>JAUPFN010000029.1:758168-1325668 GCA_036924255.1 Apodemia mormo
GACGGTACGGTAGATGATCTTTAAAAAGTGGTGCGAATCAACATGGAATTATAACTCCAATTCGTTTCCAGAATCATCTCCTGGACCTGCAGCCAAAATTCAAAAGACGGAACATCATGAAGTGACTCGCTCCGGTGTAGAGTATGACGTGGTTTGTGATGGAGACGTATGTGTGAGGAAGCCCAAAAGTCAAGCTGATGAGGCAGGACCAAGCCAAACAACAGAAGCCCCAGTAATGGTAAGTACATAGTTTGTAACAGTGATGGGATTCGAGCTGTGTATAAGTCGAGTCACTCGAGTAGGTTTTATTCTATTCACACTCGAGTAAAGTCGGATAACTCGGATATAACGCGGATTAAAAGTGACTCGAATCAATTTGAATGACTCTGACCACTCGAGTGGCCTTTACCAACTCGAGTGAGAAATTCAGGTTATGAAAGGATTTGCCGATGTATCTTCCATTTGAAATTCAGTGCAAATCTGTGCAGGATGACGACTAATATAGCAAAATATTTCATTTCATTATTTTTATAATACCTGGCTATGTTGTTAAGGTAATGTGAAAGCCTATACCTCCCCTTTAGTCGAGTGGTTAGCAACCCTGACTACGCAATCGGCGGGGCTCGGGTTTGATCCCTTTGACAAGCACTTGTGTGATGAGCATAAATGTTTGTATTTCTGGGTTTGGGTGTTTATTAAATATATTCCAGTATTTATATATGTATTTCTATGTATTACTATCGTTAACTAACACACATAACACAAGCAAATAATTTGCTTACTTTGGGGTTAGATCAGTAAGTGTAATTTGTCCCATGAATATTTATTTATTTATTTATATTTATAAAGAATTATATTAAAAATAGGTACCCATTATAGGCTTAAGTATTTTGGAATTTTTATAATAATAAATATTATAACGGCTATAAGCCAACGAAGAAGATAGCAAAAATTAAAGATTTGATTGAATTACATGTAATATTTTACTTATTTTTGTATTTTATTTACTAAAAAAATTCACATCTTTACTCCAGCAACTTGAATGATATCCTTCACTCATATAAAAAAAAGACACTAGAGTCTCATCTTAACTCGAGTACCTCAGTTTTGACTGGCGAGTGACTCAACTGAAAAAAGTCACTCGAGTCCCATCCCTAGTTTGTAATAATAAAAATAACATCAGAGTCATTTTTAGAAAATGTCGGTGCTAAGCTCTACTGGGATCTATCTGTCATCACGGACAGGAATATTGTCTTTTTTATATTATAAGATAGCAAATAAGCAGATGGGTCTCCTGATGGAAAGAGTCAACCATCGCCTATAAGATGTTAATGATGCGTTTCTATCTTGTGGCTAGGTCTAATGCCACATGCATAAGTTTACCGGCTACCTTACCCTCCAAACCGGGACACGACAGCGACAAGCACTGACGCTATTGCGGCAGCAATAGGTAAGGCGGTGGTACGAGACCCGGGCGAGACAATTCAGAACTCTACCACCTTGTAAATAGTAATAATGATCGCTGGACAAATTACAATAATTCCATAATAATATAAATAATAATAAATAACCCCAAAGTAGGTAACCAAATTATTTGTTTATGTTGTCGGTGTACATAAAAATACATATATAAATATAGTTATATAATAAACACCCAAACCCAAAAATACATACAGCTATGATCATCACACAAATGTTTGTCCCTGTCGGGAATCGAACCTGTGCCCCATAGATTCGTAGTTAGATTCGCTAACCACTCGACCAACGGGGCGATCAAAATTACATTTATTACATTAATATTTATAAAATAAGTGCCCGGTTGGTGGTAGGCTGGCCACTTTACTTTTTTATACTATTTTATTTATTGAGACACGAACGACCGTGAAGTGCTTTACCTTGTATTTATTTCCAGAAAGATCCAGCTAGCACGGAAGTCGTTGAGAGCGGCAGCGCTCTCAGTGTGGAAGAAAAGATGGAAAGAGCGAAAGAATTGATAGAAGCTAGAAGACGAGAGAAGGCAGAGAAAGAGAAGGAGGTGAGAGAAGGAAATTTTATATCATCCTCTGAATTAAGACTATTCAGAGGGTAATGTAAATTTTCTTGCTTGTTTATTAGCTGAATCCTGGAGCGCGCTGCATTATAAAAGTTTTCGGTGAATCCCGCGGGAACAACTCATTTTTCCGGTACAAAAAGCATCCTATGTGCTATTCCAGATCATCAGCTACCTATGTGCCAAATTTCATCCAAATCGATTCCAGTAGTTTTGGCGTGATTGAGTAACAAACATACATCCATCCAAACATCCAAACTTACGCATTTATAATATTAATATAGGTTGGTAGTCAACAAGACATACAAAACAAAAAAATAGCTGTTTTATAAGTAAGGGCGTGGTGAGCAACGGCTCGCCGCACTCTGTCCGGCCGCCGAGCGAGTAACTGTCAGTGATTGGTGCATGTACTGAGTGTTAGTGTTGCCTCAGTTACAGGCAATAACAACAATCGAATTCTTTCCCCATGTTGGTTCGTACTCCATTTGTTAACATAGACCTTCTGTCATTCTGACAGTCAGTTCGTAGAAGGCTAACCCAATCGTTCGCTTGTTTCGAACATATAACCTTTTTCAAAAAACAAAAACAATACAATATTGTGTCCATACTAAATTGACACGCCTACCCGGTACGAGTGTGATAGTAGGGGCGTGGTAAGCAACGGCTTGCCGCACTCTGTCCGGCCGCCGAGCGAGTAACTGTCAGTGGGAATTAAATGTGTTTTATTGGTGCATGTACCAAGTGTTAGTGTCGCCTCAGTTACAGGCAATAACAAAACTCTAATTCTTTCCCCGTGTTGGTCCGGGCTCCGTTTGTTCAATAGGCCATCTGTCATTCTGCAAGGCAGTTCGTAAAAGGCGAACCCAATCCTTCGCCTGTTTCGAACATAACCTTTTTCAAAAAATAAAAACAATACATAAAAGTCATTTTTATAAGTTGTGAACGGCGATATAATTTTTTTATTAGGATCTTATGTCGCTACGGCGATTACGTCAGTCCCATCGGATTAAGCTAATCTTATGTTAAAAAGAGAGAGAGAAATGCCTCCCGCATTGTTGTTCTAGGCTTCTTTTCATGAACTTATACACATCAAATGCCGACTCCGATGTCGGTCTACTAAGAGTGCTTTGTATGGAACCTACGTCAAAAATGTTAATTTGTCTTCTTGCAAATAATGCCTCTCGCTCTCTCTTGTTCTTGGCACATTCCATTAAAAGGTGATATATGTCCTCTACTTTGCTACATACATCACAATTAGGTGAATTATTCTTCTTCATCAGGTAAGAAAAACTATTTAATGGAATGTACCCAGACCTTATCCTAAAAGCTAATACAATTATTTGACGGCCAAAATTACATTGATCGAACCAAGGGATTCGAGGAGGCTCACTCAGCATCGTCCTGTACCATATTCCTTCTTGCTGTGATCGATATAAAAAAAAATTAACAAAAAAAGATAGAAAATTTAAATTTTCCATACTATCCATACTTTCATACTAATATTTTAAATGCGAAAAAACATGGAACATAGAACAAGCGGAATTGGCAAGTACAAACATTTGTATCAGGACCGCGATCGCCATACTCACACATAAAATAAGCATTATTGCATATAAACTACTAATGCAAACATTGTTTCGTTGGTCGTTTTCATTTTAAACAACAATAATCCGAAACACACAAACAGAACATTTAAAAATATACCAAATTGCGTTACAATAAATTTTATTTTGCTACAAAAAAAAGAGTATTTACGTCCTTTTGTAGTCTATTCAAAATAGACTCATCTATTTGTACAATAGTGAAACTTAAGATCTTAATAGTTTCGCTATTCTACAATACATGGCAGTATTAATTTTTCCGTAGTTTTCAGTTGATCATATTTGAGTAAAGAGCTTTCTAGAACGATATACGTAATGACTGTCATTACGTATCTCTTTCTAGAAAAATTAGGTCAACCTAAAATGAACTTTATATATAAGGTGTACGGCTGATTTTAGCTAGACTCTCTATTATATCATTAGAGATTATATTAAATCAGGAATTTAATTAAAATAAAATGAAAATTGTACTTTCGAATGTGTATAAGAGTGTGAGAGTGTGAGTGTATAATAGATTTTATGGTAAGTATCACTAAGGCAATTTAGAGTAAAAGCGCATAATAGTGACGCACGCGGCACGCCCACTTTCACTTCCCCTTGTTCTATGTTCCATGCGAAAAAACCTCTGTCTCTGTGTGACGTAATTACGCCGAAACCGCTCGGCCGATTGTGATGAAATTTCATATAGCGATACTTTTTTTTCATATTTCCATACTATTATAAATGTGAAAGTCTGTCTGTTTCTTATTGTGTGAGCCGTGAGAGTAGGCTAAACCGCAGAACCGATTTTGATGAAACTTGACTTGGAAATATTCTAAGGTCAAAGGTCAAGGTCAAAGGTCATAGCAAAGGTCGAGGTCATAAGCCAACTTTTTGATAAAAATATTGTCTTTCTGCTTGTCCTAAAATATGATTCTCGTCAAGAAATGTTTTAATTCATAAAAACTTAACTCTGACGAATTTTAGGTATTGATATAATTGTCATATATGTTCGTAAAATATATTAATTTTTTTGAGTAATATGTGCGTTTTTTTCCTCATGATCAGGTATTCGATATTCTGCCGAATAGTTACCAATTTTCGGCCGAATACCGAATACCAAAGAAAGTGGTTGAATAGGCCTATAATTATAACTCAATATCCGTGGCATTTCTTTCTACTTGATACATAACTAATAATAACAGGATAGTTAGGATAGTCTTGTATGCTATCCTACGACATGAAAAATTACATTTCGGTCACAGGAAGAAAAGCAGAAAGAACGAGATCGTCGATCTGTCGGTCAAGGAGTTGCTGAGCTGAAGAGATGGCAAGCGGACCAAGAACTTAAACACATACAGGTAGTTCCTGTCAAATTAAAAGAGCTGATGTATCTCGCAGTATGCAAGTACTAGGCAAAGCTTCCCCGTGTTGGTCCGGGCTCCTTTAAAGAATTGACAAACTGCCGTTCTGCCAGGCAGGTCGTAAAAGGTGACAGATTGGCTATACGTGTCACTACCATCCTGACTACTAGGTGATAGAGTTCCGCAACGTCTCATCCGGGTATTTGGTATCACCATCTTACCTATTCCTGGTAAGATAACATATGGCATTGCCATTCCGCTACATGGATAGCAACATACCATTAACATTTTAGTGCCTATAGGCAACGGTTTCTCTTCCCATCAGGAGAGCCATCTACTTATTCCCTATCTAATGATATAAAGTCCTCGCAAACATGTACCAAGGCATTTACCGTCTCATTCTCTGAGGTCTCATCTTCTCGTTCTTACTAAAATAAAAGAAAGAGAGGGTGAGACCTCAGAAGGTGACAGCGATTTAGCGTTTTGTGTTTCACGTAGGTATTAGAAGCGTTGTTTCCGGATTCAACATAGCTTCATTGACGTATCGGGAATTGGTTCGTTAGTCGTCATTTGCTTCACGCGCTGAGTTGTGATTGGACATTTTATATTTATGCTATTACTGCTAATTTGCCCCCCCCCCCCCTTCCTTTCCCCCGCCACCTTGTGCTCAGCATTCTTTTTACCTGATGCGAGCTGTATGCGCGAAACTATCTCCATAAACTGACATTTAAATCAGCACGATTTTGCCCCCTAAAAGTAGCTAGGGGTGGAATTTTGTACTTAAGATTAACCATCAACGTTATCTCCGGTGACCAGCTTATCAAAAATTCAGGTATTCTGTCTCAGACAAGTTAATTAAAATAATTTTGAAACGCAGTAAAACTGCAGCAATCGACTTCTCATTTCCTATATCTCCGAAACCTTGCTTCTGAGCTTCACCATATCAAAATGAGACCACACCACTGCCCTATAAAACACAATAATAATTTTCAAATTCTGTTCATAAATTACCGAGTTCTGTGATAACATAAAAAAACGTACAATGTACGAATTGATAACTTCCTCCTTTTTGGAAGTCGTTTGAAAACATGCCACAATAGTGTCGGTGCTCGCTTTCCGATGTTCCGTTTTGAAGGGTAAGGTAGACTTATGCATTTGACATTCCATCTCTGTAACACATAGCAACGCACCATTAACATCTCATGGTTATCTCCTTCCATCAGAAAATCCATCTCCTTGTTTGCTATCCTATTATAATAAGTTGGGAAATGCGATGGTGGAATTGACCAATTGACAAAATCGTGAATCGAAGTGACCCTAAAAGACAACTGGCGTTCGGTCGGGGCACCCTCCCTAGGATAGGTAAGGTAAACGAACGGGTATGACTATATTTAATTATCTTTTATTCGAAAGTCCAAAAATTGCTCAAATTCATTACAGGAAGAACGCAAACGAGAGAAAATGGAGAATAATTTAGCCCGGCAAAGGATTTTGGAGCAAATTGCTCAGGACAGAGCAGAGAGGAAGGCTAGGGAACAACCACCACAGACGCAACAGACCTCACAAATGCCACCACAACAGTCCGTCACTGCCAGTGAGTATTCTTTTCAGATTAGTTAGATGTGTGAGTGAATGAATATATAAATAAAATAATGGAAGAAATAGAGACATGTCGTTGTAGTCGTAGAATAGTGACGAATCTAACAGATATTACTATGCGTTCCAACTGGGAATAGGACTGTCAGGATGACATATTGCTCCTCATTTTGCAAAAACTTCATAAGTGATGTGTTTAAGGTGTCCAAAGATATACTTAAAAAATATATTTTCATTCTAATTGGTATTTTTTTATTTAGATTCCCATCAGATCATGTTACTATGTATTAAAATAAGGTGTAAAATAACTAAGATGACTTTTATATACACATATATATAGATGAAGGGCTAGACTGATATATTTATTGTTTTTTTAGTGATAAATATTATATTTTAATACTTTTTAACCTTTTCTGGACAAAGACAACCTAAACTCACAAAAATCGCAACAAAATTGGCCCCGTCGTTTTTGACTTATAAGTGGTGGTTAACACGGCTTTTTCATATAATATATAGATGAACAGCTAGACTGATATTTTTTACTATTTTTTTATTAATGAAAATAATATTATTAAAACATTATTTGTTCTTCAATAAATCAGCAATATTTTTTGAACAAATATTTTTGCTGACATTATTAATTTCAGACATGAAGTTGATAACAAACGCGATCCTATTCTTAATTGGAACGCATAGTAAACTTTGTGTTTCAAATAGTTTTCTAAGCTTTTTTAACACATTTTTTTTAATTTCAAATCTGGTGGTGTCATCTTGATATAATCAGGTTTCATAATAACAGATTTGAAATTAAAAAGAGTGATGTCAAAAAAACTTAGAAAATTATTTGAAATGGCTGTCCTACAAAGTTTAATACATTGTTACGTACTCGGGTTCGTAATTGTAAGAAAACACCACTTATATTAAATCCGTGTATTTAGTATACAAATACACAAAACAACACAATGTAATACTAAAATACACTTTACACACTAGTCACTCACTGTACTATCACTGACTACACAATAAACACCTCTCGCTTCGCATGGGTCACTTCAAGTATCGCTCTCGATCGCTTGATAAAAACTGCCTTGTGTTTGTTAACGCCTCTCTATTTATAGCCAGGGTAAAGTTCTACCTGGATCCAGAAAAATCTAAATGTATCGGGAAACAATGAATCACTTCTTATCGTAAACATGTTATGAGTCATAAATCCTAGTACACGCTACTTTCAACCTTATGTCATATCCCACAAAGTCCATTATGGCATAGCCCAGGTCTACTATTTATTTGTCAATAGGAGTAGCTATCATTTCTTTTATTTCTAGATCTCTCCAGCGTTCAAACTCTACACGTTTCTAGGTTATTCGTAACAATATGTTAGATTCGTCACTATTCTACGACTACGACGATATATAGCGATGTAAGAAAAAATATAAGAAAAATGAAAGATCCGCGATGAAGGTCTGGAAACAACACAAGAGACATAACAGATCTCACAGCTACTACAAGAGTTCATTACTAGCAGTGACTATTCTTTTAGATTCCTTAAATGAGCAGTGTGAATGAATAAATGAATGTAAGAACGTGATACGTATATTAATATAATTTAAGAAAAAAGATAAAGATTGAAAGAACCGAAAGGAAGGTCAGGGAAAAACCACAACAGACATAACAGATCTCACAACTACCACAACGGTCAATTATTACCAGTGAGTATTCTTTTTTTTTACTGTCGATAGAAAAGTGATTGACCACGATCTCGCCTGATGGTAAGCTAAGATGCGGCCTAGGATGGAACGCGCTTCCCTAAAAGGTACCTGTTCACTCTTCACATGAAGATCCCCAGGTTGTACCCGTCGGGGAACACAGATTCAGGTAGCATATTCCAGTCCCTTGCGGTTCGGATCAAGAATGTCGAATCGAACCGCTTTGTTCGGGTACGTGGAACGTCCACCATATGCGCCTCGACGATCGATAGAAAAACGGGGATGGCGGAATTAAGTCGTGCAATTCCGCAGCGCACTCTCCAAAATGTATTCGATAAAAGACCGATAAACTAGCCATTCTGCGGCGATGAGCGATGCTCTGGAGTTTTTTGCCTACCAGATCATCGTCGTTTATGAGCCTCTTGGCACGACTCTCTATCATCTCAAGCGTCTCCAGCTGGTATTTGGCGGATCCATCCCAGGGGTGAGAGCAGTTCCATGCACGAACGGACTTGTGCTTGATAAAGATTGAGTAACTGTCCCGGGCTGAAATACTGTCGCACCTTGACCAGAATACCAAGCTTTTTTTAACAACTTGGGCCTGATCCCTGAGGGACTCCGGCATTTATATCCATTTGGTCGAACGAGCAGCTGTCGACGACTACCCTAATCGACCGGCCACTCAGAAAATCTGAGATCCAAGCGCAGAGACCAGTAGGTATACCGTACAAAAGAAGCTTGCTAATACTGTCATGCCAGACCCTGTCTTAGAGATGTCAAGGGAGACAGCTAACGCTTCACCATGATTCTCGATGGCTGCACTCAAGACGTAAGTGGCATACGCTAGAAGATCCCCAGTGGACCGATTTTGACGAAACCCGTATTGGCGGTCACTGAGTAAATCGTTCGCTTCTAGGTGTGCCTTTAGCCTGCTGTTCAGTACACGCTCCACTCAGGCATTTTCACCTCGCATCCAGGTAGACTGGGAGATTTCGCGTTGGCAGAATTAAGACGTGAGTTTTCCGCGAATAGAGTAGCGAATAGGTTCGCTTTCTCTACAGCGGTGTGAGCCAGAGTCCCATCCGGTTTCAGCCGTGGAGGAAGTGAGAGGCGGCAGAAATTAGATTCAACCGACTTTGCCAGGGACCAAAACGCTTTACTACCTGAGGGGTACGCAGCCATCTTTTAGATTCCTTAAATGAGAAGAAGTTTCTTTTAGATTCCTTAAATGAGAAGTGTGAATGAATGAAAGAATGTTAGAAACTGATACATATAATAATCATCTAAAAAAAATAAGAAAGAATGAAAGAGTCAAGAGGAAGGTCGAGTATCAATCACAACAGACACAGACCTCACAACCGCCATAACTACAGTCCGTCACTGCTAGTTAGTATTCTTTTAAGATTACTAAATGAGTGGACATATTGTAATTATAATAATATCTATGAATAAATTATAGAGCACTTTTCTTTAACCTAGTTTCTAAGTTTATGTAGTTAGATAATTTCGTGAAACGCAACGAAAGTTTACAAGAAATCGGGGAAACGCGCGTTATTTGAATTGACCAATGATCGCGCGGACTATTTCATTTGCGCGGATTGGTCAATTTAAATAGCGCGTGCTTCCCTGAATTCCTGTTACGAGCATCCTTTGCATTTCGCGAAATAACTTCTACAGACTGTAGGAAAGCGAGACACACTACACATTATAAACTTTAAAACAAACGCGTTGTATTATCATTTTTAAAAATAGAAACGGGTCAAAAATGCGTACATATATAGAACTTACTTGTGAAGCTCAACGTTTCGGACAACTTACATTGACCGTGGTAGCGGACATTACATATTAAGAATATTTGGTTTGTTTGTGTCCCCAGCGTGGGGCGACAACGCGGACCGCGCGCGGCTGCAGCTGAAGCTGCCGGACGGCGGCGCACACTCCGCGCACTTCGCCGCCTCCGCCAGCCTCGGCGACGTTCAGCGGTACATCGCCGACAACCTGCAGGTCAGCACACACACACAGATACAGACCCATAAACATATACACTTACATACATCCATACACACACACATACACGTACACACACATACATATACACACATGCAAACCCCCATACACACATACACACTTATCTTCGGAGCCCGGGACCAACACCAGAGCCTATCGCGCCAAACAAGCCGATAAGCTTTATCATTCCAACCCCACAGCTCGTTACGGAGACCCAACTGCTCGTTTGCTATCTTATGATATATAAAAAATGATTATCCAAAAACACCAACCAGGCAATAAAAAATGGACGTATCTTTAATATATTGTATAGATTCAGGCGTTACTTTCCTTAAATCCATTGGTCTAACGAAGAATACTAGTTATTTTGCAAATTGCCGCGAACTTTTAAGTGTACCTTTGCGAAGTCACTGAAATGGAAAACATAAAAGCGGTGTAAGAAATTTAACCAACTCACCGTAAGTCTGAAGAATAATGAAGACCCCAGCGGCACAGATATCCATCCTCGTCTACCACACACACAAGTATCTCCTGAAGATGCTTCGGTTTCGAAGTGAAACGTGCGTTGAGTGCGTAAATTGTGTGCTTTTGTGTTTGATGCTGACGTGATATAAAGTGTGGTGGATGAGGGTGGATAACTATGCCGCTGGGGTCTTCATTATTCTTCAGACCTACGGTTAGTTTGTTCTATTTCTTACACCCTTTTTATACGTTTTTTCTTTCAGTGACATCGCAAAGGTACACTTAAAAGTTCCCGGAAATTTGCAAAATAACTAGTATTCTTTGTCTGTATCTTTAATATTTGCCCTTTTTGTTCTCTAGCTATCCCCATCCCAATTTTCTCTCTGGACAGCATTTCCACGTCGAGAGCTAACAGAACTATCAGCCACGTTACGAGAACTGCAGTTAGCTCCATCGGCTGCGTTGTTAGTGTTGCCACGAAGGACGCAAATCACACCAGCAACGCCAAGTGCATTTTCATCACTTATCAGTAAGTCACTGCATTTTTTGGACAGCTATATCTTAGGTTTCTATATCTTACTGATTGAAATATATAAATAAGCTAGAAAAACTGTGTTTTAGAGGAAAAAAAGTATTGGTAAAACTTATTTTTAGCACTTTGTTGTACATAGAAAATAATACAAAAAAGACAATATTAACGTAATAATAAGTACAATGAGGAGCTTATCTCTACTTAAAGAGATTTCTTCCAGCCAACTCGGTAAAAGAGACATTATAATAATGAAAATAAATGCGTAGAACTTATGGTCCTTCGAGTCGGATGTAGGTCAATTTGTTTGAGTCTATGTATTATTTTATAAGTTAAGGATATTTTATTCAGACAAATCCTAAGTTGTCCTTATATATTACTAGTGAAATACATCAAGTTATGGAAAATAGTGTTTTCCTATTATAAATGATTTGCAAATACTTGTGTCCTTTTATTTTTTATATATGTGTGTTAGCACTAAACCCGTGCTTGTGAAAAGCAGAAGATTTGAACGTGTGACCTTGCCTCTGGCTGGCACGCTCTAACCAACTGAGCTACTTTCGACTGGTTCTTTTTTACTTTTGTATAAAACTGGTTGTTGACCGCTTTGATTGAGTTTTATATTCTTTCAGTGTTCAATATTTTTTTACAAATAACAAATCAGAATAGCCAACTATCTATCTATTGTATTATACGTCAAAATATGTCAAATATTATCGTGTCAAAAAAAATCCGACAGAAAAATATATTATCATTTTTCCTGAATAAATAATTCGATGGTCCCTGTTAACAATGTTGGTTCTGTATAAATACTACTTTACAGTAAATTAGTTCAGTTTCTTTTGTTGATAAAAAGAGTTATAAGTCTGGGAATATTCAAATTTTGAATAATTATTTAATAATGCTCTGCTGAGAAGTAGTATTTTTGCAAAACCTATATTGTTTGTATGGATCATCGAATTGTAACCGAAATGGCCTGTACAGACGAGAGATGTAAGAGTCATAAACACGTACATTGCTGCCCGTTATACTTAGGGGCCGTCCATTAATCACGTGAGGCTCGAAAGGGGGGGGGGGGAGGGTCCGTAAAAAATCACGAAATATCACAATGAGGGAGGGGGGGGGGTGTGGTAATATAGACGTTATTATTGTAGTCTTTAATTTTCTATAATAAAATTAGATGATACTTTTACCTGTATTTCCTAAATATTTAAAAAAATTAAGATTCTTTGTAGGTACTAAAAATACACGCGATATAGGGGATGGGGGGAGGGGTAGTCTAAAACATCCTAAAGGGGGAGGATTAAAAATGCAAAAAAAGACATCACGTGATTAATGGACGGCCCCTTATTAGGCTATTAATTAGGTGCATTAGAACATATATTCATTTCGATTAAAGTACTCAAAGGTACCGGACTCATTATTTGTATATGCAGTCCACTGTCATCCTGACTCGTGTACAGATCCCTACAGGATCCGTGCCGTACATAATTTTGTCCGTAAATGGCAAAAATCCCTGAATTGTAAAAAAATGTCCGCCGAGAACTTGCTACGGACTGAACGCACACGGTGTGCGATCATTTGTTGACGGAAATTAAATGAAGCGCACGCTATCGAGGCAAATATAATGAGATTACGTAGTTTTGTAATTTACATCAAGTTTAAGAAAAAGCATTGCATTTGTCCAAGAAGAAGACTCAGTAATTTAAAAGTAAATCATTCTCGAGCTCTCAAAGCAGACTAAAGTTCGCTGCTGCATTACTGCTCATTGTCACATTAGTTTTATTTTTTCGGGGACTCCCCCATACTTTTGTTCAATCTGGTTTCGGCGTCCTCAGTTATTCGGGGGTCATTTTGTACGGGGTTATTTAGTCCTCTGTATTCATTATTCGATACTCTTTATTAAGGATCTATAATAATGGACAAAAAAAGTACCCCGTGAATAATCCCTTGTCTGCGCAGGTCTAAAGTACTACAATTATTTGTTCAGAGAAGTAATTTCAAATATTTTGTAAAAAAAATTAAATCAAGAAATATTTTAACATGACTGGATTTAAACCAGCTAATATCTTGCCTTAAATGCAGTCAAGATTTTGATCATATTGCCTTAAAGACAGGATAGAAGATGGCTTTAAGGCATGCGATCGCTGTTTCAAGTCCATTGGTGTCAACATTTTCTTTATTTAAAAAAAAAATAGCTTTCTATAGCACAAGATCAGTGTTAAAACACAGTGTAAAACTTTTGGTCCTTCGAGCCGAATTTTGGTTGCTTTGGTTAGCTCTTTTAATATTGGTATTTAATACAAAAATATCATCACGCTGGTTCACTTGCGGGTTAAGCAATTTGAACCAAACGTCAATAAATGGACTGGTAATTTGGCAATATTTGTGATTAATTCAATTAGCCCGACTTGTTAAGATAGCTACCCTGTCTTATATATATATGTATGTAGTTGGCGATTAGTCTTATTATTATATAAAAACCAATTTATTTTACAATTTTTACTATTGTAGAGGTCAACCAATCTTTAACGCAATACGCATTATTACAATACATTTTTCCCCGTGTTGGTCCCGGGCTCCTTTGAAGAATAGGCCAACTGCCGGTCTGCCAAGCAGGTCGAAAAAGGCGACCGATTGGCTATGCGAGTCACTACCATCGTGGCTACTAGGTGGTAGAGTTCTGCTTTGTCTCTCCCGGGTCTGGTACCACCACCTTACCTATTCCTGCCGCAATAGCGTCAGTGTTTGTCACTGTTGTGCTCCGGTTTGGAGGGTAAGGTAGCCGGTAAAATTATGCATGTGGCATTAGACCTCGCCACAAGATAGCAACGCACCATTAACACCTTTGGTGTCTATAGGCAATGGTTGACTCTTTCCATCAGGAGACCCATCTGCTTGTTTGTTATCTTATATAAAAAAAAAACATAAAATTCAAATAAATCCTAAATCGCGCTATAACAATTTTCTTGTAATGCTATAAACAAGTTTCAACGTTTTTCAGACGGGCCAATCCTCGTACGCTTTGTCTTATCGATCTTTATGCGATGACCTTAACCTCCAAAGTGGTGATAAGCATCACCGCTATAGTGGTTACCCCTCTCCAACGCCACAGTGGTGACTCCGACGTTATATTTCCCGCACCATCACCATCATCCCCGTAAATCAAAGTGTCCCAAAGCGAGGATCCATTAGACCTTGGATTTTCAGTTCACTCTGCCAACCCCCCTGCAGGAGAGAGCTGGTGTGACGATACCTATTTTACTTTATTGAAAAAAACCATTCATTTCAGCATTCTTCACACAACTATTCACATCAATAATACTTGATCCGTCATATCAAGTTTACTCCTGGATAAGAGAGCGTCTGTTCCCAAGTGGTCCCACCGGTACCCCAAATACCTCTGGGTCCCCAAATACCCCGGGGGGTCCAGGGCCTAATGTGCCCCGGAGTGGGGGCCCAGTAGGCCCCGGGTTGCGGCGTCGAGGCAATATACATCGGTTGGGTGGTGAACGAGCTACGGACGATGATAACAATACTTGGAATGGAAATTCAACACAACAAATGTAACGGTAATATGTTATTTATTTATTTAATTTATGGAGTCGCATCTGTGGTTCAGTGGTCCGTCCGTCAAGCACATGAGGTTCCGGGTTAGATTCCCAGGTCGGGAAAATCAAAAATGTGTTTTTTCAGTTTTCTGATTAAAACAATGTTGCTTAGGATTAGAAAAGTGGCCGGTTGGCGATCGACTTTTCATCTATCACATTGTGGGTAAGTATCTTTGGCTAATTGTGGATGCACTTTTTGTACCTCTGCTTTCCTTTTTAGGGATACGTGAAGATACTTTTTTTTAGTTTACAGAAGAGGGAGCAAATGGCCAGTATGTTTTTTATATCTTAAGATATCAGTCTATTCTGATGGAAAGAGAATCCATCGCCTAAAGACACCACAGATGTTAATGGTGCGTTTCTATCTGTGTGGCGGGATGGAAATGCCACATGCATAAGTTTCCGAGCTACCTTACCCTCCAAGCCGGAACATAACAAAGACAAGCATTGACTATTGCGGCAGGAATAGGCAAGAACGTGGTACCAAACTCCCGGGTAGGGCGAGACGTTGCAGAACTCTACCACCTAGTGGTCACGATGGTAGTGACACGTATAATTAATCAGTTGCCTTTTACGACTTGCCTGGCAGAACTGCAGTTGGTCTATTCTTCAAAGGAGCCCGGACAACACGGGGGAAAACTAATCTATGATAAAAACGTACTGCACAATTTAATTATATTATATACTAGCTGCTGCCAGCGACTTCGTCCGCGCGGACTTCGTTCACTCCGTACTGCTCCTCCCCCGTAGGTGATAGCGTGATAATATGTAGCCTATATGTTGACCCGACCTGTTAGTAATATTCATGGAAAATTTGAAGTAAATCCATGCAGTATTTTTTGAGTTTACCCCGGACATACATACAGACAAACAGACAAAAATTCTAAAAACTATATTTTTGGCTTCGATATCGATTGTAGATCACGCCCCAAGTATTCTTTTTAAAAAAAAATTCAATGTACAGTTTTGAGTTTCCTACGATTTTATTGTATGTATCGATTTTTATTGTTTTCAGCTAATCGGAACATCAAGCGACGAAATTGTCGGAATCACTAATGTTTGAAAATACAATACATGGTTTTTTAATATTTGTAATATAATTGTTATATATGCTGTAATTATAATTCCATTACAATATCTTGTAAAATATAAATAGCAGTAAATACTGCTTTATGCGGTACGCACACTCTGCCTATACTATAAGGGATTTGGCATGAAAATATATGTGTGTATGAATATCAGTCTGATTTTGATATTTTTAATTAAATAGTCAATTGCCGCAATAACCATAGTCAATGTTGCTTTTGACTATTAAATAAAAGAACACTTTGATTTTATTAAATGTTGATAAAGTACCCAGTAAAGTGATTTGATATTACATCCCTGATAAACGTATACTAGAATACCATAACATCTTTGATATTTACGGGTGATGCTTAATTTTTTATCAGAAGACATATTTGCTTATGTTCTATAATATACAAGTATGCTGAAAATTACACAAATTCGCTATACACGTTTTGCATTAAAATTATAGAACTATAGTCAATAAAGTTCTTGACTAATTAATAAACGGTCTTTGACTATAAAAATATATAATTTTTTTGTGTTCATTTTAGGACGTAAAACGAATTTTATAACTTGCTTTTAGGAAATACCACATTTTTCTATGGTTTTGCCAGTGTAAGTCCACAATTTACGCCTTTTTTGTGTAAGGTTAAAAATTACCCTGCTCCTAAGCGGTCTTTGACCTTCTTAGAAGAAATGAGGACCGCTTGATGTTGAAATAAGCTTCAGGAAGTGCTCTTGACTCAAGTACTAGACTTGGTGATTCGCTTAAACCATTCGATAAAGGTTTTAAAAAACATAAGAAATTGCCTCTGTGCATATTGACTATAGACACAGAATGAATTATTTTAAATATATTAGCAGTAATAAATTTAATACGTTAAAAAAATTCAATAAGCTTAAACTGGCTTAAAATGATAATTTATTTATTCTATTAGATCAACGTCGCGTCATTAAGTTATTACAATAGATGTTTATTCACTTTTTCACTATCACAGAATTTTCTTGACTGTTCAATAGTTATTTTTTCTGTAACTATAGTCATAAATGCTTAAGTAGTAATAAGACACCTTAAATACTTAAACAAGCTTAAAATGAACAATTTTATTATATTGGATGAACTTTAAATTATAAAAAATTAATGTTAATGCACCTTCTGACTATTAGTCAAAGACTTGCTTGACTTTTTTTATGGTTGTTTACACAATACCGAACAATTTGATGTTATTAGATAGATTTTAAGCCTTTCTTAAATGGCCTTCGTTGTTTTGATTCTAGCAGATGGGTATTAAGATTTAAAATACGCAATAATGTACCGTTATATTTTTATAACCAAATTCAGTTAATTTTAAATATAAATTTTAAGTATTTTGGTTCCAGTTTTCTAGTATAGTTATAAACGTTACGAAATTTATTTATAATAAAAAATAAGTTTTATGTGTTTGGTGTTTTATTATTTTAATTAAAATAACTCTTTTTTTTCTGTCTGTCTGTCAAGAGAGTCTTGATAAGCAGACAGAAGCTGCGCGTTTTTGCCAGAAAAGTATCAAGTTGAAATTTATGTGAAAGGAGAAATTATGGTATTTAATTTGCAAATATTCTGCGAAATGTTATATGGAACTGCCGTGATGCAACAGAAATGAAAGGCAGTGTAAGGAATAGGGCAAACTTATCCAAAGTCTGAAATTATAGAAGACCACAGCGGCACAATAGTCCACCCACTTCCACGACACTCTTTCACGTCAGAAGCAAAGGCAGTAACACAAGTTATGTACTCAACGCACGTTTTACTTCGAAACCGAAGCATCTTCAGAAGAGTTGAATAGCACTTCACTCTATGAAGGGTGAAGCATTAATAGAGTTTATAGAGTGAAGTGCTATGTGTGTAATAACACAATAAATACAATATAAAATATATATTTTTGTTTCGAGATGGTTGTTGATTTCATTACAGCCACGTCATAACCACAACTGTCCGCCATTTTACTTATAATAGACTAGCTTTTGCTCGCGCCTTCGCTCGCGTTAAATAACTAGGGAAGTGGGGGATTAGAAAAAGACAAAAAGTAGTTTATGTCACTCTCTATCCTTTTAACCACGGCCTTCAAATATCTTCACTTAAAAAATCGTGTCAGTTCGTCACTCCGTTTTGCCGTGAAGGACGGACAAACAAACACACTTTCGCATTTATAATATTAGTATGGATTACACCAAAACCATTCTATAAAAACATAATCTAGCAATGTAACAAAATAATAATGGACCTTCCTTCAGTACGTGGAAACTTGTAAAATTTTAAATTCTTATTTATTCAAGGTCATACATACAGTCTCTCACAGCACATGAAGTATGAACCGTTATAGAATAACAAAAACGAAACACTTCAAACTAATAAATCAAAAAGCGATAACCATGCCTGACGTGTCCTCAACGAGTGTATGGCAGTTCGGGCTCCCTCTCCCCCCGCAAACCCCACACGATTGCCCTGTCTAGACGTGTCCGTTGGCCGACTGTATCATAGGCTGTGCTTATTTTATAAACGCGAAAGTATCTCTGTCTGTCTCATCTTCAGGCCTAAACCACTGAACCAATTTGGATGAAATATGGCACAAAGATAGTTGCGAGACCCAAGAAAGGACATAGGATAGTTTTTACCCCGGAAAGCTCACGGGGAAAGGGAACTAGGTTAAGACCCCGGGACTATGGGGTCTATTTAAACCTGGTATTAAAACCTGGTATATGTGGGTCTATTTAAACCTTTTTCACGCGGACGAAGTCGCGGGCACAGCTAGCTAATCTCTATATAAGAGAAAATAAGTGGGCTCTCCTGATTTCTGCTCGTGTGACGTGATGATATTACTTGCTAAAGTTTACCGGCTACCTTACCCTCCAGGCACCACGCCAGATATCGACAATGACACTCAATGACGCTATTGCGGCAAAAACAGGTCAGTCGATGGTAATACCACACCCGTATGACAGGTTACGCAACTCAATCACCTAGTAAGGCAAGGCCGAAGTGGACAGAGTCTATTTTTTAAATCCAAATTTTTTTTATATATATATTTTAAATATTATAAGATAGCAAACAAGCAGATGGGTCTCCTGATGGAAAGAATCAACCATCGCCTATAGACACCAAAGATGTTAATGGTGCGTTGCTATATTGTGGCGAGGTCTAATGCCACATGCATAAGTTTACCGGCTACCTTACCCTCCAGGCACCACGCCAGATATCGACAATGACACTCACTGGCGCTATTGCGGCAAAAACAGGTCAGTCGATGGTAATACCACACCCGTATGACAGGTTACGCAACTCAACTTGTGGCGAGGTCTAATGCCACATGCATAAGTTTCGAACCGACCAAATCGATTATTTTATTTTATTCATAGGTCAAACAAGATGTTCTATAGCTCCATACTAATAATATAAATGCGAAAGTAACTCTGTCTGTCTGTCTCTTCTTCACGCCTAAATCACTGAATCAATTTGGATCAGATTTGGTACAAAGATAATTTGAGACCTGAGAAAGGACATAGGATAGTTTTTATCCCAAAAATCACACGTGAACAGGAACTATGCTGGTTTTATTTTAGATTTTTCCACACGAACGAAGTCGCGGGTACTGCTAGTATTAAATATGTTAATGATTTTTTTTTATATCATAAGATAGCAAACAAGCAGATGGGTCTCCTGATGGAAAAAGCCGACCATCGCCTACATTAAATGTGTTACTTAATGGTGCGTTGCTATCTTTTGGCGAGATCTAATGCCACATGCATAAGTTTACCAGCTACCTTACCCGGAATACGACAGCGACAAGCACTGGCGCTATTGCGGCAGGAATAGGCAAGGCGGTGGTACCAGACCCGGGCGAGACAATGCGGAACTCTACCACCTAGTAAATAATGTGTCGATATTCGTGTGGTGAGGTAAGAGTTACTTAACTTTACCACCTACCTTACCCTCTAAACTGGAACACGATAGTGGCAAGCACCAACACTATTGCTACAGAAATGGACAAGGTGATGTTACCGAAACTGGGCGAAACGTCGCGAAACTACCATATAGTACTCACGATATACTTACTCTGTCAAGAAAGTACCGGGAAACGATCAATCATACGCAGTGTTTGTTACTTACAAGGATTTATAACGTTATAATGTTGATATGTTTGCTTCGTCGTGATTGGTTATGGTATATGATAGTATGACGTCTTCTAGCGCTAGTTGGCGAACCAATCACGATTTTTTTTCAGAATGTCTCAATTACTGCTAGCCTTATGGATTTTTACAGCTTCACCGGTCGCGGCGGCGAGCAGTGCTCAGCCAGAATTTATAGGTGTAGGGCTGTAAGCCCTCCGCCCTAAGGTTGTCTCCTGCGAGACCGAGCCTCGGCTTAGGGTGGGGTCGTGATTTACGATAAGAGAGTTAGTGGCATTGTTATGTCCGTCGGCTGAACCTTGCCCTTGGGCTCGGTTCGCCGAAGGGCGAAACAGGGGTCCTCGTCGCCGTCGGCGGCGACGGTGTCGCGAATGTAGGTGTGTAACGTTTTCGTGTGAACCGTTGGCCAGTTATCGGGTCAACGGGATCGGTAAGAATCAATCACAAAACAGCATGAAACGCGATGAGCTAATCACGAAACAGCAAACATGTCGCAATTATAACGTTTTAAATCCTAGGTTATTTATGCATACTAGCGATCGCCTGTGACCGAAATTAGACCATAGACCAAATAAAAAAAAAAACAGTAGCAGTCGTGGGACTGCCGATAGAAGTGAAAACGGAACTATTAAGTTGAGAGTAATTAAAACTATATGCAAAACATAGCTATAGATATACTATTATCATTAGCATGTCGGTGACGCGAACCGAGGATTTTACCCTCTACCAAAACGCTCAACGCGCCTAAAGAAGTTTTCACTTCAATAAAATTTATTCAGTTTGACAACTGACTTTAGCGGCAAAGAAAATTATGGAGAAAATGGTTTCATTTACATGTGTGTATATGATATATATGCCACATGAATGTAGAATGTGTAATGTATATTTTTATTAATTTAATGTATTTCCAATGCATTTTATCTTAAAATATAAATTTTCTGCAGTCCTCCACAATGCAAACTTTAACTGTGCCAAATTTCATACATACCGATCGCGCAATTGTCATAAGGGGCCATTCATAAATTACGTAAGAGGTTTTGAGGGCTAATTTGACCCCCTCCCCCCTAATGTAAGACATCATAAGCAGGGATTTAAAACGTTATCAAATAACAGAACAAATTTTTCGATACATACCGTTATTATTATATCGATACCTCAGTAACAAAATTATTTTAGAACACTATGTGTATGGCTACCAAAATAACAGAACGAAATTATGAGCGGTAAATAACGTTATAAATATTGATATTTATGCGACGTTGCCGCGTTTCATGCTGTTTCGTGATTGGTCGTTCGTACTACCATGACTGCGAGTTGGCAACAAGGTACCTACGCAAATTTACAAGTTTGATGTAATGAGACATCGCGATTTACGATTTAGGAGACACGCATTAAAAATATTTACAAGCGGTACGCATGGTTTTCAAATAATTATTTTTAAAGGATTCCAACCTACATATAATTAGAAAACAATTCTAACTTTTAATACATATTATTATACCTACATAAGACAATGTATCTTTATGAAACATGTTTTTTTCTCCCGTGGGTTTTTATGTAATAAGAAATGTTACTAGGTATCTTAAGTTTTCTTTAAAATGCAAATTATTAACGTACTTTCCCCGTGTTGGTTCCGGGCTCCTTTGTAGAATAGACGAACTGCCGTATTCCCAGGCAGGTCGTAAAAGGCGAGCGATTGGCTATGCGAGTCACTACTACCGTGGTAGAATTCCGGATTGTCTCACCCGGGTCTGATACCACCGCCTTACCTATTCCTGCCGCTATAGCGTCAGTGCTTGTCACTGTTGTCTTCCCGTTTAGAGGGTAAGGCAGCCGGTAAATTTATGTTTGAGGCATTAGACCTCGCCACAAGACAGCAACGCACCATTAACATCTTTGGTGTATACAGGCGATGTTGACTCTTTTCATCAGGAGACTCATCTCCTTGTTTGCTATCTTAAGATATAAAAAAATAAAAAAATGATTTTTTTCAAACAAATGTGTTAATTATTAACTAGCTTTCGCCCGCGGCTTCGCCCGCGTAGTATTAGTAGTAAGTAGCCTACCTATGTCCTTCCCCAGAATTAAGCCTATCCATTTGTAATATCTTCACAAACAGCTTTGCAGATTAACCATGACCATGAATCATACATTTACAAAGAAACACAAATAGACGGACAAGTAGACGTCACTTTAATTTTCATTATGTAATGTGAGAATTCTGTAAGGTTAGTATGCATATTATTGAATTTATTGAAGAGCGTGGCTTATAGCAGCAACAAAATATAAAAATCTGTAAAATATAATTCCTGAAATTTTCCGCTAAATTATTTAAGCATAGATTTTTGTTTGTCTTTTATTATAATTTTTGAATTTAAGCTGTTAAGCACGATGATCAATTTTTTGAACTGTAAAATGTTTTCTTAGTCACAAAATTTATTAATTAAAAAATATCGATGTAGGGTCACTGCATCGGTAACGCGACCGCCTCCAGTATGCGACCACTTGAGGGGCTAGGTTTCTCTAATTAAAGATAATAGCATTTTGACATAAATACGTCTTTGAATTTGCCTTCGTAGAGGGGACAGTTCAAAAAATTGATGATAAAAAAATTGGGGAATACAGTTTGATGTTATTGCTACATAACTATCACCAACATCCAAAATATATAAAACCCTTAAAAACAACAAAGAAAAATATCGACACGCGGGGTTGGAACTTGCGACCATCTCCCTAAAGCCCGGACGCTCTTCCACTGAGCTAGTGTCGACAGGCTCGAGGCGGCGAAATTCTTCTTTGATATATGATCGAATACGTCGATTGTACTGATCGCTAGGTATACATACTTATAACTAGTTAAATGAGTTCATCGTTACAGATGAAATTCATATATATAATTTTGATCAGTACTTTCGTATTTCTACATATTTTTGTGTTATAGCACTCACCCCGTGCTTGGGAAACTGGAAAAACCTTAAAAACAACAAAACCGGCTAGGAGTGCATTAAAGATGCACACTAGTAGGTATATAGAGGAGGGAGGTGTTTAACTACCATATTTGTGATTTTATCCGCCCCGGGGCCTTTTTGTTGTGAAGGTTTTTGTATTCTTCGGTTTTCGTAAAAAATAGGTGGTACCTTACGGTGGTAGCGCCACCCTACGCTCTACTTCGCTATCCAAATGATGGACGGACGTGGTCTAGGTTCGTAGGCGGGTTTGATGGGGAACATTGTGATTGGAACGATGAATGAAAAATGTGACCATCGCAAGATATTACCCGTGACGTCGTCGTATTCACGTAAAAGATGCACGGCTGTGTCCTCAACACAGCCACAACCCGTTTTTTTTTTCAGGAGAAAACAATGATTAGTAAGCATTAAATATTCATTGAATACTTATGTTATAAGGAAATCATAAATTTAAATCTATCGGGCTTAACCCAAATCTAGAAAATAGTGCCTGAGTCGGGTGATGACCCAATGGTGTATTTATGTGTCACGTAGTGCTGCAAAACCACGCCGGGCGGCGAACAAAGTTACCTTTTGATACCTTACACTAATGTTACACTCAAACAAGAAGCGTTATTACTTCAATTATAGAGCAATGTTTGTTCGAAAGTTGTAATCATATCATTTTTTAGCTTATATTTTTTTTAAATCCAGTGGTCGCAAACTGAAGTACATAAATATCTAATACGCTAGAAAGTGGCCGGGTGGTCGCATTCTGACACTTAAAGCTACATAATATTTTGCTTGTTATAATCTCAATGATGCTTTTATGATTGTATAATTTAAAATTGATGTTGTAGAAGCATAAAGATGCATGTCATCAGTTTACGACCAAATGTTTTCTTGGTAGAACTTTTTTCAATTCACTCACTAAAATAGGTGGTCGCAAACCCATTTTGGTCGAAAATTATGATGTTAGTTTGCGACCGCCCTGATTTAGTACGAAAGAAAGTAAATTAAAATAAGTAAATAAATAAAATATTGCTTTCTTTATATGATGGCAACCCCGCAAGATAAAAGAAACACAAAATGAAAAATACCAGTTTTCTTAGGACTACTTTAAGGTAAATTTACTCGGCGAGGAAAATGACGTTATCAAAATATTGCTTAACTCTTATGTTGTCAACCACAACCAAATTAGTAAAGAAATATTAAGAAAATACGGTCACCGTGCGTGTAATAGCGTTGTTATCATCCGCGCGGTGACTACTGACTGAAATGAGTCTAGTCACGAGTTGGGAAAATCACTGTTTGTAAATAATGAACTTCGATGGTGCCTATAAAAGAGAATTTGAATAAACATGTTTTGTATCTATGCGCGGGCGTCCGTATAAGTATAAACATGTCATTGATAATTAGCTCAACGTTTAAGTACCTAATTTTTTTTACATATTCGGTATTAAAATTGAGTAATGAAACCCTCTTTTAGTATGTAGTTTTTATCAGCCAGTTTCTATACAAAATAATTTACATATGTGAAACGAAAAAACAAGTTGATGTTAGTCTAGATGATTAGTGTTCAAAATGAATATTTGTTTTTTATATCATAAGATAGCAAACAGGCTGATAGCTCTCCTGATGGTATGAGAAACCATCGCCTATACTCTAGACATCAAAAATGTTAACGGTGCGTTGTCCTCAGTGTGGATGTGTTTGGTGGTGTGGCCACCTTACCCTCCAAACCGGAACAAGACAAAAAACTCGAGAGGTGTCAAAGGACACTCGGATGGAACGAAGTTCCTTTTATTATTATTTACAAAAAATCTGTATACACTCAACAAAAATAATCGTCGCGTCACCACATTGTTCAATGCGAAATAGAAATGAAAATATCTGGCTTGCTTTCTATAAGAGAGAGAGAGAGACAGAGAAACATCCGCACGCCGCACAGCTTACATTACCTTACTATTGCAAAAAGTGTCGTGACAACTTTTCGTAAGAATTTTTTCCGTCTAGCCCCCTTTCACAACGCGCGATAAGGAACTTCGTTCCAATAACAAACAAGTGGTAGATTTCTGCGTTGTCTCGTCCGGGTATTTGGTACCACTGCCTTACCTATTTGTGTCAACGCACCGTTAACATTTTTGATGTCTATAGGCGATGATTTCTCTTTGCATCAGGATGGCTCTCCTGATGGAAAGAGAAACCATCGCCTATAGACATCAAAAATGTTAACGGTGCGTTGCCATCCGTGTGGCGGGTTTACAATACCACATGCACAAGTCTACCGGCTACCTTACCCTCCAAACCGAAACAAGACAATGACAAATAGGTGGTAGATTTCTGCTTTATCTCGCCCGCGTAATTGGTACCACCGCCTTACCTATTTGTGTCGCAATAGAGTCAATGCTTGTCATCATCATGTTCCGGTATGAATAGTAAGGTAGCCGGTAAACTTATGCACGTGGCCTTAGACCTCGTTACAAGATAGCAACGCATCATTAAGATCTTTGGTGTCTATAGATGATGATTGCCTCTTTCCATCAGAAGACACGTCTGCTTGTTTGTTATCAAGATATAAAAAAAATTGACATTATTGCGGCAGGAATAGCTAATGCGATGGTATCAAATACACGGGCGAGACGTTGCGGAACTCTACTACCAAGTAGTTATGATGGTAGTGACACAGGGTGAAGTAGGGGATAAAAGTTTGTATGAAACTTTATATTCCTTGGACATACTTGCATAAAATTTCGTATGAATTGAGTAAAATTGTCTGTCTGTTTAAGACAAGGAAAAGTGTTATAGACCTCGCCACAAGATAGCAACGCACCATTAACACCTTTGGTGTCTATAAACGATAGTTGACTCTTTCCATCAGGAGACCCATCTGCTTGTTTACTATCTATTGACATAAAAAAAAAGTTCTAAAGTAAATATACGCGAGCGAAGCCGTGGGTAACAGCTAGTCTCGCTATGAAAGGTAGGTACTTTCCTGTTTATAATTACGAAACTTCACACTAAATATAAATGCAATATTAATTATTTAAAAATTTGAAAAACATTATTTTAAAA
Organism: Apodemia mormo; assembly: GCA_036924255.1. Lineage (NCBI taxonomy): Eukaryota > Metazoa > Arthropoda > Insecta > Lepidoptera > Riodinidae > Apodemia > Apodemia mormo. The sequence goes on from JAUPFN010000029.1 coordinate 784,332, forward strand.
ATAATAGTACCAAAAACTGGTACATTCAACAAAATCTTTCAAACTCTGATGAAAACCTCTAATTTTAAATCTAACTTGTCCGATATGTGAAATACAAGAAACATTAAGCGGAGCACGAATGAGTGAATCATAATACCATATACCATAACGAAAATTTTTGGATATAACAGAACGTAATGAATAACGTTATTAAATAGTAACAAATTCTGTATCATTATTAGATAGCGCTATGCTTGAAAATATCGTTATGTCTTGCCTTGAGCAATAACGATATCACATAATACCGGTATTTCAATCCTTGATCATAAGATTACGACTAGTCCCCCCCTACCCCTTGATAAGAAATTTTCGTAAGAAAAGGATATATTGATAAAATATAACTCCATTTATTCTGAAAATAGAGTTTATTGCAATCATACTACTATAAATATTATTAACTAACTGTAATAAATAATAACTGTAACTGTAATAAAAAATAATAAAGGCATTTTTAGCGCGAAAGTGGTAGAATTTTTTCATTCATATAGATTTTTTTGATGACTTTCAAAGTATGCTTCTTCAAAAACTACACGTATGTATGGCAACGAATGATCCAATCATATAGGTAACACTCAAAGGATCCAATGATCAAAATAATTTTTGAACACTTTTCCGGAAGTGAGTTCAGTTTTTGCCGCAAATTCTCCTTTGTCTTCTACCGAATGAAAGCGCGTGCCACAATATGGTAATTTCAGTTTAGGAGAAGTTTAGAGAAGTCAGTAAGTTAGGTAAGGTACTCGATGGTATTTGTTGAGTTTTTGGTCAAAAATTCGTTCACATTGATGGCCTTGTGCGAAGGCGAATTATCGTGGTTCAAAATCCAAGAATTATCTTTCTACAAATCTAAACTTTGTAGTGGCGGCGCAAGATCATAAATTTATGTGGGCAAGATACAATTTGCGAGGCCCTCTGCTCGCGAATGAAGACAGATTTTTAAAATAAAAAACACTAGTCATTATTAGACTTTTATTCATGCAAAATCTAGTTAAACTTAGTTATGAGTTCTATCTATAAATATTCACGATATTTAAAACCTACCAATATTAAAAAAATAAACATTAAAGGCACAGAAATTTTCTACTTTTTACACTTATGAATTGTTTAATTATGTGCTCGTAATCCAGCTTGGAAGCTATATCAACCTCGATAGACAAAACTGCGACCGCAGAAAGTTTTTCCTGTGACATTGTACTCCTTAAATAACTCTTAATTAGTTTTAATTTTAAGAAGCTCCTTTCAGCGGAGGCTGTACCTACTATTAATTTATGAGTAGGTATAGTTATAAAACAACTTTTTAAACAATGAACCACAGTTTTATTTTTTCAATAGAATGCTGTCACATTAAAAGAATATCACATAAATATGGCGCAAAAGCAAATCTACGTGCGGTTAGTGCATTAATTAGCTTTGTTATGGTACTCACTGTCTCACAGACAAGTCGTAGCAACGCAAGTTCGGGGAATACCCTATTTTAGCCCGGCGCGGTGGCGACGCGCAGCGGAGATTCCTATTTTTCGGTTAAAAAAAGCGAGCGAAGTGAAAAAATTTCGAAAAAAAAGTAGCCTAAGTTACTCCCTAATACATCAGCTATCTGCCACTGAAAGTCCCGTCAAAATCGGTCCAGCCATTTATTATATTATAGCCGGCCAATAGTCGGAACAAACAGACAGACGAAAATTGTAAAAAATGCTGTTTTGGTATATGTATCGTTTATACATCCATATGCATTTAGTAAAAAGCGGTTATTTTAATATTACAAACAGACACTCCAATTTTATTTATTTGTATAGATGGCACATTTCTACTAGTGAGATACAGAAAGTTCAGCAGTTTCCGAAACGCAAATTAATTTTAAGAAGCAATTAATCTGTGTTTAACAGATCATTTGCTTGTAAAAATTAATTTGCGTTTCGGAAATCGTCCGTTAATATTGTATGAGGATTTTCAATTACTTTATCATTTACTTTTGCAATGTTAACTTCAGTTGACGTTGATGGCCTGCCGGAGCGGGCGAATCTTCTACCACATCTTATGAACGTTTTGTGTTTTTGTGTGCACTCTCACACTCATAAGCACGTGTCGTGTTTTTGATAAAGTCTGAATCGACGTCCTCCGTATCGACCGACTTCTGTAACATTTCAGGGACTCCGAATAGGAATTGCCATACGCAATAAGAAGTTAAAAACAAACTCTTTCGATGTTCGATGTTTTTGTCAATAATTTGCAATATACGTTGGATAATATGCTATATCTAAAAACAGTCATTACGGAACCCTACTAGTCAAAATGGTAGTGACACTTATAGGCTATACGCCTTTTACAAACTGCCTGACAAATTAGCATATGGACTATTCTTCTAAGAGGCACGGACTAAAATGAAGATTTTTCTAGATACAAAAAAACAATGTACACAACCATCACTTTTACAAACTGCCTGACAAATTAGCATATGGACTATTCTTCTAAGAGGCACGGACTAAAATGAAGATTTTTCTAGATACAAAAAAACAATGTACACAACCATCACCTATTAACACTGAATGTTAATGGTGCGTTGCTATCTTCATGGCGGGGTCTTTATACTACATGTCTCATTTTACCGGCTAACCTTACCCTTCAAAATGAAATACCGGAATACGACAGCGCCAAGCTTTGACGCTGTTGCGGCAGGAAATAGATAGCCTATTATGTTGAGCGTGGAAAAGTAACAGAACATTGCGCGTAGAACGATATTATAATATTATGTTAATAGTGACCTTCTTATTAAACACGTTCCAAACCGAATTTATTTAACTGTTCTCTGGAATTGTTTACACCAAGATCACCGGTAATTGGCAGTTTTAAATAATCTCTATGTGAATACGGAGTGTTTTTGTGAGGAATGAAAATTAAAAAGTAAAAGACGCTTAGTGATTATTTTGTCTATGATTATTTGATCAAGGAGTAAAAAGGTTAGTGTAATAATTATTAAAGTTTATAATCTGTAAAAAATGTGTCCTCAATTTAATAGACAGTAAAGCAGAGAGACGCTTTGAAAATAGACTATAGACTAAATTTGAAAAACTATTTAATAATTTACCTTATTGTGTATTCACATTTTCCCCGTGTTGGTTCCGGACTCCTTTGAAGAATAGACCAACTGCAGTTCTGCCAGGCAAGTCGTAAAAGGCGACCGATTGGCTATGCAAGTCACTACCATCGTGACTTGTGGTAGAGTTCTGCATTGTCTCGCCCGGGTCTGGTACCACCGCATTACCTATTCCTGTCCCAATAGCGTCAGTGCTTGTCACTGTCGTGTTCCGGTTTGGATGGTAAGGTAGCCGGTAAACTTATGCATGTGGCATTAGACCTCGCCACAAGATAGCAACGCACCATTAACATCTTTGGTGTCTATAGGCGATGGTTGACTCTTACCATCAGGAGATCTATCTGCTTGTTTGCTATTTTATAATTTTAAAAAAAATTAAAAAAGTAACAAATAACTATTTTTGTTAAATACACACATTTATAATTAAAATTTCGTGTATTAAAATTGAAATTAAAATTTACCGCGAAAACGCTCCGGACTGTCATGGCGTTCTAACGACATCATACCGTGGTAATATCTACATTATATACTCTGTGGTGTCTATTAAAATTAGAACATCACGATGATTTTTTACCACGGAGTTACGTAAAACTTCCGGATTTGCGTTTACTGTCACGTGATTTTTGCCGAAATTATATTCTAAAAATATTAAATATAAATGTATTTTATATAATAAATATTTAAGAGTTTTGTTCACTCCATAACATACCTAATTAATTATTAGGAATTACAATATATCCCATTATTCCTAATGAAAATAAGTCAATTTTAGTATGAATTTAACGAGAGATGTCTATAAGCATAACAAATTGTCTGTGGTCATAGGATCAATTCAAATTAATGTCATGGACGTTTATAATCTGTTGCCATTTAACCAACGATACCGTCAAGGAACTTATATACGATAACTGGAATACTACTAGTAATATAGTTCAATGCCAAGGAGTCTGAATTCTTTTGCCTAGTTAAAATTAGTTCATCACTGATACTGACACTTCAATAAAAACACTAAAACTAATCGAAAATCTTTAAAATTTCAAACGTCAATAGATTTTGTGTGGATTGGATCCTTTTCGTGTAGCTAGGTCCAATTATAATATAATTCAGTAGTAGTTTTAGTAGTACGATAGTATCGTCACAATTATTTACTGCTACTGAAACTGAGTCTTAGTAACAGGGTCCCATTTTACCTTTTGAGTATGGAACCCTAAAAACCCATTTTAACTAAGATAATGTCAAAGTGGACTTTATTACGAAATCAATAAGCTTCAACGATGGTTTTATAGATAAGTGTATACTGTGTATGGTAAAATACAAAAGCATAGAACAATAATATCCTCCTGATGGAGTACCACACGGAGTATGTAATCCGCCATGTTTCGTTGCGTAGATATGCACGTTTTTTTCGTAGGTATGGCAGTTCCATAGGTTTCCTTATTCAGAGGGAAAAAGCAACCCTCAGCCAAGGAAGTTACATTCTACCCGGAATGTTCACACGCGCTTCAAAATCGTTCCGAAGAGTACCACGACAGGGGTAGAGTGTGTCTCTTTCTAATAAATAAAGCGCCAATCGCCATATATAAGTGCGTAGTTTGCAAACTACTTCTAAGTAATTGTACTAATTCGAGAATCAGTTTTTGCATTGCATACGTAATTACGAAATAATTAAAATAAGTACATTTTAGAACTCATTATGTCAATTACAACACATTTTATGCTAACGTATTTATCGACAAGTATGAATAAAAGGGATATAACTATTACCGAATATATAAAAATCTACCATCAGATAGTTTTATTTACATTGGCAATTGCAAGAAAGGGACAACATCCACTCTAATCGTTGTCTTGCTCAGAACGTTTTCCCCTCTGTTAAGTAAGAAACAAATGTCAACTTTATTAGTAACGAAATAAAGTACATTATTATTTTTCAAATATTGATTCGTAATTCCAGTTATCGTGTATAAGTTCCTTGATTCTAACTTAGGGACAAGGCTAAGGGGACAATCAAAATTTTATCAAAATGGTTATGTAGTTTTTGAGATATGGGCATAGTTGACAAATATTTAAAATTAGTTTAATTTCTTAAATTACTTTTTTATTTTAAAAAATAGAATAATTTCATTATTTTTTTTTGATATTTTTTTCAACCTACCTGTATCAATCAAATCAAAAATGTGTTTTTCAGCTTTCTGATAAAAATAACATTGCCCGGTTGGATATAGGTTTGCCACCTACAACATCATAGGAGTAAGCGCCGGTTCCTGAAACATGAAATAAATCTACAATCCTCTAACAAATTGCCAAAATTAACAACTTGACAATAATTAGGTATTGATCATTAACAGTTGATAATTATTTCGGTTAGTTATGATACTCGATAAACTGCAATTATTTTAGCAACGACCGACGAATTAACATAATATTGTTATCAAAATAAACATATTTTTAGAAACTCAAAATGAATTATATACCAGCTGAATTTAACACCTACAATGCCAAACTGTCGACAAATTGACAAAAAGTTAATTTAGAAACTGAATCTTCTGTTAAACATAGATTAATTATTTGTTAAAATTAACTTTGGTTTCGGAAACCGGCCGTAAGCATCTTCGGCTAATTGTGGGTACTCATGTTGTACCTCTGCCTACCCCTCCGGGGATACGGGCGTAAAGATACTTACATGTATTCCCCAGTCGGGTCGGGCCGGTTTTTTACTCACTGTTTATTAAATATCCTGTTTAATAGACCAGTGAATATCCGCGAAACATTTCCTTTAGCGAATTAATCTTCCGTTCATCGGAAGTCATTACACTTCATAAAGCGTTAGGAAATATATCCGCTTGTATAACGTTCGTATGTTACCGCTACGATGTATTTCCTAATACCGTATTACGCCCGGTTCCTATATTAGTAAATCAATTCGTTTTAGTTACGAATAGTACCATTTTCTACGAGGCATAAGCTCTTTGAGTATGACGTTTATAATATATCTATTTCCCAGAACACATATACCTCAGTATACTGGAGTCTAACAGTAGTCAATCTACATACATGTGATATTCGAGTAACGCACACATAGATACCTCTCACGGACGCGATATCTCGGAATGGTTCGGGACAGTTTGTTCCGCACCAGTCGGAGATATCGCGTCCGTGAGAGGTGTCTATGTGTGCTATGCTCGAATATTACTTGTATGTAACATTGACTTCTGTTAGTCTCTAAGTATTCTGTGCTTATACTCTCTGAACACTTATACTCTCTACGAGAGAAGAACGCGATCACCATACTTAGAAAAAGAAAACAACTACTTACACACGAATACTAGGTACTAGCGCCGCGTTGAATGCCCATATAAAACTTTCGGCGGCAAATTCAAATCTACTTCCATACTACTGCTTTGTCGAATTAATTATAAGGAATTATTTTAAAATTCGATTTACATTTGTATTCTCCATGTTGTGGTTTTATTACCCCACATGAAATGCTTACACAAACATAAATCGAATTTTCCAATACTTATAAAAATACAAACTCATCAGTTTAGAAGTTTATTGTATATTTTCATCCATTCTCCTTAAGCCATGTAACATAAACGATCAGCTATTGATTATATTTTCTTATTTATTATTGATTTTATAAATTAGGAATAACTTTATCAATAAATAAAAATAAACATCAAGACTCAAATATCCATACTCTGCGACTGGAATTCTAAACAGTACTGTTATAGTTCCGTCAGAAGCTCGATCAGATAAAGCGAAAATTGTGTCCTAATTAAATCATTCGTAAGTTCTCCCAGATTCTGAGTCTCCGGAGAAAGTAAAGTCACTAAAGTTTAAACGAGTCCAATATCTCAACTAGGCCACTAGCTCACAACAAACAAGGAGTCCAATTTCTCACTAAAAACGCAATTAAAAGTAATACGGAATCCGACTTCTCAATAAAAACACAATAGCAGTTTTGTGTTTTTCCGATGTCCGATTTCTGAATATAAATACAAAATTGCTACTGAGTCCATTTTCTCGATAAAAATAACACAATTGCGATGACAAACCTACAAACAAACAGAAATGATTTCCAAAACAATTCACTTAAAACATGAAAAACCAAAATAGTAAAATTTTGGTTTTTAGCACTTCCAGGAGAAAACTTTTGAAAAGCGAATAATAACAATATTTTTAAACAGACGTTTTTCTCGTTTTAATTTAATAGGACTATGACATAATGTTATAATGCCTTGTGAATTTTAGTCGCAAAAATAGTTTTTAAGCTACTTATTTTAGTCGCAAAAAATAGTTTTTCTCATTTTGATTTGGAAATTATACAATCCTAAGCATGAAAAAGTAAATTATTTAATCCTAGCAGAATTAAATCTAGTGATTTTTTTAATTTATGCAAATGTGACTAAACTTTTTCGTGGCTGGCAACTTTTCATTTTTTCTCTCGTTGTACCTTATAGCTTCGTCTCGTTTTGATTATTTGAGTCTAACTCAACACAAACGCAAATGATATCAATGTGTGAAGTTTCAATACGGCCAAATAAAGTCGGAACAGCCTGGGATCTCTTCTAAAACAGATCTTATAAATGTCAAATGACCAAATGTCCAAACAACTTGTGGAACGCCATTGGTTGCTAATGTCGCCTTTGTGGTCTGGTGGTCCAGTATCTGTGTTGACGACATGAGGTGCTAGGTTTGATTCCTGTTTCGGGCAATTCAAAAATGTGTTTTCAGTTTTCTCATAAAAAAAAAACTTATAAGATATTTAAGGACAGGTAACGAAAACTGTTAAATATTCATGTCTTTCGTGTGTCTGTCTGTCTAGAATATAGGTTACATTAAACCTTAGGCGAGACTAATTTGTTATTGAGGTTCTTAAGGTGCATGATTTTCAAAGTGGGTGTTAGACGAAATAAGTTTGGGAACTTCTGTCTTAAAAACAAAAAAAAATCACTTTTGGCGCGACTTCGGGCATTCAAATTTTAGGCACAACTTTAGACGGAAATAATGTTTGACGTAGTTTCCGCTATCTAGAAACAGATTGTTGTGATATTTAAGTATATTATGTGATACATATAAGGTAAAAGCACCTATTATCGCGCTATTTAAAATAGGCATCAACTTCCGACTAGTCACATATTTTCGTATTTTAGTTTAATAAAAATAAGTTTCATGCAATAATTCTGTACATGTGCGACTTAAATAAAAAAAAACTTACTTAATATATCCTTACTTTATATTTTAAATTAGATAGTCTGTCTATTAGTCTGTTAAGCTTTCACGGCTAAATTATCCACTCGATTTTGATAAAATTTGACACGGATATAGCACAGGCTAACTTTTTTCAAATATCAATCTCTAAGAGGTTGAAATGGGGATGAAATTTTGTATAAAAAATTATATCTACGACATGTTAATCTATTCACGGGCGAAGCTGTGAGGGTTAGCTAGTTTTAATCATAAACTAATGGGTGCTAGCGGACACACCACAAAGTAAATGAATTAAAATCAATTAATTTGTGTCACGGCAGCGCAGTAGCCGGTTGTCTCCATACAGACACGGAACTATACATGTAAGTACACACGTATTTTTGTTATCTGATTTCTAAAGTAATTATATTTCATGGATGTATAGAGGTACAATTTATTTATTTTTGTTGATTCTAGAAGTTATCTCTTACAAGTCTTTTTTTGAAATATTGTACAAAAATATATTATATTAAAAATTAAAATTCACGTCGTTAGATGCTTGAATTTGGCATTAACTTCTAATAACAAATTACCCTTATATTAGGTATTATTTATAATTATTTAACTGTTTTTAGTCCCTATATATTTAGGAAACAAAAATATATTTCCATCTAACGTGAAATCTAAAAAAAAACCTTATTCTTACAAAAACCTTTGTACTCTATGTCTAGTTTTCGTACTAAGTTTTTTATGGCGTAACAGTATGCGCAAAACTAATTTGATAATAACGTAACAATTTAATATGTCTTGGTTAATATCTTATCTACATGACAGATCACAGGCAGTAGCAGTAAAAGGTTATACTTCTAGCTTTGTACCCATAACTTCTGGTGTACCTCAGGGTTCCCACCTCGGTCCATTGCTTTTTAATATTTTTATTAATTCAGTAATCAATTGCTTTCAAAATTTTAAAATTATACTATACGCAGATGATACAACACATTTTTCCATTATAAAATCCATCGACGATTGCATATTATTTCAAAATGTTCTAGCTAGTTTTCATCAGTTTTGCATTAACTATAATTATTTAAAATTAAATATTCAAAATTGCTATTCTATAACATTTTCTCGTAAAATGAATAAAATTGATTATAATTATACTTTAAATAACACAACTCTAAAAAAAGTGACTGATATGAAAGATCTAGGGGTGCTTCTAGATAGTGAGCTTTCTTTTGCGTCTCACATTAACAAAATTACTGTTAAAGCTTACAGAATGTTAGGATTTGTCTTTCGACAGTGTAAAGATTTTAAGAATATCAAAACATATTATATTTTATATAACTCGTTAGTCAGAAGTAATCTAGAGTATGCATCCATTATTTGGAATCCCATATACATGGTATATAAGAATCAAATAGAAGCAATTCAAAATAAATTTCTTCGAAGGTTAAATTATATATTTGGTAACCGAATCACATCACAACATGTGTCGTTAGAGTTGCGCCGTGAACACAGAGACCAAATTTTCCTATTTAAAATAATAAATAATTATATAGACTCTCCTTTTCTCCTCACACGCATTCTGTTTAATTGACCTCGTCTGAGTGTTCGCTCCAAAATGGTGTTTTATGTCCCTATTTATCGAACTAAGTATGCCCAGAATTGGTTCTTGATAAGAGCTTGTAATACATAGAATAAATATTATTTTAACATTGATATATTTTATTATAAACTAAAAATGTATGTTTCTCTTGTTAAAAAAGTAGTACATGATCGATAATTTTGTAAAATAAAATAACGAAAGTATTAATATCTATACAAAACATTATTCTTTAACGTATCAAAATTATTGGCAGTTTTCTTAGTAATTTCTGGGTTTTTCCATTTTCCATTTTGTATTTTATTTTTATTTTTATAGCACACACGCTGTATTAACTAATGGTGAAAACTATTGTGGCTTAAGAACTAACCAAAAAATGATTGTAATCACATGTGTTACAGTAAGCTGTAAGTTTTCCTTAATAAATAAATTAATTAATTCAAAATTTTGTTTTTAATGAACGACTAAAATTTCTATGTTTAAAGAGCAATGTGTATGTTTATATGATTCTATGATGAGTATGTTTCTATGATTTTCATAAATCGTTTTCATAGTAATGGGCCGGAATTATAATTTAAAAATTCAAACGCAAATCTTATTACCGCTCCATATCTCGGTAAAACATAATATGGGAACCGGTTAACAAGTGTTACTCGGAAATCGAGTTTTTACAAAAAAATCTAGGACAAAAACTATAACCAAGTGACAAGGCAATTAATGTTCTAGAGTACCGTAATTCCGTCAGTCATTCCGGATCAGAGTCCACGATTTAATTAAAACTTCTGTGGCACCGCTGGTCCATACCATTAAAGGGTCATATAGTGATGGAACCAGCCGGCCAGTTTTTATCAGGTGACGTCATAACTGGAGGTTGATGACGTCACACAAGGACAAGGAAGGGGAAAAGGAAGATTTTCCCAGCCAGACAAGGTGTACTGCCTGGGGACCGAAGTCTATTTGAGAAACGTTGAAACTTGTATATTATATTGTGTATAAGATAAATAATTGTGATATCACGATTCAAGATTTTATTTTGAATTTCATTTTTTTCCTTTTTTATCGTTTTTTCTGGTAGCGTTTGTATATTGCTTGAACGCTACACCTAAAGACTATAAACAGACAATATTTTTAAATACATGTATCATTCTCCCCATCTCCTTTCCTTTGTTTCTTGTACATTAGGAATTAGAGGTCAAACGTATCAGAATTAGGATTTTTAATCAAAATAAGGCCCCTCAAACATCTTTCCTTTTGTTGGTCTGGGCTCCCTTTTATAATAGGCCAACTGCCGTCTGCTAGGCAGGTCGTAAATGACGACCGATTGGCTATACGTGTCACTATTATCATAACTACTAGGTGGTAGAGTTTTACATTGTTTCGCCCGGGGAGTTAGTACCACCGCCTTATCTATTCCTGCCGCAATAGCATCGATGCTTCTCATTGACGTGTTCAGGTTTGGAGAGTAGAAAGCCGGTAGACTTGTACATGTCGAATTGCCACGCCGCCACATGGATAGCAACGTTCTTTTGTAACTTTGTAACTATCGTGACTACTAGTTGGTAGAGTTCTGCAGCGTCTCGTCCGGATTTTAGTAACACTGACTTGCATTCACTTCAATATATTCGAAATAAAATACATATTGAGATAAATAATACTTCTGATAGATAAAAACTAGCCAATTCAAAAGGAACACATAATATTACTTATTTTTAATGTTCATTTAATATATGATGAAAACACCGCGGTATTAGGTTCGTTTACCTCAGTAAATTCTTTTTTTAAATATCGTCTATTTAATGGTTTTAAACTCAGCCAGATACAAACCATACAAAGAAAAAGATATTACTACCAATTTTTACTTATAAAATACTTAAAACTTATTTCCTCGACCTATTATAATTTGATATAAATATTTACAATTTTTAGGAAATATAATAACCACATACCACACGTATACTAATAGGCACGGCATTGGGAAGGAAATGTATCGCCCCACATATGAGCAAACGCTCATATTACTGTCAAAGATGTCATACATTTGTAGATATATTATTCTAATCCGTGACAATAATAATAATAATTATTTATTTTCCAGATATGAATATCTATTTTTGTTAGTGTGCTACTAGCTACGGAGAACTCGTAATGTAAACTTTAAATTTGCCAAATGTCATACTCCACAGTTTATTTATTTATTTATTTTTTTTTTTTCTTTTTGGCATGGGCGTTAAGCAACTGCCATGATCATTTATTTATTTAAATTTTGCACACATATTTTGCACAGGTAGACTTAACGCCCAAGAGCATTCTCTGCCAGTCAACCTCCAGAGTACAGAGAGGGCACAAGGGGTGCATATAGAAAGAAGAAAATAATAATTGAAACTTAATTTAGTACTAGTTGAACACACTAGTTATGTGAAAACAAAACTCACACAATTAAAACACATAATTAAAACATACATTTATAATTTATATATAATATAATTATATAAATAAATACACATATTGAATTTATATGAATACAAATAATTCAATATATAAGAATAAAATACATAGTTACCAATGTATATTATATAAATACTCTTATGTCTTCATATCACAACAGCAATTACATAAATAAAATTATATAAGTATTTAAGCAATCAATCAGCAATCGCAATTGTCTGAAAAAGGGATTCAAACTTTTTCCTTCACGTATTAACATATAGATAAGATACAAAAGTAACAGAGTGGTAAGTGTGAGTTTATCTTTTCGCATTCGATCGTGAGCGCGTTGGAGTTTACTAGGAATTTGTATGCGATTTGTACAGCGCCACCTAGTGGTAAACTGATTTCTCACGTCTACCACTAGGTGGCGTTGTACAAATCACATACAAATTCCTAGTAAACTCCAACGCGCTCACGATCGAATGCGAAAAGAAAAACTCACACTTAGCACTCTGATAGCTCTCTTAATGAAAACGTCGTAAACTCTCTCATTAACGTAGTATTGTATACTCTTTGTCTCTTATCTAGTCATCACGTATAGCCAATTCGTTCGCCTTTTGCCAACTGCCTGGCAAAAAGGCTAATGGCCTATTTTAAGCAAACACAGAGAAACTCATTTATTTACTCAACACAACTCTTCAACTTTTGGCATTGGTATTGGACGATTTCAGCATTTTCCCTTACTATGGCTACTTCGGTCTGTCAGTTTAATTTTGAATTGGAGATTCGGATTACGGATGACGTAATTCGGATGTAGTAAATAAAGTAGAAGTACTAGTTGTGACTATAATGTCAAAATTTTAATTAAAAAATCTATATATTGTATACAATCTTCTTTATACATAAAGTTCTCGTGTCACAATGTTAGTTACCAAACTCCTCTGAAACGGCTTGACTGATTTTATATGCATATTCAGTAGGTCTGAGAATCTATTTTTCAAACCCCTAAGTGATAATTTTTTAAAATTCAGAATTGAAAAATACATACAACTCTAAATTTTTGCCCTTCTACCACCAACCCCTATTTTTTAATTCAATAATTTATATGGCAAAATAACGTTTGCCGGGTCAGCTAGTATCATTATAGGTAAACTAGCTGACCCGCGCACCTTCGCCCGCGAGTATATTAATAAGTCGTCCAAATAGCTTTTAATAAAAATTTCATTCCGTATTTCAGCCCTCCAGGGACTGATTATTGAAAAAATAATTAGCCTGTGTTTGACACCGGATTTTTAACTATATCCATGCCAAATTTCATACAAATCGGTCCAGCAATTTAGCCGTGAAAGCGTAACAGACAGACAGACAGACTTTCGTATTTATAATATTAGTATGGAAGTATGGATTTGATTCATTTAAGTGCGAAAGTTAGAAAACTCAATAAAAATATTTTTTAACATAATTTTTTTTGTACACTGACCAAAACGGTATTAAGATGGTACAGACTACTATGATGCTAACGCATAGATGGCAAAACTCTGGTAAGTACTTCAACGTAACAGACTACAAAAAAAAAATTACGAGCTTGTCTGAATATAATTTCACGGATTCGGATCGAATGTAGTGTGTAACCCCTCTAATGTCATTGTCATTGTGACTAAAGCAGGCTGTAAACGCTCAAACAATTTGTCAAATTTTACGTGTTTGGCAAATTATTTTACAGTCTACGCTCATGTTTGATGTGTTTGTCAAGCAAACTACGGGCTTGGCTGTATGTTTGAAAGATTTGATTGACGACGTGCTTGTCATATATGTTTGAAGGTGTACAGTTATGTTTGTCAAACAAACTCGCCAGTCGCCATTTTCGTGCGACCGTCGCGATGTTACTAGTAGACTGGTTGTTACTGAATATATAAAAAAAAATGGATGACTTTAGTGTCAAAGAGTATTTACTGCAATTTATATCTTTACTTCGAGATTTACCACAGCTGTGGAAATTAAAATCCAAAAAATATATGGATAATGGCTTTTAAGAAAATGGTTAAATTATTGAAAATATGTCGTCACCGTCATGTCAAGAATTGCCAGTCAATGCAAGAAATTCTTTGTCAACGTTACTCATCTCAGCATCGAAGCGTCACGTCCACGGCGAAAACTGCTTTAAAAGTGAAGTTTTTTTTTGACAAACTTTGTTGCCTTGTACACATACCTATGTGTGTGCTGATGTTTGATGAAAACGTACAAACAAAACGTGAAGTTTGACAAATATGTTTGAGCGTTTACAGACTGCTTTATTTAAAGTACATACCAAGGAACTTATATACGGTAACTGGAATTACTACGAAGCAATATTTGAAAAATAAAAATGTACTTTATTTCGTTACTAATAAAGTTGACATTTGTTTCTTACTTAACAGAGGGGAAAATCGTTCTGAGCAAGACAACGACAAGAGTGGATGTTGTCCCTTTCTTGCAATTGCCAGTGTAAATAAAACTATTTGATGGTAGATTTTTATATATTCGGTAATCGTTAAATCCCTTTTATTCTTACACGTCCATAAATACATTAACATAAAATGTATTGTAATTAACACAGTGAGTTCTAAAATATGCTTATTTTAATTATTACGTAAATACTTATGCAATGCAAAAACTGTTTCTCAAACTAGTAGAATTACTTAGTAGTAACTTGCAAACTACGCATGGCCGCACTTATATATGGCGATTGGCGCTTTATTTAGTAGAAAGAGACGCACTCCACCCATGTCGTGGTACTCTTCGGAACGATTTTGAAACGCGTGTGAACATTCTGGGTAGAATGAAACTTCCTAGGTACCTACTAAGTACTACCTAGTCGTCGATCGCCGTCTCGTTAGGCAAAAGTCACCTAAATGCCGGCATGAGCAGTGAAATTCATCAAGTTAATTATTACTTGAAAAAACATCAGAGCTGAAAGAGAAAATTTCCAAGAATTAGGTAACTCTTAAAATCTATAACGATGGACTTCTAAATACACTGTATTTTCGGATATTTTGACTAGTAGGTAGATGCAAATCAGCCTAGCCATTTTTTAAGAAAGTTCATGAGGATGAAAGTGTCTTCGTTTCTTTTCAACTCAAAACTGCTTAAAGGAATTCGATGAAACTGCACAGTGATGAAGCATACACATTAAAATAATACAAAGGCTGTCATTTTAAAGTAGGTATAATTAAAGTCTTTAGAATTTACATAAACAAGTGGCGGAAGCTGCTGGTAACAAAAAAATTGCTACTTACAATGAACTGTAAAATATTGTTTAAACATTATAGGCGTGTAGTAATTAACAAAGGATTTGTGCTAGTAAATGTTAATTTTTAAAGACGTCAAAAAGCGCGGGAAAAGTGTTCTTCATTTTTATTTAAATTACCTACCTACTTAAACTTTCCAAATTTTGCGCGTTCAACAAATCCGTTTTGCATGAATTGGTAGTCGTAATGCGCGTTTACCTAAACTATTTAAAACGTGCAAAACAGGGCACGCATACGTTAAAAGGGAAAGTTGGTGGGATCGTAAGGCTGTATACCATGTTGCGCGCGATTCCGTAGTCAGTCGTCGGTGAAAGAAGAAATGGCGCGCGCTATGTCCATTTCAACGATGCAGTAATGGCGCGAAGTTATTAAATTTTCATGTGTAAACAAATCAGTATTACAAAATATTAAAAATGATGGATTTAAAAGATATAATAAAGTGGTTTATACCGTGTTTACGTGCATTTTTAGTTAAATCTACAAAAATGAGTGTGTTTATTTTGTTTGTTTTGTTTTTTTCATGCCACACTTATGCGGCAAAGATTCATAGTGATAGTGACATAGATTTAATTAATACCAGTATTAATAAATCGATAACCAAATATTTAGATGTAGTTAGAAAAAATGAAAGTTATGCTACGGATCTAAATGGTTTTCCTGATAGTGAGTTATCGAATTCAAGCAGATCTTTACGAGAAGATAGTTCCGTTGGTGAGTAATCTAATCTTTGACCGACTTATTAGTAACATGCACTTATTTGAAATTCATCATGTTTATGGATTTTAATTTAGTATTTTCTTTTATTTGTTTTAAACTGTATTATACTGAAATCTGAATCCATACTAATATTATAAATTGACCGCCCCGTTGGTCGAGTGGTTAGTGACCCTGACTACGCCATCGACGGGGCTCGGGTTTGATCCCGACGGGAACAAGCATTTGTGCGATGAGCATAAATGTTCGTATTTCCGGGTTTGGGTGTTTATTAAATATATTCTAGTATTTATATATGTATTTCTATGTATTAGTATCGTTGACTAACACCCATAACACAAGCAAACAATTTGCTTACTTTGGGGTTAGATCAGTCAGTGTAATTTGTTCCGTGAATATTTATATTTATTTATTAAAAATGCGAAAGTAATTCTGTCTGTCTGTCTGTCTGTCTCTTCTGCACGCCTAAACTACTGAACCGATTTAGATGAAATTTGGTGCAAATATAGTTTGAGACCCGAGAAAGGATATAGTATAGTATCATCCCGGAAATTCCACGGGAACTAATTTCCGTTTGGGTGCGGGTAATCCCGGGACTTTTAGAAAGTTTTCCACGCGGACAAAGCTGTGGGCACAGCTAGTAAAATATAGATTATTTCTTTCATAAAAATATTTAAGACTAGCTGCGACCGCGACTTCGTCTGCGTGGAAAAAATTCGAAAAAAAAGTAGCCTAAGTTACTCCCTGTCACATCAGCTATCTGCCAGTGAAAGTCCCGTCAAAATCGGTCCAGCCGTTCCAGAGATTAGCCGGAACTAACAGACAGACAAAAATTGCAAAAAATGTTATTTTGGTATATGTACCGTGTATACATCCTTATGCATTTAGTAAAAAGCGATTATTTTAATATTACAAACAGACACTCCAATGTTATTTATTTGTATAGATTCTATTTTAAATAATAATATTGGAGGAAGGACTTGCAAATTTATTATTAAAATAAATTTGTATCCCCGTGTTGGTTCCGAGCTCCTTTGAAGGATAGACCAACTGCCGTTGCCTGCCAGGCAGTAAAAGGCGACCGATTGGCTATGCGCGTCACAACTATCGTGACTAGGTGATAGAGTTCTGCATTGTCTCGCCCTAGTCTGATACCACCGCCTTACCTAGTCCCGCCTCAATAGCGCTAGTGTTAGTCACTATCGTGTTCCGGTTTGGAGGGTAAAGTAGCCGGTAAAGTTATGTATTATTTATATTTTTTCACCTTCACTGAATTGACATAAATAATAATAATAAATATTCACGGGACAAATTACACTTACTGATCTAACCCCAAAGTAAGCAAATTATTTGCTTGTGTTATGGGTGTTAGTCAACGATACTAATTCATAGAAATATACATATAAATACTGGAATATATTTATTAACACCCATACCCTGAAATACAAACATTTATGCTTATCACACAAATGCTTGTCCCCGTCGGGGATCGAACCCGAGCCCGTCGATTGCGTAGTCAGGGTCGCTAACCACTCGACCAACAGGGCGGTCATCTATCTAGCTATTTTAAATTTTTCGAAGATAGAAAAGATAGGAGTTTCGTCAAAACGAAGCTGTTTATAAAAATTCATCTTGGGGGGCGTCCACAAATTGGGTACGTGAGATGTTTAAGGAGGAGAGGGGGTGAGTCAAATCTTATCTAATCTAACGTTGGAGAGAGAGGAGTCTCGGCAAATATCACGCAATTTTTTTCTGATTGAAACAAAAAAATATATTTTTTTGGTCCATTAGTGGTAGTTCCAGATCTAGCCACTCTAAGCGCAAACGGCTTAGAGTGGCTAGGTCAGAATGAAGTTGAAGAAGCAGATGATTTTACTGAGAATCATATGGACATGTTGGTTCCAATAGTCTCTCTTGAGACCGCGCATGATTCTCCATGGACTGAATTAGAGTAGATATTCTTTTTTAATCGCAGTAGTTACGATTTAAGTATTCTATTGTTAAAGAACACGGGCCGTTTTAGTTTTGAACATCTCTTGTGTGTCTTTTGGAGTGGCAAATATTAAATTAAGTGGAATAATTTAATACGTTTTTTAAATCAATAACAAAATATATATCTAGGAATAGTTATATAAAAATATAAAGACTTTGATTGACTTCTACTATCTTAAATGTTACCATTGTACAAATACGAAATATTTTATTTCATGTATTTTAAATATAAATAAGTTAATATACAATCATCTTTATTACATATTATAACCAAATTAAAATGCTCACTGTTTTATACAAAGGAAAAGTTTAAAGCAAACAGCTTTCTTTATTATTTTACAGCAATTACTATCGACGTTCGTGTCTGAGAGTTCCTCTGACAACAGTATGTGTAATCTATGGTAAATGGTTATTGGGTATGTCAATCAGTGTCTACACGTCTTGTCGTCACTCGTCGCTTATTTTGCATCGGACAAGTGACAACTTATCATTTTGTCAATAAGAATCGTAATTCGTAACCACGGAGTATTAAGGAGAGAACTAGATGTTTACGTTAATTTAACCTAAATTCCAACTTTTTCCAATTATTCCAATTATTCCCCAAGCTTAAAAAATATGTAATAAATGTGGATAAGTTGAGGAGTTAATGTCGAATCTTAAGGAATATGTGAAACTTTAAGATGATTATTAAAAATAATTATGTATGGAGTCTTGCCCGTGTTCTTTTTATTAGACTTATAACTCTCAGCAATATTGATAAGTTATCTTATTGATAAGTTTTTACTAGTCTTAACTACTCGTAAATAAAAGCACGAAGCATTTTTTTCTTTTTACAATAACAATCCAACGTGTTTTAACATATTTAAGAAACGAACGTTTTGAAAAATCTCACGTATGATTGGGGGATGGGGGAGGGGGTTGAATAAAATCTCACGGCATCTCACCAGGGGGGAGAGAGGGACAAAAAATTAAAAAAAACACCTCACGTAATTTATGGATGCCCCCTTGTCATTAATCAAAAAAAAGGTTGTCCCTGGGATCATTGTCTAATATGCTTTTGGAACTTGTATAAGCGGCAGTATTTTTTTTTCGAAATGGCTATTATAGTTGACCTTATGGGTCGTCACTGCGTCACCGGACTTTTGGGGCGATCAGAGTGCTAAGTGTGAGTTTTTCTTTTCGCATTCGTTCGTGAGCGCGTTTGGAGTTTACTAGGAATTTGTATGTGATTTGTACAGCGCCACCTAGTGATAAATGTGAGAAACCAGTTTACCACTAGGTGGCGCTGTACAAATCACATACAAATTCCTAGTAAACTCGAAAGTCGAAACCCGCTCACGATCGAATGCGAAAAGGAAAACTCATACTTAGCACTCAGGAGTGCTCAGCCAGAGTTTAAATTAAAATTAGGGAAATCAGAAATCAGAAGTACTTTATTCAATAAAACTCATTCATCAACATTTTTTTAAACTACTACCGGATCGGAAACACTACTACCGGATCGGAAACAAACTAGGCCGGAGGGCTACAAACGCCTGCGCTAAGGGCTGTCTGTATGAGGTGGGTGGAGTTGTGGCACGCGGGGCGAAAAGAAGTTTTCGTCGTTGAGACCAAGGATTTAAAACGTTATAATTTCGATATGTTTATTGTTTCGCGATTGGTTAGCTGCGTTTCTTGCTGTTTTGTGATTGGTTCGCCAACTAGCGCTAGAAGACAACGTCATAATATCATATACCATAACCAATCACAACGACACAAATATATCGAAATTATAACGTTATAAATCCTTGGTTGAGACCGGCGACGACTGTATCGTGTTGAGTGTGTGTATATGTCGGGATCGTCGTCGGGGTACGATAGTACGTGGCGGGGCCTCCTGAGCCTGAGTATTAACATCCGCGCTTTTTTTGCTTTTTCGAAATAACATGTCGATAGTTCTTTCATGTGGTGCGTGATGTTTGGGAGTGGGAGTGGGAGCTCTAGGTCCCGGTGAAGATCTAGCGGCGGTAAATTTGCCTGCTACATGTATATCACTACGATTATTATTTTATTTTAAACACTTGTATAGTTTCACGATCACAAATTATAAAAAAAATGATGTGGTGTCGCGGGACACCAGGTAGGAACGAACTTCCTTCGGCTAAACGGCACTACTCGCTTGTGCACGCGACTGTCGCGCCTGCGCACGTCTCATTTAACGCTTTTATTCCACGCATTTTTCTTACGGTTTTATTATCACATTTTTTTCAGTTCGGTCGCGCAGCGAAATCCCTATCCCCTCCAAGCCTGCCGTAAGGAACTTCGTTCCAATATATTTATTTTTTATATTAAATAGCCATCCGGTTTCACATTTTCCTGCATCTTCAGGACTAAAACTTAAATTGTCAACAAGTAATATACAATATATAATATATATGTATAATATATATTATACACGTCATTGAATATCTATATCTATATATGTCGCAGTGAAATTGTCAATAGACGTTAGATTATAATCTACCTAGGGATTTTATAATTTGGTTAGGTTAGCAGTTAAATTATAATATCGCTTAGGTAGATTATAATCTAACGGTATTGACAATTTCACTGCGACATTTATATAAAAATCAATTGCTGCCCGTTTGTCTGGCTAAAACTCGAGTACGATTGGACCGACTTTGCTAATTTTGGTTTTGAATTAATTGTTGAAATCCAGGGAAGGTTTAAAAGGTGAGAAATATAGGAAAAAAAAGAGTAGTTAAAAAGGCAGAACAACGTTTGCCGGGTCAGCTAGAACCTAATAAATCAATTCGGAAGCGTTAAGAATGGCCGGTAGATGTAAAATATTGAGTTTGATAGAAAATATTGATGTTGCCAAACATTATTTTGAAATAAAGATACAAAATGAGGCGAAATACAAATGACAAATAAAAACTAAACTAATAAAATATAATTTAAGTTTTAGCCCTGAAGATACAGGAAAATGTGAAACCGGTTGGCTATTTAATCCTGAAACAGTACAAGTGTTTAAAATAAAATAATAATTATGACGGAGTTCCACCAAGTGCCGCCGATGGAGAGTATAAATTATATATCATTACGCCATAAATAATTGTTATAGCACGATTTAGAATTTACTTGTAATTGTAGCGTTGAGGATTGCTTGGCTGCTACATTTTTTTCTGGGCCCTTGACAATGAGAATGCAAAATTTCGTAATGACCGGTTATTATTAAGATGCGAAAGCGTAACGAACAAAAAGTCACTTTCGCATTTTTAATTTTTGTAATTATTGTTTTACTGTGTGATAAATTGGTTGAAAAATGTGTGTACGGTTGACTCTGCAGGCCATCCCTGAAACTTCCCGCTAAATTGAGGTATTTTAAGCTATAGGAAGTAAAAACTATAAACACAGATTTTTTCAACATCTATTTTGTTAAAAATGGCAGTACATTGATTTTTGAAAAGCTGTATATTTCGAATCGATGATCGATTACGATCTTTCGAATGGTATTTAACTCAGTTTTAGAAATCTAAAATATTGCTTTAGCTAAATAACCGACAGGTTTTAAAATTTCGAAGCAGTGTATTTTTTCAAAATTTTACGTCGTTCATAAATCCCAAAAGAGTTGACCGATTTTTGTCCAATTAATGGTATTTTAAGGTAGTTTTTAAGGAGAAGACTTGATAAGATTTTTAAGTCAATCGGTGTATTAGCCTGAAAGTTATTGCAAAAATATTAAGTAAGTTTGATAAAAAAAACATCATTTTAATATTTAAAAAGCTGTAACTTTTGAAAATTAGATTCGATTTTGATTTTTGAAACGACATTTGACGTAGTTATTTTAGTACTAAAATATCGTAGAGTACAAAAAAATTATTAGTTGAAAAATTTGGAAGTTATGTCGAGAAAACCCTTTTTTCAAAATTTTTCGTTAACGATTGCTCCCAAACGGATACACCGATTTTGATGTAATGTATGCATTAGACGTAGTTTTATGAGGAGTAGAACTGATAAGTTATGTTAAAAAATCGATCTGGAAGTTATTTTTTTAAATTTCTGAAAATATTCTAGAGCGACTTGGTTCAAATTTTCAGAAAGTCTAAGTTGAGCGGAATCCAATCAAATACCATCAACCACGTTTCGATCGGTCAAGCCGTTCAAAAGTTATGAGATACACACACACATACACACACGCACACACACACGCACACACACACACACACACACCGTGTTGGTCCCGGCGTCCTTTGAAAAATAGGCCAACTGCCGTTCTGCCAGGCAGGTCGTAAAAGGCGACCGATTGGCTATCGAATCACTACCATCGTGGCTATCGGGGTAAAATCAGTAACTTTCTTATCTACATACGTAGCGGGAAGTTAAAAAAAAAACGAATTAAGAATTCATCGGAATATTTTTGTTATGTGTTATGATTGTGGTTATATTTGATTATCCAAAGATGTCTATTAAAGAAATTCTATAAAATTGTCGTTTATATCGCGCGTAGACGACGACCGACTACGACATCAAAGAGGCCGTTCTATAATGTCGTATCGTCCCGCCGTCTGTATAAAATTTTTTTGGCGACATTTTGTGTTGCCATAGTAATATTTGAAATGTTTAAGATTAATTATTTCGGTCGCGGTAGGTACTTACAAAATAAGATGTACAAAGTTGTGACACTTAGACATTGCCTATACCAGTTTGTAATATGTCGTAATTAAGTTGAAACTTTAGGCATTATAAGTAACATTATTTTGCAACATGTAAATGCGCTTAACGCGCAGTCTGTATCAAGTTACTAAGAGCTTAACAAACAAATTCCTTCTAAGTATATGTAATCATGCGCATAGTGCTATTCACAGAATAAATATGTGCTATTCTTAGAACAAATGTGGTGCTATTAATATATTTTGTACTACCCGCTGAGCCCGCGAGTTCGTCCGCGTGGAAAATTTTCGAAAAAAAGTTACTCCCTATCACATCAGCTATCTCTCAGTGAAAGTCCGGTCGAAATCGGTCCAGCCGTTCCAGAGATTAGCCGGAACAAACAGACAGACAGACAGACAGACAGACAGACAAAAATTATAAAAAATGTTACTTTGGTATATGTACCGTGTATACATATCCATGCATTCATCCATGTATATTAGGGTGTCCGTTATTTCCCAAATTGGATTTTGGTCTGCGAACGCCCCTCAAATTTTTAGGTTATGACCTAAAAAAAAAATATCCAACCCAAACCAGCCCTTAATATTCACATTAACCCGTGCCTGAATCATAATACATTTCCCATTTAAATAACATGGGATTTTTGCACTTTTTGCAGTTAATTTTTTTCCACCGAAACAAATGTAGCTAAAAATACTTTGACAGCTGTTTTTTGTAGGAAATTTAACGCTCTTCAAAAAAGATCTGAATGCTTTTTGCGATAAAATTTACGGTTTAAAAGTTATTCAACGATAAAGTTGTATTCATAGTTAAATTCATCATGTTCCTATTTTTTATTTACTATCGCTTTTTGTTTGCAATAAAATTGATAACTTGCTGTGTTTTTTTTTGCTTCTCTTGTTTGATAAAATAACAATTGTAGTACTTGTTTGTTAGTTGGTAATTTATTGCCGCTGATTGTTTCGGTTGGTTCTACCAAAAGAAACATTGGATTTCTCAAGCTCACAGAAGTATTATTCATTTTTTTTTTTGGAAAATTATATTAAACAGTATTTTTGCTGAATGAGTTAACACTAATAAAGTTTATCAAACAAATATTTCACCGAGAGGTTATAGACTCAAAGGATATGAAGTTCTCTCACGTTACTCACAGATGGCGTTAGATTATAAAACGAATAAATTTAAAACGTGATTGTTTTTAGTTTTTTCGTTTAATTGCCTTAAATTCACAAATTTTAAAAAAGAAAATTATTTAAACACTTAAATTTATGTAGAATCACGTTTATATACGGCCTATTATAGTTACTTTATAATTTTATTGCAAACAAAAAGCGATAGTAAATAAAAAATAGGAACATGATGAATTTAACTATGAATACAACTTTATCGTTGAATAACTTTTAAACCGTAAATTTTATCGCAAAAAGCATTCAGATCTTTTTTGAAGAGCGTTAAATTTCCTACAAAAAACAGCTGTCAAAGTATTTTTAGCTACATTTGTTTCAGTGGAAAAAAATTAACTGCAAAAAGTGCAAAAATCCCATGTTATTTAAATGGGAAATGTATTATGATTCAGGCACGGGTTAATGTGAATATTAAGGGCTGGTTTGGGTCGGATATTTTTTTTTTAGGTCATAACCTAAAAATTTGAGGGGCGTTCGCAGACCAAAATCCAATTTGGGAAATAACGGACACCCTAATGTATATGTATCCATATGCATTTAGTAAAAAGCGGTCATTTTAACATTACAGACATTCCAATTTTATTTATTTGTATAAATTTGAAAGTAAGCAATGGGAGTGGTAACACACCACCCGTCAGACTCCAAAAAGGTCTTCAAAATCAGATTACTCTGTAAAGAGTTGTGCGTGGTGATACAATAAGATCAGTCAGTACTTCTTGCCGGCTTATCGCTCGCTTACAAAGCGCAAATTCGACCTCACATGGAGTACTGTTCTCATCTCTGGACGGGAGCTCCGCAGTATCAGCTTCTTCCTCTCGATCGCATTCAGCATAGAGCGGTTCAGTTCGTTGACAATCAGGCTGTCTCCAATCGGCTTGACTCCAGGGCTTTACGCAGAGATGTAAGTTCGCTTAACATCTTTTACCACATCTATCATGGAGAGTGTTCCGACGAACTGTTTGGATTGATCTCTACCGTTGAATTTCATCATCGAACATCGCGGCAAAATTCAAAGATCCATCTTCATCACCTCGATGTCTGACAATCCATAACCGTGCGTTATCACGCACTACTCCTCTTGGAATCAATTACCGGCGGGGATATTTCCAACTTAGGGACTTTCAAGGAAAGAGCATACTTCTTAAAAGGCCGGCAATGCAGATGCAAGACCTATGGTGCTGTGGCTGTCCATTGTAATGACTTACCATCAGGTGAGCCTCCTGCTCGTTTGCCCCTTTTTATACTTTGGACTTTGTTTATACATATGATGTGGTGACCAGACTTAAAAATTACTGCCCTAGTAAGTATTTGAAAATTAAAGTTAAAATGTTCATAATGTATTTCGCGGCAACTACAACTAAACCGTTTTGATTCTTAGACTATCCGACACGGCCGTGACCCGTGACATGCGTAATACTGATTCATACATTTATTTCAATCGCTCTTCGCGTCCCCCGCCGCGCGCGCAATTCGTACGACAAAATTCGTCGGTCGCCCTGCTGGTCGCCGCGCCGCGTGGCATGCTTAGTACTTGCCTATACATTTTTTTCAGACACCAGACGCTCCGCCGTTCGCGCCGCGCGAAAAATCGTTGGCGCGAGATTCCCGTGGCCACGCCGTGAGTATAATTTTTGTCAAAACTGAGTTAAATACAGATTCGGAATCAGCGCGACGAGTTCTATAAAATGTTTTTATTGCAAAACGTAAAATATGTCGAGAAACCTTAAATTTTAATAAGTATAACGACAACAAATCTATTTTATAATAAAATTTCCTTAGTTTTATAGGAGTAAGTATGCTTACTGCTATAAAACTAAGACGATTTTAAGTGAGGCGGTAAAGCTTAGATTAAAGCAATTTATTGCAATTTATTTTAATAAATATATTTCTTCTTAAAATTACTTTATTATACATATGTATTTTTAAGATAAACCCCGTGTAGTATGAATTGCTTACTTCACAAGTTGTAACTACAAACATACTCCAATTATTCTAAGCATACAATATTTTATGTCCATACAGTATGGGGCCATTCATAAATTACGTCACACGTTAAGGGGGAGGGAGGGGGTCCAAGAAGTGTGACATTGGGTGACAAGGGGTAGGCAGGGGTCGCAAATTTTTGACATCACATTTTTTCAAAATATAATACCTCTATGGATAAAAAAATAATCGAAGGAGATCATTTTTCCAATGTAAAATTCTAAAATATGTGACATTACACTAGGTAGGAAGTAGGCATGGATCATTTAACAGTTAACATATTAAATTTCGTACTAAATTTTTTTAACAATTAACAACTGTTATTTATATTAGCTAATACTGTTAAAAGTAATTTTTATGCATCACTAAAATTACCAATAACTTGATATATGATAATAATGTTATTAAAATTATTTGAGAGCGCGTTTTTTTGCTTGCTAACTTGATTTGTGATAATACTATTATTAAAAATATTTCGAGAGACCGTGATAATAATAACTGTTAAAAGTTATCAAAACTATTCTAGAGGACTTTTTTTTGGTAGCTTCGTGTTTTTACTGCTTATAATACTTATTATATATAGGCTACTGATATAATATAACATAAATAAATAACTGTTAAATATTAATTAACTTTAACAACATAACAGTTAATCTGATTTAACAATAATTTCCATGCCTAGTAGGTCTCACAAATGGGACAAGGACGGGGGAGGGGTCAAAACATGATGAAATTCGTATGACGTAATTTATGGATGGCAACTATACTAGGTATTAAAGGGTTTTCGCAATTAAAACATATTCCATAGCAGATAATATTTTAACTGTTTCAGAACATTAAAATGTTTCACTTCAGCTATCGATATGAATATCGTCATCTAAATAACTTATTAAATTTAGTCGAAAGCCATTTACTCGAAACTGCTCTTAACATACAATATGCTACCAATATCATTAGCGCGGCATAATTTCTATCAGTATTTTTAGTCCAGGCTGTAGTTGTTTCTATTGCGTTCTATGAGGGTGAGGAGGGTAAGTGTGAGTTTTTCTTTTCGCATTCGATCGTGAGCGCGTTTGGAGTTTACTAGGAATTTGTATTTGATTTGTACAGCGCCACCTAGTGGTAAACGTGAGAAACCAGTTTACCACTAGGTGGCGCTGTACAAATCATATACAAATTCCTAGTAAACTCGAAACGCGCTCACGATCGAATGCGAAAAGAAAAACTCACACTTAGCACTCAGGCGTTCAGGCATAGCAAGAAAGCAATAGATTTTACAAACACCTATTTTTTCAACCGACGAAAAAACCGAAGAGGTTTTTAATTCAATTCAATAATAATTTTTGATGTTATATCACGTATAACTTTTTACAGATTGGTGCAATTTTGATAATTCTTTTTTATTGGAATGGGTATACCCCGAGGATGGTCCCATTTTTTTTAAATCTAACTATAAGGATGTGTAAACAAGGGATGATTGATCTTAATTTTAATTATAAAACACTTGTACTAATTTATGTCCCCTCTATGGTCTAGCGTTGGCGTTGACCACATGAGGTCCCAGGTTCGATTGCCGGGTCGGACACATAGAAAAAGTGTTTTTTCAGTTTTCTGATAAAGACAAAGTTGCCCGGGATTAGAAAGTGCCCGGTTGGCGATAGGCTTGCCATCTATCACATTTGTGGGACCAAGTATCTTCGGCTAATCGTTGGTGCACTTGTTGTACCTTTGCCTACCCCTTCGGGGATACGGGCGTGAAGATACTATTCTTTTACCGTTCGTGCCGTTAGGCTTTGGAATTATTTACCTCATTCCTTTAGAATAAGTGAATCACCGAATATCTTTAGGAATCGTTTAAAACAGCCGTATCCATTGCAAAGTTTGTTTCGTTTGTAGATTATTCATGTGGTCTGTGGTAGATTTAGTAAGCGCAGTTATCTATACACATATAATAAAATCGTAGGAAAGTCAAAACTGTACATTGAATATTTTTTTAAAAGAATAATTGGGGCGTGATCTACAATCGATATCGAAGCCAAAAATACTTTTTTTAGATTTTTGTCTGTTTGTCTGTTTATCTGTTTGTCTGTATGTATGTCCGGGGTAAACTCAAAAAGTGCTGCATGAATTTACTTCAAATTTTGCATGAATATTACTAACAGATCGGGGCAACGTATAGGCTACATATTATCACGATATCACCTACGGGGGAGGTGCTGTGCGGAATAAACGAAGTCCGCGCGGACGAAGTCGCAGGCAACAGCTAGTAATAAATATATTGTATTATTGTAGTAGATAAGTTTCTTTTGTTTTTGTACACGTGTTTTTTATACCTTATTTCATTTTTCTCTTTGGGCTTGCTGGAAGAAAATTCTTTAGAGATAAGCTTGTCTTTTGTACTTCTTATTTTGTCATTATGTTTACTTTTTGTTATTCGTGTGCAATAAATGGTAAAATAAATAAAAAATATATAAATAGTTTTTTCATGTCATAAGATAGCAAACAAGCAGATGGGTCTCTTGATGGAAATAGTCAACCATCACCTATAGACACCAAAGATGTTAATGTTACGTTGCTATCTTGTGACAAGGTCTAATGCCACATGCATAAGTTTATCGGCTACCTTGCCATTCAAACCGGAACGACAGTGACATGCACTGACGCTATTGTGACAGAAATAGGTGAGGCGGTGGCATCAGCCGGACGAGGCAATGCAGAACGCTACCACCTAGTAGCCGAGATGGTAGTGACTTGCATAGCCAATCAGTCGCCTTATAAGACTTACCTGGCAGATCGGCAAAATAGGCATAATAGATGGTTCTCCTAGTAGCGATAGTGTTCTATTTCCACCAGTAGAACCATTAGTTCGTTTGCTATCCTCTGATATAAAAAAATAATGATCGATATGGTGGTTAAGTCATGAAAGCGTAACCAACTTACTTTCGCATAATATTAACTACGATTGGCGACTTTGTTCTCGTGAAAAACATTATTTCCATTTCGTAAGTCGGGTAAAAATGTCCTTCATGGTACTCCCGGATAGAACTTTCTATTGGTGGAAGTTTTTTTTTGTATTATAATCACATTTTTGACCTTTTTTACTACAATAGTTTATTTTCTGTACTTGATATATCTATCTTGTATTTTTTCTTTTTAAATAAATAAATATTCACGGGACAAATTACACTTATTGATCTAACCCCAAAGTAAGCAAATTATTTGCTTGTGTTATGGGTGTTAGTCAACGATACTAATACATAGGAATCTATCTTATGTATATAAAAATCAATCCCTATTTTCCTTGATCACAACATCACGCCTAAATGGCTGGACCAATTTAGGTAAATTTTTTTATTGTGTTTGTAATTGTAAGGAGAAGGTTCTTATAAAAGAAAATATTAAGAAAATCTATACATAAAAATCAATCCCTATTTTCCTTGGTCACGACATCACGCCTGAATGGCTGGACCAATTTAGGTAAATTTTTTCATTGTGTTTGTAATTGTAAGGAGAAGGTTCTTATAAAAGAAAATATTAAGAAAATTGCGCGGAAAATTAACCACCATATAAAGTTTAATGCCATTTTGGTTGCGTGGAAGGACAATCCCGTAGACTTATATAAATTACGTGTCACGTTGTTTGTCCGCTATGGATTCCTAATATGAATGGCAACACAACGTTTGCCGGGTCAGCTAGTACATATAATAAAATCGTAGGAAAGTCAAAACTGTACATTGAATATTTTTTTTAAAAAATACTTGGCGCGTGATCTATAATTGATATCGAAGTCAAAAATATAGTTTTTAAAATTTTTGTCTGTTTGTTTGTATGTCTGTTTGTCTGTATGTCTGTATGTCTGTATGTCTGTATGTCTGTTTGTCTGTTTGTCTGTTTGTCTGTATATATGTCCGTGGTAAACTCAAAAAGTACTGCATGGGTTTACTTCAAATTTTGCATGAATATTTCTAACAGGTCGGGTCAACATATAGGCTACATATTATCACGCTATCACCTACGGGGAGGAGCAGTGCGGAGTAAACGAAGTACGCGCGAAGAAAGTCGCGGGCAACAGCTAGTACATAATAAACACCCAAACCCGGAAATACAAACATTTATGCTCATCACACAAATGCTTGTCCCCGTCGGGGATCGAACCCGAGCCCCGTTGATTGCGTAGTCAGGGTCGCTAACCACTCGACCAACGGGGCGGTCGGTTAAATAATTAACGTATACAGTGTCGCTTGCGGCACTTTATTCCTATCAGATATTCCTATTCCTATTAGTGCAGTAAATTTCGTCATCTTTATCACATGTTACAAAACACAGTTGCTTTCACTGGCTGTTATCTTTTAAATTACACAATGGATTTTAAAGTGATTTTTAAGGAAGGTTTATATGTATAATTAACTGTGCACGCGACTTTGTGCGCGTGCTACACATATATCTTCACCCCAGATCCCTTACGACGTAGGCAGACAGAACCGAGTGCTATATATCACGATCCTTGCAGGCTTGTCTCGCTTCTTCCACATTCATCACTCTTTATACACACACGCTTACACACTCTTTATACTAGGTGGTAGAGTTCTGCATTGTCTCGCCCGGGTCTGGTACCACCGCCTTACCTATTCCTGCCGCAATAGCGTCAGTGCTTGTCACTGTCGTGTTCCGGTTTGGAGGGTAAGGTAGCCGGTAAACTTATGCATGTGGCATTAAACCTCGCCACAAGATAGCAACGCACCATTAATATCTTTGGTGTCTATAGGCGATGGTTCACTCTTTCCATCAGGAGACCCATCTGCTTGTTTGCTATCTTATGATATAAATTAAAAAAAAAACGCCGGTTGCGGAGACTCTTGACACCATCTTCGGACAATCTGATCATGGTATGTCAGTCTTGGTCTTTCCCGGCACCTACATCTTTCCACATTCGCGTTGTACGTCTGTTTTGTTAACTTTTCATCTACTATTCTTTTTACATGTCCAAACAAACGGAGTATGTCCTTTTTCATCTTTACACTGAAACTTTTTTATTATAAGATAGCAAACAAGCAATAGGGTCTCCTGATGGAAAGAGTCAACCATCGCCTATAGACACCAAAGATGTTAATGGTGCTTGTGTCGAGGTCTAATGCCACGTGCATAAGTTTACCGGCTACCTTACCCTCCAAACCGGAACACGACAGCGACAAACACTGACGCTATTGCGGCAGGAATAGGTAAGGCGGTGGTACCTGACCCGGGCGAGACAATGCAGAATTCTACCACCTAGTAGCCATGATGGTAGTGACTCGCATAGCCAATCGATCGCTTTTTACGACCTGCCTGGCAGAACGGCAGTTGGCCTATTCTTCAAAGGAGCCCGGAACCAACACGGGGATCCGTGTTGGTTTTTATATATTCTTTTATATTTTTTATATTAATTTAATCCAATCGATCTTGACACCGTCTTCGGACAGTAAGTACTCGATCAATCTGATCATGGTATGTCAGTCTTGGTCTTCCCCGGTACCTACATCCTTCCACATTCGCATTGTATATCTGTTTTGTTAACCTTTCATCTACCATTCTTTCTACATGTCCGAACCAACGGAGCATGTCCTTTCTCATCTTTACACCGACACTTTCTTTCAAACCTAACCTCTCTCTCACTTCAACATTACGAACCGGGTCCGCAAGTGTTACACCACATATTTTTCTTTTTGTTTTTGTACGCGTGGTAAATTTCTAAAATATAAGAAGCCTTTATCGCCTTTGTGGTCCAGTGGTCCAGCGTTGGCGTTGACCACATGTGGTCCCGGGTTCGATTCCCGGGTCGGGCACATAAAAAAGTGTTTTTTCAGTTTACTGATAAACACAAAGTTGCCCGGGATTGGAAAGTGCCCGGTTGGCGATAGGCTTGCCACCTATCACATTTATGGGACCAAGTATCTTCGGCTAATCGTGGGTGCGCTTGTTGTACCTCTGCCTACCCCTTCGGGGATACGGGCGTGAAGATACTTTTAAGAAGCCTATGTCACTCCTTATTACCGTGGTTCAAAAGATAGACATTCCCGACTTTTTCCCGGATAGTTCCCGCTCTCGTAGAATTTTAGTGTTAAAAACTATCTTATGTCCGTTTTGTTCGATGTCCGTCCGTATATTTGACCGCCCCGTTGGTCGAGTGGTTAGAGACCCTGACTACGCAATTGACGGGCCTCGCGTCGATCCCCGACGGGGACAAGCATTTGTGTGATGAGCATAAATGTTTGTATTTCCGGGTTTCCTCATTGCTGCATTTTACCGACCTGGTAAAATGCGGCAATGGGGAAACCTGGAAATACAAACATTTATCACCACTCATCTCGTTAACTTAGGGGGCGTCCACAAATTTTAATTCCACACTCAAATTTTTAGTCCACAAATTTTAAATTTAATTAAACAAAAAATGAATTTTGTAAATTATAGAAATAACTTGTGATGTGAAATAATGTTTGTAATTGTATCATGTAAATATAATTTAAAAAAAAACAAGCCCGCTGAGTTTCTTCCGCCGGATCTACTCAGTGTGTGGCCGCGTTCCGATCCGGTAGTAATTGTAAAAAATCGACTCACAAAATTTTTAGTGTAATGATAAATAATTATAATATTAAAATATTTGCACACCATATTATGGTAGAAAAAAAAAATCGACTCACAACATTTTTAGTTTAATGATAAATAATAATAATTTTAAAATATTTGCACACCATATGTTGGTAACTTAATCAAATTTTAATAACTTGTAACTCCCATATTCTGGCAAATAAATTATTTCTTTCTTTCTTTCAAATTACGTGAGATGTTTAAGGGGGAGAGGGGGTCGAGTCAGATCTCATCTAATCTAACGTTGGAGGCAGGGGGGTATCGGCAAATATCACGCAATTTTTTTCTGATTGAAACAAAAAAAATATACTATTTTGGTCCATTATCCAGTACAACAATGAGAATCGGGAAAAGCTAGTGTCTGAAATCGAGACTCAGCTCGAAAAAATCTCGGAATGGGGTCGACTCAACTTAGTCCAATTCAACCCCAGGAAGACACAGCTGTGTGCGTTCACCGCTAAAAAGTCGGCCTTTGTCGTATCACCTCGCTTTGAGAACACTCTCCTGACAACCTCAGCCAATATTGGAATTCTTGGCGTTGACATATCGAACAACGTTCAGTTCTGTGATCATTTGGAAGAAAAGGCTAAATTAGCCTCAAAAAAGCTCGGTGTGCTCAGTAGAGCGAGACAGTACTTCCTGCCTTCTCATCGCTTGCAACTCTACAAAGCGCAAATTCGCCCGCACATGGAGTACTGTTCTCATCTCTGGGCAGGAGCTCCGCAGTATCAGCTTCTTCCACTTGATCGCATTCAGCGTAGAGCGGTTCGAATCGTTGACGACCAAGCAATATCCAATCGGCTTGACTCCTTGGCTTTACGCAGAGATGTAAGTTCGCTTAGCATCTTTTACCGCATTTATCATGGAGAGTGTTCCGACGAACTATTTGGATTGATCCCTGCTGTTGAATTTCATCATCGGACATCGCGGCAAAACTCAAAGTTCCATCCTCATCACCTCGATGTCTGGAAATCCACAACTGTGCGATTCTCTAGGCACTTCTTACCACGCACTACTCCTCTGTGGAATCAATTACCGGCGGGGGTGTTTCCGAACGGATACGACTTAGGCACCTTCAAGAAAAGAGCCTACTCCTTCTTAAAAAGCCGGCAACGCAGCTGCAAGACCTCTGGTGATGTGGCTGTCCATGGGCGGCGGTAATCACTTACGATCAGGTGAGCCTCCTGCTCGTTTGCCCCTTTTTTC
Source organism: Apodemia mormo (assembly GCA_036924255.1). Classification (NCBI taxonomy): domain Eukaryota; kingdom Metazoa; phylum Arthropoda; class Insecta; order Lepidoptera; family Riodinidae; genus Apodemia; species Apodemia mormo. The sequence continues at coordinate 818,328 of JAUPFN010000029.1, forward strand.
TATAAAAAAAAAAAAAAAAAAATCTTTTCACAATAACAATCCAACGCATTTACATATTAAGAAACCGACATTTTGAAAAATCTCACGTGAGATTGGGGGATGGGGGCCCCTCCTGCAATCTCACTTGAGAAAATCACTTGAATAAAATCTCTTTTTTTTTTGCTATGACAGTACGGAACCCTTCTTGCGCGAGTCCGAAGGCACTTGGCCGGATTTTTTTAATTTGCTCTAGTAAATTGCTAATAACAGTAAGCTCATTTTAAAAGTATATAAATGAGCTTCTGTCTGTTCGTTCGACATATTTCTAATACAATAGATAAAAAATAAAATCATAGAACATATCAGACGAAAACTTCCTAGTCACGCCACCAAGAGCTAAACACGCAAACTTTCTAAAATACCATTCTATTATACCTAATTGTTTTTTCTTAATAATACTACTATGTAAAAAAAAATCGATCAAGGTTGAGTTGTAATTCCGTATCGAAGGTTCCGTTTAAACTGTTTTGATCCGGGCTCCTTTGAAGAATAGACGAACTGCCGTTCTGCTATGCAGGTTTTTTAAAAATATTATAAGATAGCAAACAAGCAGATGGGTCCTGATGGAAATAGTCAACCATCGCCTATAGACACCAAAGATGTTAATGATGCGTTGCTGTCTTGTGGCGAGGTCTAATGCCACATGCATAAATTTACTGGCTACCTCACCCTCCAAACCGGAACACGACAGTGACCGGGCGAGACAATGCAGAACTCTACCACCCAGTAGCCACGATGTTAGTGACTCGTATAGCCAATCCGTCGCCTTTTACGACCTGCCTGGCAGAACGGCAGTTGGCCTATTCTTCAAAGGAGACCGGGGCCAACGCGGGGAAGGTCGTAAAAGACGACCGATTACCTATAATATGTGTCATTACAATCTTGACTAGGTTATACAGTTCCGCAAGGTATTTGATACAGTTTTTTGAGTAGAAAATTAATAAGATATTTAAATTAATTTGTATATTAATCTGAAAAATATAAAGTAGGTTTGTTGTAAACAACATAATTTTAATATTTGAAAAGTTTTTTGAGAATTTTTCAGAATTGCTTTTGGAGAATTAATTTGATTTTAAATTTGAACTTAAATATTAAAGAGAGTTGAAATAGTATCAATAGGGAAGCACTTGAAGCGCGCAATAGGAAAGGGTGTGTTCGTCGGGGAACACAGACTTAGGAAGCCTATTCCATTCCCTTGCGGTTCGGATCAAAAATGTCGAGTCGAACCGCTCACTGGTTAAAAATGATGAAGAAAATCAAATAAAATGAAAATTGTATATGTATTTGTAAAATACACATTTCAGGATTATTAGTAAATCACCCCTAGCCTTTAAAGTTGATAATGAATGTTTGTAACGCGCACATTCATTATCAAATTTCTCTTTCTCATTTTCTCACTTTCGCATTCTCATACAAACTTATTTTCATGATTTCAAAGATCTGAAAATTAAACAAGTACTTACAGATTTCTTAAAACAAACAAAAATACGAATTTCAAGTTTTTCAAAAGGAAAAAAAAGATGAACAATACAAAAAAATGTCATAGGCGAAAGGCTTCAAAATGAGAAGTGAAATCTCACTTATACATTTCTGTGTAAATGTTGCCAGGACGAGATCAATATGGCTTACAATGTCAAAAATTTATCAGATCTTTTGTAAAGCCAACTTCTCACTCTGCATTCTAACTCTACAAGTACTAATTACACAAAATCTAGACCTTAGTCAAAATATGTGACTTGTCGTTTCGCTACAGTCACATTGGCGTAAGGTGAATAATATATTCACTTGTTATAACTCTTCTGATATACAATCGCTCCTGTAGCAACGAAACGGCCGAGCTAAATATTTTGAAGACAATTTGTGAAGTTAGTTTTTGTAGAGTAAGAACGTGTAAAGTAAGAAGCTGTTTCCAAACGGATACGACTTGCGGACCTTCAAGAAAAGAGCTTACTCATTTAAAAAAGCATCTATGGTATTTAATTTGCAAATTTTCCGCGAAATGTTATATGGAACTGCCGTGATGCAACAGAAATGAAAGGTAGTGTAAGGAATGGGGCAAACTTATCCAAGGTCTGAAATTAGAGAAGACCACAGCGACACAATAGTCCACCCACTTCCACCACACTTCCTTACACGTTAGAAGCAAAGACAGTAACACAAATTATGTACTCAACGTACGTTTCACTCCGCAACCAAAGCATGTTTAGTAGAGTCGAATAGCACTTCACTTTATGAAGGGTAAAGCATTAAATGAGAAAAGAACTTACTCATTCTTAAAAGGCCGGCAACGCAACTGCAATACCTCTGGTATTGCGGATATTAAATTTTCTACATAAAAACTATGTCAAATAAACCGGTAAACTTATGCATGTAGCATTTCCATTCCGCCACAGGGATAGCAACGAACGATTAACATCCTTGGTGTCTATATGCAATGTTTTCTCTTTAATAAAGAATTGTGGTATTTATTTTTGCAAAATTTCCGCGCAATCTTATATGGAACTATCTTCTGTGACTCAACTGAAACGAAAGGTAGTGTAAGGAATGGGGCAAACTTATCCAAAGCCTGAAAATTTGAGAAGACGACAGCGGCACAATAGTCCACCCACTTCCACGACACTCTTCCACGTCAGAAGCAAAGGCAGTAACACACACATTATGCACTCAACGCACGTTTCACTTCGCAACCGAAGCATCTTCAGGAGAGTCGGATGTCATTTTACTCTACGAAGGGTGAAGCAATAAATTCTCTTTCCATCAGAGTGCTAAGTGTGAGTTTTTCTTTTCGCATTCGATCGTGAGCGCGTTTGGAGTTTACTAGGAATTTGTATGTGATTTGTACAGCGCCACCTAGTGGTAAACGTGAGAAACCAGTTTACCACTAGGTGGTACTGTACAAATCACATACAAATTCCTAGTAAACTCCAAACGCGCTCACGATCGAATGCGAAAGGAAAAACTCACACTTAGCACTCAGGAGAGCCATTTGCTTGTTTGCTGTCTAATAATTTGAAAAAAAATGTACGTCAAATAAATTTAGTGTGTGTAATGTTTATTTTTATTAAATGTATCTCTAATGAATCTATTATATTATTATTATAATTATTATCTATATTAATTAATTATTAATTAATTAATATTAACAATATTATAAATGGGAAAGTTTGGATATTTAAATGGATGGATGTTTGTTACACAACCACGTAAAAACTACTGAACGGATTTGAATGAAATTTAGCACACAGGTAGATGATGATCTGGAATAACACCTAGGCCACATTTTATCCCGGAAAAAATATGTGATCCCGCGGGATTCACCAAAAACTTTTATAATGCAGTGGGCTGCACGCGGCAGCTAGTGTTATATAAAATAGTAGGTTTCTATACTTGTAAACTTTAACCCTGACCATATTGCTAACTTTTCGCGTTTGCGTAATTGTCGTAAGAGGGGAACAAAGTTAATTCTTTACTTATCATTACATAATATAAAACAAAGTCGCTTTCTCTGTTTGTCCCTATGTCCTTATGTCCCTATGTATGCTTAAATCTTTAAAACTACGCAACGTATTTTGATGCGTTTTTTTTAATAGATAGATTGATTCTTGAGGAAGGTTTATTTTTATTATAAACCTTCCCGATATTCCCACGGGAACAAAAGCTGCGCGGGTGAAACCGCTAGTTAATAGATATAGATAGGATTTTTAATGAAAATCCTCTTAAATCTGGCACAGTCAAGTGAAGCAGTCATCAAGCGGCGATCGCTTGTAGCCTTGAGCCGATCTGGGACTAACGAAAGCAAAAGTATGTCCGCCGCCGGTTCACGAGTTTCTTGAACTGAATCACCACTTTCCTCTTGTGATATTACTTTTTTATACAATATCGTTTGTTTTATGTGTGTCAAATTGTTGTATTAAGATTTCTATAATAAATCGACGCTTTGAGCATAAATTCTACATCTAGGTCAGCCATGATACATTTGGAATCAAACACGTTTTATGTACTGACGCAATAGATAAAGCATGCACTACGTCAATTGTGTTCCACTGAAGTGGACTGCATCTACGGTCATAGTTCGTTGACTGAAACGCGTAAGCGCCATGAAATTCACGACGGTTACGACCTTTTGATCGCGAATAAATATTATACCTACTCTATTGGTCTGCGGTACCACCGCCTTACCTATTCCTACCGCAATAGCGTCAGTGCTAGACACCTTTTATCGCCTCCAACTTTACAGGGCTCAAATTCGACCTCACATGGAGTACTGTTCTCACCTCTGGGCCGGAGCTCCTCAGTACCAGCTTCTTCCTCTTGATCGCATTCAACGTAGAGCGGTTCGAATCGTTGACGACCAGGCTATTTCTAATCAGCTGGACTCTTTGGCGTTACGCAGAGATGTAGGTTCACTCTGCATCTTTTACCGTATTTTTCATGGGGAATGTTCCGACGAGTTGTTCGAACTAATGCCTGCCGCTAAATTCCACCATCGGACATCGCGTCAAAATTTAAAGTTCCATCCTCACCACCTCGATGTTTGGAAATCCACAACCATGCGCTTTTGTTGACACTCTTTTCCTTCCAAATTTTCATTGCCTAATGTAAGGAATGGAGATACCAGTGTACAACTGGATAGAAACGAACTGGATCTGGTGGATTCCACTGCGTTTTTAGGTATTACTTTAGATAAGAAATTACAATGGGGACCGCACATTAATAATTTAGAAAATAGACTTAGTTTAGCAGCTTATGCAGTTAAAAAAATGAGACAGTTAACTGATGTCGACACAGCAAGAATTGTATACTTTAGTTACTTCCACAGCATTATGTCATATGGGGTTCTTCTCTGGGGAAATTCTGCTGAAATAAATACTATATTTGTATTGCAGAAAAGAGCTATTAGGGCAATTTACAATCTTAGCCCGAGGGTTTCCCTGAGAGAAAAATTCAAAGAAATCAATATTCTAACTGTTATTTCCCAATATATATTTGAGAACTTGATGTACGTTCGTAAAAATATTTGCTTGTTTAAAAAAAAATGTGACGTACACTCACTAAACACAAGGAACAAAAACAATCTTGTTGTGCATGCATCTCGTCTCCACAGAACAAGTAACTCTTTTATCGGGCAATGCACACGCTTTTACAATAAACTTCCCGAAACTATAAGAGATCTACCAGTCAATAAATTTAACAAATGTGTTAAAACAAAACTGTGTAAAAAAGGGTATTATAAAATCTCAGATTATTTGGAAGACAAACAAGCATGGGATTAATTGCTCCTCATATCAATCTCATATATATGTTTTATAATTATGTAATATTGTGATATTGTGTATGTATAAAAAATTATATGAAAAAAGACAAGCCAGCTGAGTTTCTTCCGCCGGATCTTCTCAGTGTGTGGCCGTGTTCCGATGCGGTGGTAGTTTTGAAGAGTGTTGACGTGTCAAAATAACTTGTAAAAAGTTTTATTGAATAAAGTTCTTCTGATTTCTGATTTCTGATTTCCTCGCACTACTCCTTTGTGGAATCAATTACCCTCGGGGGTGTTTCCGAATGGATACGACTTGGGGACTTTCAACAAACGAGCTTATTCATTCTTAAAAGCCCGGCAACGCAGCTGCAATACCCCCGGTATTGCGGATGTCCATGGGCGGCGGTGATTACTTACCATCAGGTGCACCATCTGCTCGTTTGCCCCTTCTACTATTAAAAAAAAACACTGACGTGTTCTGGTTTGGAGACATGCATGATGGTAGCCGGTAAACTTATGCATGTGACATAAAACTTCGCCACAAGATAGCAACGCACCATAATACCTTTGGTCTCTATAGACGATGGATGACTCTTTCCATGAGGAGACCCATCTGCTTGTTTGCTGTCTTATGATATAAAATAAAATACGCTGCTGCGCTGCTTAATTTTGACTTTGGTTGGACGATTTATTATTATTTCAGTGCTGTAGCGGGTGGTAACAAAATGGAACACGACTTCTACCCACCATAGTTTCTCTATTACGTAAGACCGAAAGATGTGTAACAAAAAAATTACACCAAAAACCGACAATTTGTAGTGATTTTTGAGGCATTTCGTGATCACCTAGCAAACTAAGGCTGGTTTTACTGTTACGCAGACCGCAATCTGAAGGTCGGCGCTGATGTATATAGCCTACAGCCGTCAGTCTGTCTATCTGTTCGTGTCGGTATGTCATAAATATATCTCATGAACCGTGATAGTTTCACAGACATTTTCACAGATCGTGTATTTTTTTTGACGCTATAATAGAAAATACTAAAAACAGAATAAAAAAAAATAAGGGGGTAATAAAAAATAAACATACAACAAAAGAAATTTTTTTGGCAATTTTTTTTTTCTCGATTTTAATAACGACAACTGGTAGACGCTTAAACTATTTACAGAATATTTAGATCTACACTCAATCTTAAACCAAACAATTAAATTAAAATTAAAATTAAACAAAATAAATATTATAGAGGTTCTCCCATACAACAAAAGTGATTTTTGCCGTTTTTTTAATTGGTGGAAGGAATACTTTGTGCGCAAGTCCGACTCGTCCATAGCCGGTTTTTTTTTATATAATTACTCATTAGTAAGCAAACAAGCAGATGGCTCTCCTGATAGGAAGAGAAACCATCGCCTATAGGCAACAAATATGGTAATTGTATGTTGCTGTCTGTGTGGCAGGATGGCATTGCCATATACATAAGTCTACCAGCTATCTTACCCTCCAAACAGGAACACAAGTATTGATGCTATTGCGGCAGGAATAGATAAGGCCGATGTAAGGTAATCGGGCGACCTTCGCGCGAATCCAGGTACCCGGGCGAGACATTGCGGAAACCTAGTCGCCTTTTACGACCTGCCTGGCAGAGTGGCAGTTGGCCTATTCTTTAAAGGAGCCCGGACCAAGACAGGGTGGCTATAAACATAACAAAATAGTTATTATATTTTTTTTTAAATATTAATTATAATATCATCAAATATTTGTAGTATTTAAATGCCTGAGTAATAAAATAGTTGTAAGAAAGTTAAGATCCGTATCCGTATCCGTATTCGCGGATCTTAACAGCAATGATCGTATCCGTATCCGCGGATCTAGTATTTTAACGATCCGGCACATCTCTACTACATATACATATATTGACCCATCAGCGCCGACCGTCAGCGTGGGGCCAGCGTGACACTATAACCAGCCTAAAACTTTTTCATTCGACTCCGCTTACTGTCAATTATGAGCCGGGCTTGAAACTGGTTTAAAAAATACCGGTTAATTTACCGGTATATTTACCGGTTATATTTACCGGTTTTCGTAAAAGATTTCATTCGGAGCGTATCTCAGATGAGAGCGTTTCATAAACTTATATGAACCGATTTAAGCCAAGACCGTAGACCATCACGCACACTGCGGAAACATATTGGGAGCGACGAACATCAACGAAATATTTTTAAAAGACCTCTTTTAACCGGTTTATTTATTTAAAACCCTTATTTTTTTATTTTTTTTATATCATAAGATAGCAAACAAGCAGATGGGTCTCCTGATGGAAAGAGTCAATCATCGCCTATAGACACCAAAGATGTTAATGGTGCGTTGCTATCTTGTAGCGAGGTCTAATGCCACATGCATAAGGTTTTAATTTTACTCCGTAAAGTAACCGGTATTTTTAAGGTAGTACCAACTACCAAACCCTTACAAAACGCTCGTTATTTACTTGCGCCGGCTTCGGTTTGAAAATTAACCGGTTAACAAGCCCTGGTGAAAAGTATATGAAATTGTTGAATGCACTGGCATTCATTTCTCAATTGAATTAAAACCAACCTTATTGGTATAAAACCGTGGAAATGTACAGCACGTACACTGCGGAAATATATTAGGAGCGACAAACAAAATATAGGAGCAGCGAGCGGCGATTTTTTTTTATATAATAATATAATATAATATAATATTCACGGGATAAATTACACTAACTGATCTAACCCCAAAGTAAGCAAATTATTTGCTTGTGTTATGGGTGTTAGTCAACGATACTAATACATAGAAATACATATATAAATACTGGAATATTTTTAATAAACACCCAAACACGGAAATACAAACATTTATGCTCATCACGCAAATGCTTGTCCCCGTCGGGGATCGAACCGGAGCCCCGTCGATTGCCGAGTCAGGGCCGCTAACCACTCGACCAACGGGGTGGTAAATCAAAGAAATATTTTTAAACTGGAACACGACAGCGACAAGCACTGTTGCTATTGCGACAGGAATAGGTAAGGCGGTGGTACCGGAATGGGCGAGACAATATAGAACTCTACCACCTAGTAGCCACGATGGTAGTGACTCGTATAGCCAATTGGTCGCCTTTTACGACCTGCCTGGCAGAACGGCAGTTGACCTATTCTTCAAAGGAGCCCGGGACCAATACGGAGGAGAATGTATATAGAGGTAGGTCTATGATATTCTTCTTCAGCAACTTCCCCTTAAATCGAGCAAATATTTTGAAAATTTATCTATCAAAAATAATGACACACAACATTGTATTAAAATACCAATGATGCTAATATATAAGGTCATTCCCACGGAATAAATAGAGGCGCCTTCTTAAGACGTTTCTTAAACGTCAAGCGTAGCAAAATTTTGAACTGACATAAATACGAGAATGTATGCAACAGTACGTCAACAATAAAAACTCAATGACAATTAGTGTCGATTTGCCTATATAATTTGCCATACTTTTGACAGTGATATGAGCATTCGCTCATATGCACGGCTACACGTTCAATGTCAAACGCCGTGTCTATTAGTATTTATGTGGTCTGTGGTCATTCCATTGATTTGATTAGACGTACCGAATGCTGTGTTAAAATATTTTCACCTATTATGGAATGACCCTATATATGTTAGCTGGGCACCGACCACACAGCCTATAGACGGCTAATGTTTGATTTTCCGTATTGAATGCATTCTGGCAACTAGCTGAGGTAAGACGAAGTGGGGTTGCAATGCCGTAATTGGCTAACTCAAGGCCACAGTGAATGATAGTAATGTACAGAGCATCTGATTGGTCGACACTGATCACCCAATCACTACTCATTGGCGCGTGGACATTTACATCGGAACTATAAGTCAGATGTGTTGACACAAGTCATTCGCCTATTATTAGGTGTCTATGGGCTGTGTGGTCGGTGTAGCTGGGCGACTAAGTTTCGCTCGGATAATGTTTTTTCATGTGAAAACGCATTATCAAGGAGATGATCAGATGATCTATTAAATAAATAAATATTCACGGGACAAATTACACTTACTGATCTAACCCCAAAGTAAGCAAATTATTTGCTTCTGTTATGGGTGTCAGTCAACGATACTAATACATAGAAATACATATATGCTCATCACACAAATGCTTATCCCTGTCGGAGATCGAACCCGAGCCCTGTCGATTGCGTAGTCAGGATCGCTAACCACTCGACCAACGGGGCGGGTTGATAGATTGACCACCAACCACTAGATCATCTATTATACTGACTAGATCAATTTTAGCAGTAAAAGACTATCTTAATACCAAATTTCGCTCTAAAGGCATTTTTCAAAAATCAATTACATACAAATGTATAAAAATTACTAATTTAAAGTATAGAATGTATTATATTAATTTTACTACATAATTAAATCTAGTCATTATTGTAACGTTTACATAATTATCTTTAAAAACACGCAATTTCATTATAAGTAGTGTTAATTTTAACAAACATTAAGACATACATATAATAAACTTTTTTAAGCTGTTGAAATTTTTTTTCAAAGTCTACGATTTTAGAACGAAATCAAAACCTTTAAAATCTACTCCGTATTGGACAGACCCCCTCCCTCTTCTTTGAAGATTTGTCAGCTGAAGAATTGCTGATGATTTATCAGTCATTCTGCCAGGCAGTTCGTAAAAGGTGATCTATTCGCTATATATATATTACTGCCATCGTGACAACTAGTTGGTGGAGTTCTGTAACGTCTCGCCCGGGTATAGTATCACTGTTATCTAGCGTCAATGCTTGCCACTGTCGTATTTTGGTTTGGAGAGTAAGAAAACCGGGAAACTTATGCATGGGGAATAATTATTCCACCCCACAGAGCAATTCACTATTAACATCTTTAGTGTCCATTTGGGTTTAGGTGATGGTTGTCTCTTTCGATGAGCAGAACTACTTCCTTCCAACCCTCTGTGTTTCTGAAACATTGGTCTCGCTTTCCATATGGCAGGAATGGAATATCAAATGTATAAGTTTTTATCGGCTACCTTACCCTTCAAATATGAATACGACAGCGACAAAACCGAAGCTATTGTTGAAATCGGTAAGGCGATAGTAACCAAACTCGGGGAGGCATTGCAGGATTCTAGCACCTGGTAAAAACCTTGTTTTGGGAAGCCAGTGTAAAATTTACTTATACTTTTTCACAATTTAATAAAAATAGATTGGTTTACATACATACATATCTTCACGCCAAACCCCTTACGGGGTAGGCAGAGAGAACCGAGCGCCATACTTCACGATACTTGTAGACTTGTCTCGCTTCCTCCACATTCGGTACTTTCATCATACAAACACGCCGGTTGCGAAGACTCTCAATACGACTTTCGGAAAGTACTCGATCAGAGTGCTAAGTGTGAGTTTTTCTTTTCGTATTCGATCGTGAGCGCGTTTGGAGTTTACTAGGAATTTGTATGTGATTTGTATAGCGCCACCTAGTGGTAAACGTGAGAAACCAGTTTACCACTAGGTGGCGCTGTACAAATCACATACAAATTCCTAGTAAACTCGAAACGCGCTCACGATCGAATGCGAAAAGAAAAACTCACTTAGCACTCTGTTTGATCATCAGTTTTTTTTGATTTGTCAGTCGTGGTCTTCCCCGGTACCTACATCCTTCCACATTCGCATTGTATATCTGTTTTGTTAACCTTTCATCTACCATTCATTCTACATGTCCGAACCAACGGAGCATACCCTTTCTCATCTTTACATCTCTTTCAGGCCTAAATTCTCTCTCACTTCAACATTACGAAACCGGTCCGTGAATGTTACGCCATATTTTTTCCGTAGCAATCTCATGTCGACCGCGATTCTACTTTCATGTCCTTCCTGACATACTCAGCTCTCACTTCCATACAATAGCATTGGGATAGGCACGTATTTACGCAGGGCAAAATAGATTTGCACAAAACACATATATTTTTTATTTATTTGTTTGTACATTTAATTACAGGTCGGACCTTCGGACGCCCTTTTAAGAAGATGATGCAGGCTCTGGTTCCGGTGATCTTTCAAGTTGGTGCAGCATCTACATGGGCTGTCGTCGCTGCGTTAGTCGGCATCAAAACTCTTGCAGTCGCTCTTGTTATCCTCAAGCTGTTGCTTGTTGCTGGAGCCGCAAAGGTACCTAATTTAAGAATGTAAATAACTACTTTTAGAATATAATTGAATGCTATTAACTAAAAATAATATGACTGAAATAATTTCAAATTGATTTAAAAATACGTGATTGTTTAAAAAAAATAAAGTAACTAATTTTTTTTTACAAAATCCAAAAATGATAATGTTGTGCAAAGAAAAATGAATATATAAAATATACTAATAACTCAATAATATAATAATAATGTTATAAATTCAATAATATTAATTAAGAACAACTTTATGTATACCATATTTGTTGCAATAAATGATAAAATTCGTTTGCATACAAGGGGGAATAGGGTCTCGCTAATAACGAAATATTTCTAGGGGGGTGGGGGGGGGGGGGAACAGAAAGTGTGGCACAGCGCGATAATCGGGAGACAAAACAAGATTGGGTTTTAGCGTGACGTAGGTATTTTATCAACGGCCCACTATTAAGTTATTGCACGCCTCATAAGTGAAGCGTTGTGGGAGTGCTCTAATCTCAACATGACAATGATCAAGCATTTTTTCTGGACTTAAACTGTATTGTATTCATATTTTTACAATATAATAATATAAATACGCGAATATAAAGAATAACCTCTTTAATTATTATAAATATACCTTTTTTTGCCGTACTATACCTTTTTGGAAATGATGATCGATTTCGATCTTTCAAATGACATTTAAGGCATTTTTTGAGGTATAAAATATTGTCTTAGCTACATCGCTTTATAATCGATAGAGAGATTGAAAAATGTCGAAGTAATGACAAAAAACATTTTTGTGGAAAAATTAATCAAATAATTTGAAGAATATAGTAACTGCCGTTCTGCCAGGCAGGTCGTAAAAGGCGATGCAAATCACTACCACCGTGACTACAAGTGGTAGAGTTCTGCATTGTCTCGCCCGGGTCTGGTACCACCGCCTTACCTATTCCTGTCGCAATAGCGTCAATGCTTGTCACTGTCGTGTTCCGGTTTGGAGGGTAAGGTAACAGGTAAACTTATGCATGTGGTATTAAACCTCGCCACAATATAGCAACGCACCATTAACACCTTTGGTGTCTATAGGCGATGGTTGACTCTTTCCATCAGGAGACCCATCTGCTTGTTTACTATCTTATGATATACAAAAAAACACATGAATGTCACATGAATTTAGTCTTTGTAATTTTTAGTCTGTCTCTTCATTAAGATAGAATTTCCATCTGCTTGCTTGCTATCTTAAAACATATATTTGAAAATGTGCCCGAGCTGCGTCTACGGAGCGAGGTCCTCGCAACGCCCTTGTACATACCTCGCCTGCACTGGTCCATGGATGTTGAGGACGTCGAGGACTACATCAGTAAGACGACGCCACTGCACTTGAGGGTCGAGCGTCTGCAGTCTCGCCACAAGGTCAACTTTAGTTCCTTTGTGGTGAGAGTACCGACGCATATCCTGTCGACCTTTGAGGTGGGGGAATTCTGGCCGACTGGTGTGGTCTACCGGAGGTTCCGGGGGAGACTCCGGAATGAAGCTCGTGTTACGTCGCCGTCAACACGTGACAAAGTGTAGTTTTAAGCAAGGATTTATAACGTTATAATTTCGATATTTTTGCTGTTTCGCGATTGGTTCACTGCGTTTCATGCTGTTTCGTGATTGGTTCGCCAATTAGCGCTAGAAGACAACGTCATAATATCATAATACCATAACCAATCACAACGACGCAAATATATCGAAATTATAACGTTTTAAATCCTTGGTTTTAAGTATATTATATTAATGTGTATGTTAGTCTATAAGGTATTTATAATATGGGCCATGTTGCCTGAATTAAATGGTAAAAAAAATGATAATAAAAAGCATTTTCAAGTCAAAGTTACATATTTTTTCAGATTGGTGCTCTCCTCGCCTCAAAGCCCCAGTATCCTCAGAAATGGGAGCCTCCTCAGAAGGAGATTCATCTTCACATACACAACGGTCACCACAATGGCGAAGAACATATATGTAAGACTTTTTTATGTATACTAGCGATCATCCTGTTAGTGCCCCATGGCCCGGGCTCCTTTTGAAGAAAACCTGCAGTTCTGTCATTCAGGTCGTGAGTGAATGATTGGCTATGCCAGGCACTATCATCGCGGCTACTAGGTGGTACAGTTCTGCATTGCCTCGCCTGGGTCTGGTACATCACCTTACCTATCCTGCCGTAATAGTGTCAATGCTTGTCACTGTTGCGTTCCGCTTTGGAGGGTAAGGTAGCTAGTAAACTTATGCATGTGGCGTTAGACCTCGCCACAAGATAGCAACGCGTGTCCATAGGCGATGGTTAACTCCTTCCAAACAAAATCATTAAATATAAAAATGAGAAAGGGCATCATGCTCCGTTGGTTCGGACATGTAGAAAGAATGGTAGATGAAAGGTTAACAAAATAGATGCGAAGGTTAACAAAATGCGAAGGATGTAGGTACCGGGGAAGATCAAAACTGACAAACCATGATTAGATTGATCGATTACTGTCTGAAGATGGTGTCAGCGTGAAAAACGCGATCAAAAAACTTGAGAGGTGTCAAGGGACACCCGGATGGAACGAAGTTCTTTTTATTATTATTTACAAAAAAACTGTATACACTCAACAAAAATAATCGTCGCGACACCACACTGTTCAATGCGAAATAGAAATGAAAATATCTGGCTTGCTTTTTATAAAAGAGAGAGAGAGAGAGAGAGAGAGAGAGAAACATCCGCACACCGCACAGCTTACAATACCTTACTATAGCAAAAAGTGTCGTGACAACTTTTCGTAAGAACTTTTTCCGTCTAGCCCCCTTTCACAACGCGCGATAAGGAACTTCGTTCCAAAATATGACCGTTTATTCGCTTTTTGCGATTTCACAAGGGAATCAAAACCTGTAGGGTACTTCTATGTAGTATTGTTCAAATAAACTATTTTATGATAACGCGTTATAGACTATAAACTACATTTCTCTAGCGCGCTACGTTACAGACTATATTATAACGTGTAACTGGAACACTGATCACGCCAGCCGGCCGAGATAGCGCGTGACTCATCACAACGTCATTCAGCGAACGATGACTGAGCGCTATAACGCTATAAACTATTTTATAAAGTCTAGCGTCTACGGTCTAGCACGTTACTCGTTAGATCGCGTAGTTCGTAACTTCATAGTTTATAATGTTATAACTACGGCATACGCTAGCCGCTAGGTAGATAGCGTGGTATTATGTTATAGCGCCGAATGCGAATCTAAATAGCGTACGCTATACGTTGAGTATACATAGCGTGTTATAATTTACCGCTATAGATAACCCATAGCGGTAAATTATAGCGCGCTATGTTTATATTTTTATGTTTATATTTTTTTATTATTATGTTTTTATTATTTAATTTTATTATTATGTTTATATTAACCACCATTACTACAATGTATAGCTAAGTTATCTACAAGTTTATGCAGAACCTTCGGTATCCAAGTCCAGCTCGCATTTGACAGGTTTTTTAATGATATGTGTATTTTTTATTTTTCCTTCATTTAAAAACAACGCTATTATAATAACATTTTTCCATTACAAAAACATGTATCTTTTGTAAAAAAATCTCTTGTGTTGGTATGGGCTCCATAACCCAGGCAGAACGTAAGAGGCAACGGATTGGCTATACGTGTCACTGCCATCGTGACTACTAAGTGGTAGAGTTCCGCAACGTTTCGCCCGGGTATTTGGAACCACCGTCTTACCTATTCCTGCAATAGTGTCAATGCTTGTTATTGTCGTGCTCCAGTTTGGAGAGTAAGGTAGCCGTTAGACTTATACATGTGGTATTGTCATCCCGCGATACGAATAACAACGCACCATTAATATCTTTGATGTCTATGGGATGGTTTTTCTTTTTATCAGGAGAACCTGCTTGTTTGCTATCTCGTGATATAAAAGAATAATGAAAGTTGCAATATCTACATGTCTATATATTACTAGTCGACTAATCATAATTATTTGTAAAAAAATTTTGTGACCCGTGCGAAGATTTCGTACGGCGCCATCTAGCGTTTTCCAAGTATGAAGCTTTATTAAGATGTTTGATGTATCACCCGCAGATAGCGTTCTTGTAAAAATTATATTTAATTAATTTTTTTATTAACAAAAAGATTTTTTTCGAATTTTTTCATATTTTTCGCCCAAAGTAGCAAACATAAGCTTTAACTGGGTATTTTTTTGGTGAAATAGTTAAAGAGATTGAGCCACTCCAGGAAAAACACCTTTTAGAAATAATATATATGATATTCCAAATATGTTCAACTAATTTACCACAAAACCTTACCCATTATTAAAAAATCCTAAAATTTGTTTCAGCTCCATGGAATCGCGAGGGATTAGAAAACGGCGCTGACACGAAACACTTGAATGTATACGACCCTTACTCCGGAGGCCCACAAACTATAAGCACACCTTATGGAAATTATATGAAAATTGATCCTAACAATCATGGCACCCACTCATAGTTTAAACTAAGCCATAAGAGCAAGATATGTCAATGTTTATTTATATAGATTAATTGATGGTGCTGTTCATGCTGAAGAAACACCCTTATCAGTCCTCGATTCTGAAAAAAAATATGTAAAAGAAACAGATACTTGAAATTTGATCTAATCTATGCTACTCAAAACAAAATATGGCCACTAGGATTTCTCGAAAAATGTAAATTTAATCGCCCGCGCGATAGCCATGTTTTCTGTATATTATTTGATTTTTTAAAAGTTTACTATGTGGTTAAGCAATATTCTGTTTCAATTCTATTTTTATTGGTTACATACGACCGTAAACACGTGTACTTTAATATGTGCAGTATTTTATCAGTCAACCTGTATATTTAAACACTTGTGTAAAAAAGTTTTACGAAAAATTTTGAATACTTCCAGAACTATAAAAATCTTTAAAGTTTGTTTTGTTTGAGGTTCTTACATTTAATTTATGTCTTACGCAAGGTTTTTTTGTTAGTTTTTCAAAAAAAATCTAGCTTAAACATGTTTAAACTAGGTTAGTTTGATTTTTGTTGTGCGTTCTATCAAATCCTTGTGATATATGAATTAAAGTTGAAACACACTCGCACGTTAAATTGCTCTTTTTATGGAGAGCAATTAAACGTTACTTTTTAAGTGAGTGACGCTATTAACAAGACTGATATCATTTT
Source organism: Apodemia mormo (assembly GCA_036924255.1). Classification (NCBI taxonomy): domain Eukaryota; kingdom Metazoa; phylum Arthropoda; class Insecta; order Lepidoptera; family Riodinidae; genus Apodemia; species Apodemia mormo. The sequence goes on from JAUPFN010000029.1 coordinate 835,006, forward strand.
TTATTACATTGCAATTTTTTTATATTAACATAACATGTGCAAAATTTATTTCATTTGTCTACGTAGATGAATTTATAATTTTAAAGTTACGGGAATATTCAGGTACCTGAGGCTAGATATTTAGGCGCTGTTATTATTCCCGTAATTTACGCTACTATGTTTTCGTAAATATTAGTTTTGAGAGACTAATGTCACGTGTCTTTTGTTTTCTTAACTTTGAACTCTAGAATAAAAGTTATCTGTATATATAAAGCAAAAGTACTGACTCATAACTGACACATCAACGCCCTACCTAAACCCTTAGACTAAGAAGGCTAAAATTTTTCACAAGGGTTATTCTTTCTATGTAGACAAGGAATAAAAAAAAGGATTTTTCAAAATGTATCCCCTAAGAGGTGAAACATAGAGGTAAATAGTATCAAATTACTTACATTGACGACATGTTAGTTTACTCACGAATAAATCTACGTGGGTCAGATAATTTTTTCATGCACTTCTGTATTTTAAATCCTACATTTTTGTTTAGTTTTAGCATAATATTCATGTGAGCCTTCAAATTACAACTACAAATCAATTATTGATAGATTTGTTTTGATGAAATTTGATTTTTTAATTTGATAAAATAAGTTTTTGGAAATTGCAGGTTATATTAAGTGTATTGAAGTATTTTTAAAAATAAATAGAAATCAGCATTTTTTTGTAAAAAAACATGACTTGAAACAGGCTTAAGATATATCAGTTGAAGTATTCAGCAATTTTTGTGAAAGCGTTTCATAAACCTATACTGATTTAAACCAAAACCGTGGTGTTGTACGTCACGCACAGTGCGGATAAATCGAGAGCGGCGAAAATCAAAAAAATATTTTTAAAAAACTTCTGTAAACTGGTTTATTGATTCAAACCCTTATAATTTTGCTCCATAAGGAAATCGGTATTATTGTGGTTAAGGTACAGGCAAACCTCTATAAAACGCTCCTTATGTACTTGCACCGGTTCCGGTTTGGTACCAACCCTGGTAAAAAATATGAAAGTGATAATGTACTAGCAATAATTTTTTAATTAAATTAAAATGAACCTTAATACTTAGAAAAAAATCACTATAGCTTTACCAAATAGGATTTTATAAATGAAGAATGTGATTTTCTTTAATAACGTACTACTAAATGTGTGATATCTAAGTTATAGCTATGTTTAAGTATACAAAAATAACAAACATGGGCTAACTAAAAAGACTTGGTCATTCAAACACTTTTGACTTATATAAAAAATCTACTAAAATGGCATTTTGCCATTCAGTATTTTTTTCATACATAATAAATGCTTTAAAGCAATTTATACTTTGTGGGTTTATACTTACTTTATGACCATTTAAATAGTAATTTAATACGTTAAATAGTATTTGAGATGAACTATAAACCAAGTCTTAGGTCCGTAAGCACTAAATTATTTAAATACTATTTAAATGAATTTAACCATAGTATAATTTTTAACGCAGTAAAACTGCAGCAACCGACTTCCCATTTCCTTTATCTCTGGAAAAGTGGCTCAGACCTTTGCTAAATTAAAATGGGACTACTTGGGAAGAATACCCTCTCAAACAAAATAAAAATTATTAAAATCGGTTCATAAACAACGAAGTTATCTGCGAACACACATAAAAAAGCATAATATAATAATAATAATAAATATTCACGGGACAAATTACACTGACTGATCCAACCCCAAAGTAAGCAAATTATTTGCTTGTGTTATGGGTGTTAGTCAACGATACTAACACATAGAAATACATATATAAATACAAGAATGTATTTAATAAACACCCAAACCCGGATATATAAACATTTATGCTCTACACACAAATGTTTCTCCCCGTCGGGGATCGAACCAGAGCCCCGTCGATTGCGTAGTCAGGGTCGCTAACCACTCGACCAACGGGGCGGTCAATATAACGTGTTTCCAAAATAGGTGGTCATATTTTAACACAGCGCTCAGTACGTCTAGCAAAAGATATCCATTCAAAAAATAATGTGACTCAAGGGACTAAAACATTTAAATTTTTACGAATAAAATAATTTTGTCTTAAAACTCTTTCCGTCTTTCTGCTTAAAATAATCCACTTTATAACATAAAATTGGATAGAAACCACGCGCCATAACTGTGGAGTGATAATTTCATTCAACGTTTCGTTCACATTTTTGGGGTGTGCGTCGGAGCCAGTGCGTAGATGCTTACGTCATTTAATATTGCGCGCACGTGAGAGTCCTTGAACCTTAGACGGTGAGAGAGGCCGACAGGCGGTCAAAGTTTTAACGCCGCGTTAAGTTTATTAGATTATTATACTTACGATTATTATTTGTTTTCAATATCTTATTTCAGTGATTGAGAATACGTCTTAAACTTTTAAAAATAAATTTCAACATAGTGTTTATAGTTAACTGAAAACTTCAAAAAAGTAATTAGTTACAAATCTGCGTAATAATAATAACAAGAACATTTGAAATTGGGGAATTCCCGTCACCCTCATCAGAAAGCTTGTTTTGTTATAACAGGTACTCTCGGTCCAAGCTGTGTTGTCTTTATCGCACTCTACGGTATACTCGTAGGATGCGATAGAGAAAATTGCAAGCCGATATATCGCTAGATTTTACAAATATCTATTTCTCAATTATCTCGCCCTTAATGTTCCCTCTTAATAGCAATTAGTAAATATGTTATGGCCTGTAGTGAATTGCACAAGCCAGTTATGTCAGCTGATAAGAGCACGTGGAATGTATTTATGTGACGATAGCACCTACGCACTGGCTCTGACGCACACCCACAGATATGGCGCGAGGTTGTTTACCTTACTACTACTCACTTTTACGTTGAAAGTGGATTAATAAAAACAATTCATTATTTTATAACGATTTAAATCATCAATAATGCATAAATACAGAAAGACGGAAAGTGTTATGAGACAAAATTATTTTATTCGAAAAATCAAAATGTTTTAGTTCCTTGAAATATATTATTTTTCGAGTATATGTTTGGTAAGATGTTCTAAACGCTGTCTTAAAATACGATCATCTATTTTGGAAGGACCTTATATACGGTCAAATTGATAACCTTATCCTTTTGTGAAGTCGGTTAGATCGTCATTAATATTTAAATAGGTGCAAGCGAATCTTAATCCTTAAATAAAAACGGATTCTACTAAGTTGTTCATATTTATCTTTTTAATAACTATTATTTATACACTTATTTTATAAACTTTTCGTAAATTAATATTTAAAAATATACTATTATTGTTAAAAAGTGGCTCAAATCTCGCTATTTTTCTCATATTCTCGCTTTTATTGCTATATTACCAGAACTAAACTCACAGTTGAGTTCAATTAGCTAAGTATTTTTAGTTCACGTAGTTATTTATTTGATAGTATGAGCGTTTACCCTTAATATTAAGTAGGCATATATTTTTTTCAATTAAAACTAGGATGTGCTATATTAAAATTTATCGAAATTACAGTAAAATAAAAACGTGATTTTTATTGTAAATTAAGTTTATATAAATATGGACCTTCAAATGCAAAAACTTCAAAACGATATATCCCTTGGTATTGTATTTTATTTGTTATAAAGATTTTGATTTGTTAGATTCTTATATTTTTTTGAATATGATGTTAATTCATGATTTGTGTATTTTTAATATTTTATTTTAATTTGAAATAAACAATTTTTTTACCATTTTTATAGCATGTTTTACTACTGATTATGTTTATTTCGATATATTTGAGACATAAATAAAATTTTATGAAGAATAAAAATATTTTCACCTCTGTGGTCTAGTGGTCCGGATTCGTTGTTGACCACATGAGATCTCAGATTCGATTTCCGGGTTGAACAATTCAAAAAACAATTTTTTTCTGTTATCTGATAAAACCAACGTTGCCCGGGATTGGAAAGTGCCCGGTTGGCGATAGGTTTGCCACTTATCATATTGTGGGACAGAGTATCTTCGGCTAATCATGGGTGTACTTGTACCTCTGCCTAATTCCTCGGGAATACGGGCGTGAAGATATTTTTTTTAAATATTAATAACTAGTTATGTAACTACAATCCTCCTAAAATTAGATCTTTATACATAGAATTGGCACTTTGTTAAAACGGCCAACTTGTTTTTATATCATAAGATAGCAAACAAGCAGATGGGTCTCCAGATGGAAAGAGTTAACCATCGCCTATGGACACCAAAGTTGTTAATGGTGCATTGCATATGTATATATATATATATATATATATATATATATATATATATATATATATATATATATATATATATATATATATATATATATATATATATATATATCTGATATTTGGTTTGGTTATGTAACAAATTAAAATTATTTCAGAATTTAGGGTTGTGCATGTGTGTCTTCCATTTAGTGATTCATTTGTTTTCACGATATTTCATTTTCAACCGACGAAGAAGCGTAGAACATATATTTTTTGTTTGTTACTTTTTACAGAGTAGTTTTTTAATTTTCGATTTAATTCGATTTTGAATTTATAATAGGTACACTCGGGGAGTGGGGCGGATATTGGAACACATTGCCCCTCCCCTCCCCCCGTCTATGGATCCACGCCTGTGTATGATGCAGCTAATTTAACAGGGTCTAAATGAAAAAAATTAAAAAACCTCTGATCGAATACTTTATCATAATAACCTTCCCGCTCTTTAGCTCTGCAGAGGAAAATTCGAAAAGTTGATCTCCAAGTAGGAAGCCTAAAGCCTTAAGTTTTTTAAAAGAAAGGGTCAACAATAGCCTATAGACTCCAAAGATGTTAATGGTGCGTTGCTATCTTGTGGCGATGTCTATTGCCACATGCATAAGTTAACCGGCTACCTTATCCTCCAAACCGGAACACGACAGTGACAAACACTGACGCTATTGCGGCAGGAATAGGTAAGGCGGTGGTACCAGCCTTAAGTTATTAAAGTTACCATTGCAATACCTTATTAAAGCAATAGAATAAAAAATTCCTGTAATTCCTTCATCAAGTAGAAAAAGATGATGATCTTGGGATGGCTAGACCGGTTTTGATAAAAGATGTCTAAGAACTACTGCTAGGAAATCAGCTTTGAAATAAATAAAAAAATATCATTTAAATCGGTTCACCCATTGAAGAGCCACGATGCCACAGACACGCACGTAGGAACACACACACACACACACATAGGCGTACCGAGGGGGGAGCAGGGAGGGGCAGCTGCCCCCCCCCCCCCGGAATTTGTTTACCTCTCTACTAATTATGTACTCTTGTAGATAAAAAATATGATGAAAATACAGTCTGAAACTGTTACGGTTACCCCCCCTGGCTCAGAACCGGGGTACGCCCATGCACACACACACACACACCACATAATATAATGGTTAACCTACAAAACCCATATAAGACACGAGACTAGGGTTGCCACCTGACAATTCTTGATTTAAGGGTTACCAGCATAAAAATATGGGTTTTACGGGAGACAATTAAAATGGCATTATTTTATTATTTTTTTTTATTTTTAAATCTATATTACTTGTAACAGGTCAATAGCTTATAAAATATCTTCAGTTTGTGTAACAAATTTACAAACATCTTAATATGTATAATAACATATGCATCGAGGTATTACTATGTCGATGCATGCACCACGTATACGTCCCACCAATAATGCGAGCATACGAACGGTGTTGGCAGACGTACAATAATTATTGTACAGGTACCATAATTTTCAATCTTCCATCCTAAGCATACAATGTTTAAAAAATACAATTACAGGTTAAAACTTCATCATTTACAAGTTTTGACGGTTTTCTGTTCTAATCTTATGGCAAATTTTTAATAATATGACCATATTCAAATTAAAATTTAAATGAATAATGTTTTTCAATAAAAATAAATATAATTTTATAATATACAATATTTTTGGTAAAAGTAAAATAATTTTAAGACTTTGGTTGAATAATAATTTTTCACGGGTCTGCCAACACTTCAAACGAATGAATTCAAATTCAAGTCAAACAACCGCGGCTGATGACTCATGTTTAGCGAACTCGCCAGTAAATGGAAGTATATGGAATTTTTAAAAATATGGAAGCTTAACTTACCCTGTTTTCGCGGACCTTTGCGCAGTAAAGTGTTGGACAGTCTGGAACGGAGTGAAGTAGGGCCAATGTAATGTCAGGAATTAGTTAATTCTCCAGCTAACTTTAGAAAACCAGTTTAGTTTGCACATGAGTGGCACGCGCGCAAGAAATCCCTAGAGGAAACCTAAACGTTTGTAAAATAAAAGGTAAATGTCGGCGAACGGAAGCCGTTACTGTGATGCCTGCTCTTTCCAGGGGAGAGTGGCATAGGGGTAAAGGCATAGGTGCAAATAACTTCTAGGGAGAGAAGAAATGCTCGATAAAAAGCCTAGGAGCAGACGTCGTGCATTCTCCTCAAGATTCGGCCCTTAAAACTAAAATGAAAAGGAGAAAGTGGAAAAGGAGGGTCATGGGAAGGTGGTGGGTTTACTCCGTATACAGTTTTTTTCTAATTATGGGTTCCTAAATATTTGTTGCTCGAAATACGGGGTAATCCATAAAAAATGGGGCATCTGGACACCTTACACGAGATCCAAGCTTACAATAAAATCGTGGAAGCTGATCCATCATAAATTACATCAGAATTAGAAGTAGATTTCGATTTAAGTTAAAAGACGAGCGGCACAGTCTTGCGGAGAAAGAAAACTTATAAAATCATAAAAAATCATCGCTCTAAAATCTTTTCGACCTAATTCCATTTTCATTGCGTACGTAGAACTTTGATGTGTGATAATAAAAAATTGACAAATAGTTTTCCGCCAATTATTTTTTTATATTACAAAGAAGGTTGCAACGTTTTACAAATATACCTAACATTCGAAATTCAAATAGTTCCCCGATTAGCTAAAAGTGCAAAACTTTTAGTGTGCCCCATGTATGTATGTGTATATAACAATAACGTGATATGTTTTACTTGAAGAGACATGAATATAAAGCCATTAATTACATTTTTGCATCAAACATTTTTAAAAATGCATTTTTAATTAAAAAATAATGGAATTTAATTGAGAACATCGATAAAAAATTACAATTATTTTTGTAATTTTCATTTTCATTTCTAAGACATTGAGAATAGAAAAAAATAAGATAAATTGTTGAAGTATTTAAATTGTATTTTAATATCTTATAAAGGTTGTTTTCTTATTATTATAGTATCTTTATTTAAGACTAGCTGTTACTCGCGACTTGGTTCGCATGATCCAAAATATTTTTTCCTTTTACTCACTCTGGTAAAAAGTAATCTATGTCATGCCCTATAAACTCTATCTTTAAGTGAAAGTTCCATCGAAAACGGTTGAGCCGTTCCAGGGATTACCGCGCAAGAACAGCATGACAGACAGATGGAAAGAAATTTAAAAAAAATTTTTGTGTAGACTTTAGGTATTAGTAAAATGACATTTTGACCGCCCTGTTGGTCGAGTGATTAGCGACCCTGACTACGCAATCGACGGGGCTTGGGTTCGATTCCCGAAGGGGACCAGCATTTGTGTGATGAGCATAAATGTTTGTATTTCTGGGTTTGGGTGTTTATTATATATGTTAACGGCAATCTGTATAATCCCGTATTTCATACAATACCTAGGCAATGTATAGAATACCTAAATCGTCTAGGTAATGTATGAATTATTATTTATTTTATACTTTGCCTAGGTATTCTATACAAATCCGAATGCACAGCCGGTAATGTGTGTAAAAGACGAAAGCAGAGAGTGTGCCAGCGGGTGAGCAATAAACGCGCCGCTAATGTTTACTTACTTGCTTGCTTGTAATTCATTACGCTGCGTGCGTGTGATGATTTAGTTTTGTTAGCGAATTAATTACAACTGCAATTACAACTTATGAAGAATACAGCATTCCATTAGGTATAAAAAAACACTTTACGAAACTCTCTTCGAATCTAAAGTAATAGTGTTTGTATATCTTCCCTCTTGATGACGCTCCTAACCTGGAAAGTAAAGAGGAGCTAGAAAATATAATCAAGTCATTACCAAGTATAACTGTTACTTCAGAATATTTGACAGTAGACTCAATACCTCTGTCAGTACCTAGTCAGTACTGAGTTTACTGTCAAATATTCTGAAGTAAGTAGTTTTTTGAGTAGAAAAAGTAATAAAATGTTTACTATGAGAAAAATATGCTCTTTTAATAAATTTTTGATATATTTTCCTTGTGTAGGACATTGAATCTGAGCAAATATAACGTGATTTATTTGTATGTCATTTTATACGTAGCTAGAGACATAAATAATATTTAAAAAATGCAGTCCGAAACCTATTTCTTTTACAGATGTCCGGTGGAACAGCGGGTTATCTATTTAATATCAATTCCTAGGAATTGTATTAATTATCTAGGTAAAGTACGTAATAGGCAATAATAATTATAATATTTCATACATGGCCTAAACGCCTCAGGTATTATATACATTGCCTAGGTATTGTATAGAATGCCTGATTTATACAGATTGCCGGTGACATATATATTCTTGTATTTATGTATGTATTTCTATGTATTAGTATCATTGATTAACATCCATAACACAAGCAATAATTTGCTTACTTTGGGATTAGATCTGTGATTGTAATTTGTCTCGTGAATATTTATTTATTTATTTACATTGCACTTGAAAAACTAGTTATTTTGAAATCAGAGGGAGACACTTCAATTTCATTTATATCAATAATATATTATATAGGTTTTATCATCCACTCAGTTCATTTTTGCATTTTTACACATTATCCTAATGCCATTATTTGATCAGATTGATACTTTTCTCAATCCATACTAATATAATAAATGCGAAATCAACTCTGACTCTCTTTTTCACACCTAAACCACTAAACTGATTTAAATTAATTTTGGTACAATGATAGTTTGGGACCCAAGAAAGGACTTTTATCCCGGAAATCCCACAAGAACGAAAACTATGCGGGTAAAATTCCGAGACTGTCTATCTTCTTAACCCCGGTAATTAGGAGTAACTTACATACATACATATATTAACGCCAGATCCCTTACGGGGTAGGCATAGTAATAGAGTGCCATACATGACGATCCTTGTAGTCAGTCTCGCTTCCTCCACATTCATCACTCTCTTCATACACACACGCCGGTTGCGAAGACTCTTGACACCACCTTCGAACAGTACTCGATCAATCTGATCGTGGTATGTCAGTTTTGATCTTCCCCGGTACCTACATCCTTCCACATTCGCATTGTATATCTGTTTTGTTAACCTTTCATCTACCATTCTTTCTACATGTCCGAACCAACGGAGCATGTCCTTTCTCATCTTTACACCGACACTTTCTTTCAAGCCTAACCTCTCTCTCACTTCCACATTACGAACAGAGAGAAAACGAGAACGTGTATCTTATAGTAGTTTTATTTTAGGAATTTTCCCACTCGAGCCAAGTCGCGGGCAAAGCTAATTTATAAGTAATATTTATTTAATTGTACAACAGCATGTGTATAATAAATACAAGGTATGTTCTATTCATATTGCTTCTGTAATAAACAAGTATAAATGAAAGAGGTGTAATAGTTAATAGTTATGTTAGCTTTATCGCCATACAAGTTACCATAATTTTAAAGATTTACACATTATAAAATGTTTTTAATTATAATATTCTTTACAATTCTTTTTACATACTTTTTCGGAAAAAGAAATTTTAATTATTGGAAAAAACGAAATGTAACGTTTGAGAAGCCTCAACTATTCTTTGGAAATTTATTGAAACGGTATATTGAAAATGTAAATGAATCAGACAGTTATGCTAATTTGTACAAAAAATATCCAGATGAAAAATACGTTGGTTTTTTTGAAGGTAATAGTCCCGCATTATTGATAAGAGATCCTGATATCATTAAGCAAATAATGTTATACGACTTTAAGCATTTTCATCGCAGAGGTATTATTCCCAGCGACCATTATACAGAACCTTTGCTTAAAACTATTGTATTCATTGATGGTGACACTTGGAAACTTATGAGAAGTGCAACCTCTCCTTTTTTTTCTATTGGAAAACTTAAAGCAATATTTCCTGTAATTGAAGAACGAGCTAAAAGACTTTTAACAACAACTGAAAAATTAGTAAAATTTAACAATGAAATTGATGTTCATGATCTACTAACAAAATATATAACAGATGTGATTAGTACGTATTGCTTTGGGATTGATACAGATTCATTGAACAACAATTCATCGTTCTTTTGTAAAGTTGGAAAACGCATATTCAAACCAACAGCACGTGACATATTTGTAGCAATTTTGAAGCGTATAGCACCTAAACTAACTCGAAAACTACATTTCTTTGAAAGTGAGCTTGAAAATAAAATTCTTTCATTAATATTTGATATTATGAGTAAAAGAAATCAAGTACCCAATGGAAGCAATGATTTTTTAGATTATATTTTAGAGTTGAAGCAAGTAAAAAGAGTCGAGGGAAGATCTATAGAAAAGTTTGATAAAAATGGATTACCAGTTACTACACAAATACAATTAGATGATTACTTACTAGCTGCACAAGTCTTTGGTTTCTTTGGAGCAGGTTTTGAAACATCCTCACATGCTAGTAGTATGCTGCTACATATTCTTGCATATCACCCAGAAGAACAAACACGTTGTCAACAAGATATAGATGACGTTCTTGAGCGATATGATGGGAAAATTTGTTACAGCGCATTAAAGGAAATGAAATATCTTGAAATGGCATTTAAGTAAGTTTGTTTATTATAATATTAATAGTTAATTGGCCAAAAGCGTGCTCGCGATCCCTGTCAGTCCACTGCTGCAGTAGTACCGCAGTGCGGATTAAAGCGTCCTGTGGAGGCGACGCGTACCAATCTGCCCCCGTCGGTATGAAAAGCGGCAGATGCGGCGATGGGGGCCACCACCCATTTACGCCAGGCCCGAATAGGTGAGTCGAGGGGAGCAGAATTCCAAATAGGCACGTGGAATGTGAGAGGTAGGTTGGAAGATAAGATGCATGAATTGATATATGTAATGAATGAGAGATGCCTGGATGTTTTATATGTAACAGAGACTGATGCCCCGATTACACTTTGATTCGTGCGAGTGCGTGTGTTTAATGCAGGTGCTTAGTATTAACAAAAAAAAACACGTGTAGACAGTTGTTGATTGGTGCGAGTGATAAATAAATCAGCGTCTATTCACTTTTACTACGCTGATTACTAAGGGACCTAAGCGTAATGGTAGTAAAACCACTGATCTTCCCATTGGCATGTTGGCTTTGAGGTTTGGCCAGAGCAATCATGCTGGCGCCGAAGTAGGTATTCTTCTATCGTCACGCTTAGTTTTTGGTATGAAAGATTATGATATCTTTGGCCCGAGATTTCTCCGAGTCCGAATCAAACTGGGAATCACGTGAGTCTTTTTGGTCGCATTATATGAACCGGTAAGCTCTTCGTCGCCCAGTGACCTGGAAATGTTTTGGAATTCTGTAAGGGACATTTTAGATATGTTTGACGACAGTGAAAGAGTAATTTTGTGTGGGGTTTGAATGGAAGGGTTGAGACTAAGTGGCCTGGTTTTGATGCTGTACTTGTTCCTTATTGTGACAGTAGAGTGAACGACGCTGGTAAACACATTGTGAATTTTTGCGTAGAAAGAATTTTCTTGTGGCTAACACAATATTCCCGTATAAGGACATACATTTGTATACATGGAGAAGGAATAACAAAAAGAGTGTGATAGATCTGATTTGGATTGATGGTAGACTCTGCAGTTGTTTAATGGATACGCGCGCTTACAGAGGTCCCAATCTGGAAACAGATCACTATTTGGTAGTAAGCCAATTTAGGAGCCTATTTAAGAAGTGGAGACATTGACGACAGAGCGTTACATTCGAGAGCTTGAAAGGATAAAAGAGCGAAAGGTTCGAAAGATCCGAGTATTAGGAGTCTGTATGAGATTCAGGTTCGAGATAAGTTGGCGAAAGTGAACCTACCAGACATGGATGTAGATGAATGTTGGGAAGTTTTGAAAGACAGTGTGGTGGTGGTCGCGAAAGAAGTATGTGGTAGTCCAAGACTGTGCAAGTCAATGGAAGATCATGGTGGGATGATCATGTGAAAGTTGCGACTGAAAGAAAGGAGAAAGCATGGCTAGACTGTGTATCATGTTTGCAAGTGAATGATGGTATAAAAGATATGATAAAAGAATTGTATCGTTGTTGTAGGAATGCAACTAAAACCTTAGTGAAAGAAAAGTGTGAAAGAGAATGTCTGAAAGCAGAAGCGAGACTGGCGTACAATTTCGAGGCAAACACCAAACTCTTTTAGAGAGAGTTAAAGAAGTCTAGGAGTTGTTCGGCAGCCTCCAGAATGAATAAGATTAAGTTTAAGGATGGTGACATCCTTACAAACACATACAGTGTGTTAAAACGATGTAGTGAATATTTTGGAGATATGTATGAGACCTTTGAGGATGCTGCCTCCGTCTCTGACACAGTAAGTGATTCTGTGACGGCGGGTCACTACCATCGTGGCTACTAGGTGGTAGAGTTCTGCATTGTCTCGTCATGGTCTGGTACCACCGCCTTTCCTATTCTTGCCGCAATAGTTTCAGCGTCGTGTTCCGGTTTGGGGGGTAAGGTAGCCGGTAAATTTATGCATGTGGCATTAGACCTTGCCACAAGATAGATCGCATCATTAACATCTTTGGTGTCTATAGGCGATGGTTGACTCTTTCCATCAGGAGACCCATCTGCTTGTTTGCTATGTTATGAGATTAAAAAAATGGAGTTGGTCCGGGCTTTCTTTGACGAATAGACCATTTGCCGATCTACCAGGCAGTTCGTGAGAGGAAAAAGATTGGCTATGTTAATAGATAGAAATTAAATGTTAATATATACAAAAAATTAAACGTTAATTTATGGAAATATATGTTTGTTAAGTTCGTCTGAAAATTTAAATGTAATAAAATTTTTTAAATAGTAGAATTTTTTGTGAATTATTAACATTTTGATTACACAAAAAACGAAACTTTGTAATTATAAAAACAACTTTTATGACGTAAAATCATTTCTATACATTAGTAATCTGTACATATAATAAAATTGTAGGAAAGTCAAAACTGTACATTAAATATTTTTTAAAAGAATACTTGGGGCGTGATCTACAATCGATATCGAAGCTAAAAATATAGTTTTTAGAATTTTTGTTTGTTTGTCTGTATGTATGTCCGGGGTAAACTCAAAAAGTACTGCATGGATTTACTTCAAATTTTGCATGAATATTACCAACAGGTCGGGTCAACATATAGCCTAGGCTACATATTATCACGCTATCACCTACGGGGGAGGAGCTGTGCGGAGTAAACGAAGTCCGCGCGGACGAAGTCGCGGGCAACAGCTAGTAAGTACATAAAATAGAGAAAAAATCCCGCTGAGTTTCTTCCGCGGGATCTTCTCAGTGTGTGGCAGCGTTCCGATCAGGTAGTAATTCTAAAAGTTTAAAATGTAATATTATAAACTATGTCATGATAATTTATGAGAATAAAGTTTCTTAAACCCATGCTTGTCACTACCGTCGAAGCTACTTGGCGATTAAATTCTGTAATCTCTCGCCTGGGTCTGGTACCACCGCTTTTCCTATTCCTACCGCAATAGCGTCAGTGTTTATTACCCTCAAATGTCACTTGCGTAAATTTACCGGTTCTCTTCGCTCCAAGCCGGAACACAACATCAATGAGCACTAACGCTATTGCGGCAGGAATAGGCAAGGCGGTTGTACCAGACCTGGGCAAGACAGTGTGGAACTCTAGGAATTCTTGTTATCCTGTGATGGGAGACAAATAATAAATAAAAGTTATTGAAATTTCAGAGAGAGTATGCGTCTTCAACCTTCACCTGGTTTTATTGTTAGAAAAAGTGTTAATAAATATACATTTCCCAATACAAATTTAACTATTGATGAAGATGTTAGAATAATAATATCTACTGCTGGGTTACACTCAGATGAGCAATACTTTGAAGATGCTCATGTCTTTCGACCGGAAAGGTTTCATCCTGATAATATTATAAATATAAATAAGAACGTTTATTTGCCATTTGGAACTGGTCACAGAGCTTGTGTCGGTAAGTGTAATTTTCTTTTACTTCTCGAAAAGTGAATTAATCCTGATTTTCGACAAAGTATTTGAGGTCTTAGAACTTCAGTACTATCCGTCATCCGTAACAAAGTCTTTTAGTATGGGAGCCCACGACACTAAACCTGGTCCCATAAGACTACCGGATGGCATATACATAGTTAGATTCGTCGTTAATTGGAGAATACGAAATGGCTGTGCTGCAATACGAAAAACCGGGTGGCGCTATTAAAAAAAAGAAAAAAGAATGAAAAAAAAATCGATTTCTGGTACGATAAGACTACCGAATTTCGTTTGTTCCTCGACATAGGGGAGGGGAAGGACTCTACGAAAATGCGGTGGTCTCACGGGAACAATAGCTACGCGGGTGAAACCGCGGGCAGATCGCTAGTTACATATAAAATAATCAAATGTGAGTAATTCGTAGAATTATAATACTAAACCAATTTGCACATTTCCCTAATAAATAGAGCCCTAACGCATAGAGCATAAAATCAACAGGGTTATCACACCAAGTTATGCTTTTCTCCTGTTGCAACAAAAAAACCGGCCAAGCATGTCGAGTCACGCGCAATGTGGGGTTTCTTAGTTGTTCATCTCAATAATGTGGACTAAGAGGAGGGCATTTTTGTTTTCGTTTTGTACTCTGAACATTTAACCTATTCAAAGTCGATGGCAGATATATTCGCAATTCAGGTTTATAGTCTATAAAAATTTCTCCAACTATATTTTGTCAGTAGGCCGACAATTACTTGTAAGCTTGTAAAGCGTACTTAGCCTGGGTAGTTGTACTTTAAACTTTGTTATAATATATCTTACTACCGTAAAATCGTATCATATCGTATCGTATATCGTATCGACGACAAGCGATTCTAACAAAAGTTAGCATTTTAAAACCTAATATCTTTCAAACGGATCCATTAATTGAAAAGTCACGGTGACAACACGCAATATTGTTTAAGAACTCTATACAACGATACTTTACACTATGGGGTTTGCGAGAAAACTTTACTTGTAGAGGGTACCCTAAACAATATACGTTTTATTTATTTTTTACCGTTTTTGATGGCATGACTAACATGTATAGGTACAAATGTCAAATTACAGCTTTCTAGTATTAAGAATCCTGAGCTAAGGCACAGACGAACGGACGGATAGACGAATGGACGGACGTATGAAACTATAAAGGTTTCCAGTTGACTTCAGAACCCTATAAATCCCTAAGTAGGACATAAAATTAAAACATCCTAGTGAAAACAATTGAAAAATCAAACAATTTCCATCCATGGGTATTCCATCAGTACCAGATGAAAGAAACCGGGTAATTGCCTTCAAAACCGAGCATAAACGCCGATTTAAGCTGTGCAGTGGGCGACCTTCAATCGCTGCAGCAACCAACTCAGCCACTGTTTCGAAGATGCAGCAGTGGTTTTTCTTACACAGAAATTGATGATCTTTCAGATAAGCTTTGGTTCGTTCGGTAGTCCGATGGTACTAGATACCTAGGTACAAGGCGACACTTATAATGCTGCTGCCACTGATAAGGCCAGTCATGGGGACATGCAGCACCGCATTTTCGTAGAGTCCTTCCCCTCCCCTATGTCGAGGAACAAACGAAATTCGGTAGTCTTATCGTACCAGAAATCGATTTTTTTTCATTCCTTTTTCTTTTTTTCAATAGCGCCACCCTGTTTTTCGCATTGCAGCATAGCCATTTCGTATTCTCCAATTAACGACGAATCTAACTATGTATATACCATCCGGTAGTCTTATGGGACTAGGTTTAGTGTTGTGGGCTCTTAAACCATTTGGTATCTCTTGCTTGTACAGGTTGGGGTTGACGTAGATATTCTAATTTGAATAGATTCAACTTAGTTACGATTTAGACTATACAGCTCGCATCGGGTCGGACCGGACGGCATTTTACAATACGGTAAAGGAAATTGAAGTTTGTAAACAGGAATTACAGTTTATATATCCGTCTCATTTACATTCCGCGATGGCTGAACGTATCCAAAAGGCTCATTTCTCTTCCGTACGGCTCTGAACTGCTCCGAAAGACTCCGTGACAGGTAGCCGGCTCCAACAGTTGCTAGTCGCAGAATTTAAGCTGAGATTAGGAGTAAGCGCACACCATGAGAACAGCAGAGCAGAGCATTTTTTGAATACACTGAAATATTTATCTAATGACTATGTATCACAGTGCAAAATTAAATGTACCACAAAACGCGACGATGCGATTATTGCTCGAGCTCATGTAACGTTCATTCAATTATGCACTATATGATAATAATCATAATGTTAATATTTCAGTAGTCTCAGAAAATGCTCTGCTCTACTATACTCTTGGTGTGCACTAACCCTTTAAGTACAGGAAATCGAGTCATTCAACTTGTGACGTACGCATGCCAAGGGTATCGTCGGCTGCCGCGGCAAGCGTAACTTTAACGAATGCGGACTACTTCCGAACCGAAACGAACCGATACGAGCTGGTGTGTGAATCATACCTTAGTAAAAGAGAAATCATCATCACGTGCGTTTCGTTGCGGGGTAGGCAGAGTAAACCGAACGTTTTTTTTATATCATGAGATAGCAAACAAGCAGATGACTTTCCTGATGGAAAGGAAAACCACGTTGGGACACTATTGTGGCGCCAGTTTCGCACCACTGAAGATGACCCTTCAGCGGTACGAAACTGTGGCGCCTCTGTGTGTGGATGTGTGGAGTGATGGAATCAGCGGGCCAACTTTTTTTCAGAGTGACGTCATAACTGTGAAGGTTGATGACGTCACACAAGGACAAGTAAGGGGAAAAAGAAGACATCGGTCAGAGTAGGTGACCGAAGTCCATTCGAGAAGCTTTGAAGCTTGTATATAGTGTGTACAAGATAATAATAGTGATATCGAGATTTAGGATTTTATTTTTGTATTTAATTTTTTATTATTTTTCCTTGTAGAGTTTTTAGATTGTTTGAACCGCTACGTCGCCTATAGATACCAAAGATGTTAATGGTGCCTTTCTATCTGTGTGGCGGGATGCCAATGCACAAGTCTAGCTGCTACTTTACCCTCCAAATCGGAACACGACAGAAACAAGCGTTGACGCTATTGCGATAGGAATAAGTAAGGCGGTGGTACCAAATACCCGAGCGAGACTTTGCGGAACTCTGCCACCTAGTATTCATGTTGGAAGTCATATGTAGGATATACCTACATCGTTCGCCTTTTACGACCGGTCTGGCAGAACGGCAGTTGGTTTATCCTTCAAAGGAGACGGGAGAAACGGAGGAGACACGCGATAGCCTTTTCTCACCTTTTACGAGAAGCCTAGCCTTAAGGCAGTTGCTCCATACTTCAAAGAAGCTTCAGATCAACATGCGGCATTAGAATCTTGGTGTCTATAGGCGACGGTTGACTCTTTCCATCAGGAGACCCATCTGCTTGTTTGGAATCTTATATATATTTTTACCCCGTGTTGGTACCGGGCTCCTTCATATAGGCCAACTGCCGTTCTGCCAGGCAGGTCGTAAAAGGCGACCGAGTGGTTAGCGCGTCACTACCATCGTAACTCCTATGAGAGTAGAGTAGTAGTACTCCTAGTAGAGCTCTGCATTAACTCGACCGGGACTGGTACCACCGCCTTACCTATTCCTGCCGCAATAGCGTCAGTGCTAGTCACTGTCGTGTTTCGGTTTGGAGGGTAAGGTAGCCGCTAAACTTATGCATGTGGCATTAGACCTCGCCACAAGATAGCAACGCACCATTAACATCTTTGGTGTCTATAGGCGATGGTTGACTCTTTCCATCAGGAGACCCATCTGCTTGTTTGCTATCTTATGATATAAATAAAAATTGAAAGAAACATAGATTATATATTCTATACTTTTGCTTGAGGACTTATAGACAAGGATATTGTTTAAAATAACAAAAAGGAATTAGCTTTAAACTCTTCTTTAGTAAAAAACGTGGAAAATTTTTATTTGATACCTACTATTATAATGAAGATTGTGAATGTAAAGTTATTAACAAGGAACTTATATACGATAACTGGAATTATTACGAAGCAATATTTGAAAAATAAAAATGTACTTTATATCGTTACCAATAAAGTTGACATTTGTTTCTTACTTAACAGAGGGGAAAACGTTCTGAGCAAGACAACGACAAGAGTGGATGTTGTCCCTTTCTTGCAATTGCCAGTGTAAATAAAACTATCTGATGGTAGATTTTTATATATTCGGTAATCGCTAAATCCCTTTTATTTATACACGTCGATAAATACATTAGCATAAAATGTATTGTAAATAACACAGTGAGTTCTAAAACGTGCTTATTTTAATTATTACGTTATTACTTATGCAATGCAAAAACTGTTTCTCAAATTAGTATTAATTTGCAAACTACGCATGGCCGCACTTATATATGGCGATTGGTGCTTTATTTAGTAGAAAGAGACACACTCCACCCATGTCGTGGTACTCTTCGGAACGATTTGGAAACAGTATATATAATAACAGAGTGCTAAGTGTGAGTTTTTCTTTTCGCATTCGATCGTAAGCGCGTTTGGAGTTTATTAGGAATTTGTATGTGATTTGTACAGCGCCACCTAGTGGTACGCGTGAGAAACCAGTTTACCACTAGATGGCGCTGTACAAATCACATACAAATTCCTAGTAAACTCGAAACGCGCTGACGATCGAATGCGAAAAGAAAAACTCACACTTAGCACTCAGAAATCATTCCAATTAAAGTATCAATATTTTTTGTATAATTATTTTATTTGATTAATTTAAAAAAAATAGTAAATTATTGCAGTTGATTTAGTATTTGTCACACCAAAAGACACACAAAAGAAGTTAAAACCATAGAGTACTTTGTAACATACCTAAATAGAGGCTTATCTCAAGGCATAAAATGGGTACAAATAAAATGATTTCTTCTGAAAAATATAGATGGCGCCACATGTACAATTTTGCTTCATAGTTTTGATTTTTCCGAACTCGTGAATATTGTATGTATTTCGAGAGATTTTTTATGAAAATTTATCACATATTTTACATTACATTAAATTAATGACACAAAATTAAATACTAAGACATATATAATTTACAAGAAAACATATCATCGCGATTTATTAATCGATCACCGCCGACTATATTACACGTTGAGAAAAAAACTTGTGATTCTAGTGGCACGTTCTAAAGTAAGGGTACCTGGTTAAAACTCAAAATCGCCTGTGTTTTTTCAGGAGAGCGACTGGCCATAATGCAGTCATTGGCCGGCGCTGCCACTATATTGAGAAGTTTCACAGTGTCGCCATCTATAAACACAGTACGGAATCCACGCATAAACCCAACTTCCACCATAGTTCAAAGTATCGAGAATGGATTACCATTGAAGCTCACGCCAAGAATCAACAATAAGATAAACTAAGAAAATCGGAGGCAGTCTTGAAGACTGCCGATGGAAGGGAAAACTCAAAATAGTTAAGACTGTATATATTTACAAGCGTAGATTTATTATAGTGACATCTACTGGACTTACATTACACTATTTTACAGTAGCGTTTAGCTATAGATATGCTGAGCTGATACGTCATAGGATGACCTTGAGGGTTTCCTCTATGGACAGTTAAATTTACTAAAATAAAAGGGACTATAGATAATGCAAATACAGAGCAGATTGTGCAATACTATTTTGCGTATTATTCAGGCTATGTTTTCTTAGAACTTGGTTGCCGTAACCAAAAATTGGTAATACATAGGTGCTATCTGTTGGGTATCGTCACAAAACTTTGGTCGAAAATTTGTTGCAGCAGTATATGCAAATTAAGACAATGTTGCTATTTTTCAATTAATATTTTACTTGAAAATTAAGGAAATTAAAAATAGAGCTTAACATCATATTTATTATTATTATAATGTTGCGGTCCTATCGTTCGTGTGGCGAGGCTTTAACGCCACTTGAATAAGTATAACGGCTACCTTAACCCACAAACCGAAACACGAAAATGACAAACATTGACTCTGTTGTGGCAGGATTAAGTAAGGCGGCGGTACCATGTACTCAGGCAAGACATTGCGGAACAAATACCTACCTCGTAGTCAAATTGATATTGATACGTATAGCCAATTGTTCACCTTTTACAAACTGCCTGATAGAATACTAGATGGTTTATTCTTTAAAAGGGGTCCAACCAATACAGGGTGAACGAATTATTGCTTTACTGTTGGATGTGTAGATGATAGGTGTGACCACCAACTGGTCATAAAATTGAAGTCAAATTTGCCATTGTATTATTTATAAGGTATTATTTATAAGGTAGTTATCAGTCCAAAATTAATAATGGTGCACTGTAAAATATTATGAGCATTTAATGTGGATACATCATTTATAAATTGCAGTGTACATCAAGTGGCTATACAAAATGATGTGACCAATATAGCTGTCACCTTTTTATTAATAATTGGTGCCAGAATTAATCAAATTATTAGCGGCATCTGTTTACCCTATGCCCCTACTGATCCAATTCAAAAACAAAATTTTAATCTATTATTTACTCTGATCAATGTTGTAATAAAAACATAATTTAACCAATTTCACATAATAATTGTCATACTAATTTGTTGTGATACAACTTGTAGTTTATAAGTTTGACATTAAACTTCATTTATTTATTCACTTACATAAAAAATGAATGTACATAATATGTAGAATTTATTGTATCCAACTACTTAAATTAGTTGTTTATTAGTTCGAAATTACACTTATTGTTATTCTCTTACATAAAAAAATTAATGGACATAGTATGTAGAATTTATTTTCTCCAACTACTTAATTTATATTAGTACTAATAATCGTATATATTTAAAATAAATACGCAACATGACTAATAGTTTTCCTATTTTTGGCAAAGTAAGACATTTGTGTTGGTAGCCCTGTAAATATTAAGTTTTATGCAAGGAACTTATATACGATAACTGGAATCATTAAGAAGCAATATTTGAAAAACAAAAATGTACTTTATTTCATTAATCATAAAGTTGACATTTCTTCCTTACTTAACAGATGGGAAAAACGTTCTGAGCAAGACAACGACATGAGTGGATGTTGTCCCTTTCTTGCAATTGCCAGTGTAAATAAAACTATCTGATGGTAGATTTTTATATATTCGATAATTGTTAAATCCCTTTTATTCATACACTTCGATAAATACATTAGCATAAAATGTATTGTAATTAACATAGTGAGTTCTAAAATGTGCTTATTTCAATTATTACGTAATTACTTATGCAATGCAAAAACTGTTTCTCAAATTAGTAGAATTATTTAGTATTAATTTGCGAACTACGTATGGCCGCACTTATATATGGCGATTGGCGCTTAATTTAGTAGAAAGAGATAAACTCCACCCATGTCGTGGTAGCGGTGGTACTCTTCGGAACGATTTTGAAGCGCGTGTGAATATTCCGGGTAGAATGTAACTCCTTGGTTTTATGCCAAAATGTCAGTTTCCATTAGTATTTAGTAAATTGAAGTTATTGTTATTATTATTTAATCAAGTAAAACATCCCTGATGATGCTGTAAATTGCGAAACCGGTTAAGTATATTAATAATAGTGTGAACTACAAGTATAAGTAAAAGTGATAGTGCCGACGTTAAAAAGTATACAATTAATTAAAAACAAACTGTAGTAAACAAAACATTTTGAATGATTAATTTTTTTTTATTTCAAGTTATAAAATAATTGAAACATTTTAAACATCAAAATTTGGATAGTTTAAAATGTTTTATTAATTTTAATTAAAAAAATAGAGGGGTAAGTAGGTACCAAAGAGCTTTCATGTAATTACGGTAGTTTCATGTAAATTGATGGCTCCTATGTATATGGGCCAAAATGCAAAATGTCAACTTTACAAGAGAGGCGCTCAAAGTTTAAATTTACTATAATATTAGATTGACAAAACAGAAGTATACGAAATTTTGCTTATTTGCTAAAACAATTATCCTCAACATTTTCACTACAGTATTATAATAAATAAATTTATCGGTTTTTTTTTACGTCACATTGGCCCTTCTACGTTAGTTTTTATTTAAATTATTTTTATTCAAAAACCTCTTAAAAAGGCCAATGTGTCATATTGGCCATTATACGCGTATGTCTTTGATTAGTGTAACGTTGATCTTTATTTTATTTTTGTCTCATAAAATTAGTAAATAGTAGATGTAGTTGGAGTTGCAATTATTCAAACTAAAAGTACTTCGATATAACGATAATTATGTCACATTGACACTTATACGTTTCAAAATCTGCTAACCTATTAACTGAGTTACTAGTTAGATCATTATAAACAATAAAAAACAATAAAAAATCAATAAATAAATGAAAGCAATCTGTTGCTTTCATTTATTTATTGAAACAAAAAAATAATCAGCCTTAAAACAAATGCAATGGACCCGTATTCAGTCTTTTTGGCGATTTAAAAGTAATAAAAAGAATGAAGTCAGAAAAAATCTGTTACTTAAGATCTAAGTTTAATTATCAAAATCAGGTAGGTAATATAAATAATGTATGTACTTCACATTACTGAATTCTAGATAAAATTAAAAAAAAAGTAACAAAAATAAAAGCCTGTCTGGCGTAAACAAAAATAAAGAGATCTTTGCATTATAGTCTAGTACCTTATAAAATTCTCATAATCAACAATTCTAGTATGTGGGAAGTCTCTAATTGTACCTATTCATTATCACTTTCATTGATTGACACAATGTCATTAGATGCTACCAAATTTTCATAATAACTATGGTATAAAGGTGGGATAATGTTTTTTCGACATAAATCAAGTAAGTCTTTCTTCTTTGAAGGTTGTATTGGTAACAGCTGATTATAGCATAGTTGCAGGGGAATAACTGTTGGTCTATTATTTTCAACAGCATCTTCACTCAAATCATTTTTATAATATAAAACGTATGATTCGTCTCGGCTTACCCGGATTTGTTTTAATTTAGACCAAACAATCTTTTGTCCTTCAGAGTTTTTTGTCCAGTTAAAGTATGAATTTGTCTGCGTCTTTTTAAAGTCATAAATCATATTTTGATCTACGTCTATGACATTATAAGGACTTCCTTTTGTTTTCGCCCATCGAATCAGTGAGCTCCATTCAGATGAAGTGTAAATATTTTTATATTTTGCAGCTCTTTCTATTGTTGCGTGTATCGAATCGCCTTCGTTTTGGGTGTGGCCAACTTCCACAAAAGTATATTTTATATTTAAATTAAACTGATTAGCGGCGTATAGGTACATAAAAAACATAATTCTGTTGCGGTTCTGGCCAGTACAATTGTCTGACCAGAATCTAAAGTCTTTACAACCTCTTGACTTTTTAATTTAATCATATTGTAAATACAACTCGCTCTTTCGTTCGATCCCTTCATTGCAATTTGCTCATTCCATAGATAACAGGTACCGATTAAATTTCCAATATCGAAAACTGATAAGTTATGTACTTTCAACCTTTTGCTGTAATAAAATAGACTAATTTCACCACTCGGCGACAACAACACCTTTTGCAAATCGAAAGTAGCGCAGAATATTTTTGTGTCATTTTGTGAATCACGTTTATCCTTTTCTTTTAAAGATATAGCTAGGTTCTTGTTAATTATATGATTATCATAAAATGTTTTGTTGTCAGGAGTCACAGGACCGTTTTTGAAGGAATGACAAACATGGCATTGGTCTTTTTTTGGCTGGTGGAATGATAAATTAATATTTTTGTTTACTATGTCCCTGTACTGCCTTAACGATTCACATTTATTATCATATTTTGAGGGATCATACCATTCTTTATATAACTTGAACATGCGAATGAAACTTAAAGAGCCATCTAAATAAAGTTTATTACTGTCTTTACGACAATAGTGTGAATCGACCGGTTCAAAGGACTTGACGTGGTCCAGCACACTTCTGATCATTTCCTCATCAATAGATGTTTTATGGTGATCATGTCGACCTCTATTATCAATCAACGTGAGCTTATTTGTATCAGCGAATTTACTCATTGCAGTTCGAATCATTTTTGGCCCACATCTGATGGTGTTTAGAAACATCGTCTTACATACCACTAGTTTCGTCTTTTGATTGTTATAATGCATATAACGCAAAACAATAGTTATAACATTTTTAGTCAACACTGTGCGACCATTGTTCCGATCAGCGTACAAGTGTCAAACCGGCTCATTGGTCCAAATTAGAAATAAACGCGCGGGTACTCCCCGCGTATAAGTCTCTAATTACTCTTTAGACCTTATACGTTTAAAATCATGGTACATACGCCATTATACTTGTATACAATAACGTGTTTCTATGCAGAAATATATATTTTTAATATCCAACATGATTAATTAGATTAATAAGATGCGTTTACAATAGAAAAGGTAAAATAGCCAAATTGTTAGTTTGGCCCTTATACATAGGACCCATCGTTAATTGCCGTTGGTGGCATTTTATTCATAAGGGTTCGGGAAAAACACTAGAGTCAGTCATCTATTATATATACTTACAATATTAGTCTATGAGCAGATTATGCAATACATTTTTGCCATCGACCACACAGCCCATAGACGCCTAATGTTCGATTTTCCGTATTGAATACATTCTGGCAATTAGCTGAGCTGAGCTGCAACATCGTGATTGGCTTACTCAAGGCCACAGTGATGTACAGAGAATCTGATTGGTCGACACTGATTGGGTATTGGTGCATGGACATTTATATCGGAACTATAAGTCAGATGTGTTGACAGAACCATTCGTCTGTTATTAGGGGTCTATGGGTTGTATGGTCGGTGATTTTTGCCTATTATTTTCAGTCAGTTTCTCAGAAGCTCGATATATTTTTACTTGAGGTTTGATAAGATTTTATTTTTTTGACTAGCTGTTGCCAGCGACTTCGTCCGCGCGGAGTTCGTTTACTCCGCACTGTCCTCCCCCGTAGGTGATAGCGTGAATATGTAGCATATATGTTGACCCGACCTATTAGTAATATTCATACAAAATTTGAAGTAAAACTATGCAGTACTTTTTGAGTTTACCCCGGACATACATGCCCCAAGTACTCTTTTAAAAAAATATTCAATGTACAGTTTTGACTTTCCTACGATTTTATTATATATATAGATATTTCCTGGTGTGTACACTTATAGTCTAAAAGTCTGTGTAATAGATTTATTTATTTCAATAAAATATTTCTGTACTAAATTAATTTCGGTTACACTTCTTTTATGTATTTATTTATACTTTATTTATACTGTCAGCTTTCGAGAGCGCTCAGCGTGGTTTGGCTGACACTGAAAATCAGCGTTGGGATAAAAATCTCAACATCAGCTGAGTGTTGACCATTTTGAGACATCACACCAGTCAATGCAGTTAACATGGACATCAAACGCTAGACTAAAATAAATAGACTCTCTGTAAGTTCTAGATTATTCTATTTTATTTATGTAAGTGTTGTGGTGTATGTCTTAAATAAACGATTTCTATTTCTATTTCTATTTCTATTTCTATTTCTATTTCTACTTCCACTTCCACTTCCACTTCCACTTCCACTTCCACTTCCACTTCCACTTCCACTTCCACTTCCACTTCCACTTCCACTTCCACTTCCAGTTCCACTTCCACTTCCACTTCCACTTCCACTTCCACTTCCACTTCCACTTCTATTTCTATTTCTATTTCTATTTCTTACTTTCGATTGAATTTACGTTTTACACGTGTGTACGTAAGAGAAGCATAGGTCACAAAAACTCATTGATATAAAAAACCTATACATAATCAGTGTCTGAAAACCCGTCCTCAAAAAATGAGCGCACAATTTCAAAATATACGCTCATTTCAAGTACAATTGTCAAGTTATTACTTTTTGTACATTGCTTTGTATTAACAACTATAAATCTTGCGGTTAAGGTTGGATATACAAAAACTTATGTTTTTGTCATATCTTTAACTACTTATGTGAAATTAGGGACAGTTTTGAGTGTCAGTTTTGTTCGGGACTGTGCATCTTGGGTTTTTTTATATCAATGCAAACATTACGTAAAAAACAATGCAATCCGTTTGTTCAAATCTTATGAACAAGACCTTTTTATCTCAGACTAGCTGAGCCCGCGACTTCGCCCGCGTGGAAAAATTTCGAAAAAAAGTAGCCTACATTACTTCCTGTCATATCAGCTATCTGCTAGTGAAAGTCCCGTCAAAATCGTTAGTAGTCAAAAGGTAAAAAAGAGCCGTTAGCCGGAACAGACAGACAGACAGACAAAAATTGTAAAAAATGCTGTTTTGGTATATGTATCAAGTACACATCAATATGCATTTAGATTAAAACGGTTATTTTAATATTATAAAGAGACACTTTAATTTTATTTATTTGTATAGATTACATAGGTCTGATGAAGAAGTTGAAAGTTAATCAAAATTAATATGAGATTTCTGCTACCATGCGTTTTCCTAAATATTTCCAAACTTTTAATAATATTGCTAATGGAGTTTGTTTGTATTGCGATAATTATTTTTTATTTGGATGTGATTCGATATTTGCTTACATCATTCGTGTCGTGGTCGTCGTGCTTATTCTCTAAAATACTGCGTTAAATACCGTAAATTCGACAAAAATCGGTTGATTTCCTTGGGAGTATATCAATAACGAAAATTTAAAAAAAAATCAATTACTTTTTTAATTATTTTTTTTTGATATTACTTCTACATTTTTCAGTCTATAGATTATGTAGATAAGAAAACAATTTACAGTTAAAAAACTAAATTTAATGCCATTCGAAAGATTAAAATTGATCTTCGTTTCCGAAATATACAGCTTTTCAAAAATGAAATTACAGTCAACAAAAATAACAAAATACAGATTTTTGAACTCTACATTTTTATTACTTGTGTGCAATGAAGTAAAATATATTGTTACGTACTCGGGTTCGCAATTGTAAAAAAACACCACTTATATTAAATCCGTGTATTTACACAATACAACACAACGTAATACTAAATACACTCTACACAACAGAACACTTGCTGTACTATCACTGAACTTAGAACACTACACAAACAAACACTTCTCGCTTCGCACTAGTCACTTGATGTATCGTTCTCGATCGCTTGATAAAAACTGACTCGTGTTTGTCAACATCTCTGTATTTATAGGCAGGGGAAAGCCCTAGCTGGATCCAGAAAAGTCTAAATGTATCGGGAAACAATGAATCACTTCTTATCGTAAACATGTTATGAGTCATAAATCCTAGTACACGCTACTTTCAACCTTATGCCATATCCCACAAAGTCCATTGTGGCATAGCCCCGGTCAACTATTTGTTTGTCAACAGGAGTTTTCTAGATAAATAGCGCGCGCGCGCTCCAATTCTACACGCTTCTAGATTATTCGTAACACTACCCCCCTCTTAGTTATGTTCGTCCCGAACATCATTACTTCCATTATAGATAGCTAATCGATCAACATGAACAATCTTCATGGTCCCTCTTGGTTGCTTCTGCACTCGGTAGGTTACGTCATTGATCCGTGTGATTACTTTGTATGGCCCATCCCAACGTCGCTGTAACTTAGGTGATTTTCCTTTTCGTCGAACCGGATTATGTAGCCAAACAAGAGATCCTTCCTGAAAACCTCGATGATTGCTGTTTCGGTCGTATCTGGTCTTCATCCGCTGACTTGATTCCAATGCGTTTTCACTTATTAACGAGTGTATATCGCGTAACCTCTCACGAATGTCTTCAACATGTTCCGGTATACTTAATTGGGTCTCTGCATTCGGTGGCGGGCCTCCAGTCATTAAGTCTGCTGGTATACGTAACTGTCTGCCGAAGTTGGCATAGGCTGGCGTCACTTTTATGCTTTCGTGTTCCGCTGTTCGGTAAGCCAGTAAGAACAGAGGTATGTATTTATCCCAGTCCTTTTGGTGATCTTCTACCAGCTTGGCTAAGTGTCTTTCCAAAGTTTGGTTAAATCGTTCGACCATTCCATCAGATTGCGGGTGATAAGGTGTAGTTCTTGTTTTGTACACTCCTAATAATTTACACATCTCCTGGAATACGTTAGATTCAAAGTTTCTGCCTTGGTCGGAATGAATCTCCAGCGGAACGCCAAATCTGCATATCACCTCATTGACTAATTTCTCAGCAACCATCGTGGCTTCCTGATTAGGGATTGCAAACACCTCCGGCCATTTCGTGAAGTAATCCATCACGACCATAAAATACTTGTTTCCGTTATCTGTCTTAGGAAATGGCCCAGCCACGTCAATCGCTATCCTTTCCCAGGGGGCTCCCACGTTGTATAGTCTAAGGTTGCCTCGGCTTCTAACCTGCGGACCTTTCACTGCTGAGCATGACGTACATTTTCGGCACCAATTCTCGACATCTTCTCGGCAATTCAACCAGTAAAAACGCTCTCGTACCTTTACCAATGTTCGTCGTACTCCAAGATGTCCCCCAGAAACCCCATCATGCAGCTCACGTAGTACGTCCTTGATAAGTTTTCTTGGTACGACTAACTGTAGATGATGTTCTCTTCCTGAAGGTTTTTCCCATTTGCGGTACAGTAAGCCGTTTTGCAACACAAGGCTTTCCCACTGCGCGCAATA
The DNA here is from genome assembly GCA_036924255.1 of Apodemia mormo. Classification (NCBI taxonomy): domain Eukaryota; kingdom Metazoa; phylum Arthropoda; class Insecta; order Lepidoptera; family Riodinidae; genus Apodemia; species Apodemia mormo. Next base: position 863,884 of record JAUPFN010000029.1, read on the forward strand.
ACTTTTCGTAGTAGCGCTGAAGGGAGCCAGCTCCTGCCATTCGGGCTTTCCCGTGTCTTGCTTCTTCCAATCTATTAGAGGCCGCAAATCTCTATCTTCGTACTGGGCCTCACGCATCTCATCAGTTTCCCACCTGTCATCCGTAGGCTTAGCTCGCAGTACTTGAACCCTTTCCTTCGTCTCCATCCTTGCACAATGTTTACAATCTTCCGCACAAGGTCGTCGTGATAACGCATCCGCATTCGAGTGAGACCTTCCACTGCGGTGTTCTATGTTAAAGTCAAACTCTTGCAATTGCTCAATCCAGCGAGCCACTTGGCCTTCCGGGTCCTTGAATTGTAATAACCACTTCAAAGCAGCATGGTCGGTACGCAGCTTGAAGGGTCGCCCAATCAGATACTTCTTGAAGTGTCGAAGAGTCTTCACTACTGCCAATAGTTCTCTTCTTGTAACACAATAGTTTCGTTCCGGCCGCGATAATGACTTGCTGAAGTAAGCTATCACAACTTCTTGATCGCCTTGCTTCTGTGATAAGATACCACCAATGGCAGTGTTACTTGCATCTGTGTCTACGATGAACTGCCCTTTCCGATCAGGATAGCCCAAAATTGGTGACTCACACAACCGCTTCTTAAGTTCATCGAAAGCTTGTTGACACATGTCATTCCAATCGAAACTCTTCTTTTCTTCAGTGAGCCTATGCAGCGGTTTTGCTATTTCAGCAAATCCCTTCACAAAACGTCTGTAGTAAGAGCATAGTCCTAAAAATGCACGAACTTCGGTCTTGTCTCTGGGTGTTGGCCACTTCTGTACTGCACTAACCTTTTCAGGATCTGTCTGTACGCCGTTTTGTGATATCACGTGACCCAGATAGTTGACTTCCTTTCGAAATAAGTGACACTTCTTTGGGTTCAACTTTAGCCCTGCAGCTTGTATTTTATTAAAAATCCTTTCCAGTTGGTACAGATGATGCTGAAAATCTTTTCCTATGACTATTACGTCATCTAAATACACTAAGCAGGCATCGCCTACAAGTCCTGCTAGAACACATTCCATTAATCTTTCAAAAGTCGCCGGTGCATTGCATAATCCAAACGGCATCACTTTAAATTGCCATAATCCTTGTCCTGTGGAGAATGCTGTCTTCTCTTTATCACTAGGGCTAAGTTCAACCTGCCAGTACCCAGATTTTAAATCTAAAGTTGAGAACCAAGACATGCCTGCCAGAGTGTCCAAAGTGTCATCTATTCGTGGCAATGGGTAGCTGTCTTTTTTGGTGACTTCATTGAGCCGACGATAGTCGATGCAGAAACGTGTAGACCCATCTTTCTTCTTAACCAGCACTACAGGAGAGCACCATGGACTAGAAGATTGCTCTATAACTCCGTTCCTTCTCATTTCATCTATCATCTCCTGTACCTCCCTCTCTTTGGCTATAGGGACACGTCTAGCTTTCTGCTTTATAGGCTGCGCATTTCCAGTGTCAATCTTATGTTTGACTACAGATGTTCTGCCTATATCTCTATCAGTCTTAGAAAAAATGTTGGCATAACGTGAAAGTAGATCCTTAGCCTGCTGCCGTTGTGACGTGGTAAGGTAGCTGCACTTGTTCACCAAATCCTTGAGTTCCTGTGGTACGTCTCTTGATGCTGTACTTCCTGTCAATGTCAGTTTCCTTAACGTCATAACTTCATCACTCTGTCCTACAACATCGCCTGCTTTGAGCACTACATCACTGTCACTCAGGTTGACTATCTGCACCGCTGCCAAGCCCTTGTCACAAACCAAACTCCGGCCTGTAATACAGTGTGGAATTGCTCCATTGTCTTCAATTAACACACTCCTATTACCCAGGCCCTTGTAACTGGTTGGTAACTTCACGCGTACCAATGTCTTCGATCTTGAAGGTAAGATGGTTCTTCTAGCCACTGTTACCTTTCCTTTTGATCCCCCATCCATGAAAATTTCTACTAGCCCACATACGAAAACTCCTGTTTTGCAATCAATCTTGCAGGCATTCTTCTTCATGAAGTCTAAACCAAGCACACAGTCATCCATAATATCGGCCACTACGACGTCGTGAGTGTAATACTCGTCGCCTATTTGCATCACTACAGATGCTTCACCGAAGACGGGTATTGGCTGACCTGTGACAGACAGAAGCTTGCTTTTCCCAAAATTCCTCAATCTCAGGTTGCCATTGTTAGCTACTTCTGGTCGCACCACAGTTCGTGTAGCTCCAGTGTCCAGCGTTAAGCTGCAGTTCTTGCCATTAATCAGTCCCTTAATGGATAAACTGTTGCCGTCGCACACCTGGGATATGACAACTTTTGGGGCTGTTTTTCGATCAGCCAGCACCCGCCCCTTGATCCTGGCTGTTACTCGTTTCCCTGGGCTGGATGAACAGGCTGGTTGACCTGCCTGCTCTCTTCAGCTGCTGAGCTTCCGGCCGCTTGCTGTCGCCAATTAACTGCACTCGTTGGTTTGGTGGGGCAGTTGACTCTAATGTGCCCACGTTTCCCGCAGGCATAACACATGGGGCCCAGTCTTCTAGGTTCCACTTCCTTTGTTTGAGCCACAACTTCTGTAACCTCACGTACTTTATGTGCTCGAGGTTCGTGGCGAACAGCTTCTACCTCCAGCGCATGAGCCAAAGCCTCCTTCATTGTCACGTGGTGCTGAAGGCGAACAGCAGCACGCACTTCCAGGTCTCTAATTCCATCAATAAACGCCTGGACGATGGTGTTATTAACTGTGTTAGCGTCGGTTGAAGGATACGCCTTTCTTACAAGCTTCTCAATTTCCACGGCCCATTGTTGAAGTCCCTCGCCGCTCCTCTGTACACGGTCCTTTAATTGGGCACGGAACACATGCTCCAAGTGACGCTCACCGTAGCGAGCTTCCAATGCCTCCATCAAATCAGCGAACTGATACTCTTTAGGCATTGCATCCAACACAGAGAGCGCCTGTCCCCGTAACGCCGTGCTCAGGGCTGTAAGGCAATGTTCGTCCGTCCAACCACTGGCCTTCGCCGCTATTTCAAATTGAGTCCGGTACGCACTCCATGACGTAAGACCGTCATAAGTGGGTACCTTTACCCGAGGACCCACCTGGTGAGAGCAGCTTGTAATGGCAGCACCCGACTTAACTCCCGTGATCTTCATTTTCATGACCTCTCTTTCCAGTTGGTCCACGTTTTCACTTAGTTTGTCGCAGCTGGCCTCTAAGTGATCAACCCTCTTCTCAACACCCTTCATGTCACGCTTGACGAGGCCCACATCGCTTTTAAGCTGGTCTTGCTGTGCCAAGATAACAGTCAATTTATCACCAAAACCAGATAAATGTTCCTTGATCTGTTCCCGTAGCTTTTCTTGTTGTTGTTCCTGTAGCTTTAGTTGTCGCTCTTCCTGTAGCTGTTGATGTTGCTGCAGTTGTTGAATAGCTGCCAGGATGACAGAAAGATCAGTAGGGGCTGCGCTCGACGATAATGACGTGCTGGCAACACTTGCGGGTTCCTCGGCTGCACGCATCTCAGTGTCCTCTGACACCCTCTGTGTCTCGGCTTGAGACCTGGTGGTAACACCTTCCTTCGGAATAAGTGGCATTTTACAATTTCACTTCCGACACCAGTTGTTACGTACTCGGGTTCGCAATTGTAAAAAAACACCACTTATATTAAATCCGTGTATTTACACAATACAACACAACGTAATACTAAATACACTCTACACAATAGAACACTTGCTGTACTATCACTGAACTTAGAACACTACACAAACAAACACTTCTCGCTTCGCACTAGTCACTTGATGTATCGTTCTCGATCGCTTGATAAAAACTGACTCGTGTTTGTCAACATCTCTGTATTTATAGGCAGGGGAAAGCCCTAGCTGGATCCAGAAAAGTCTAAATGTATCGGGAAACAATGAATCACTTCTTATCGTAAACATGTTATGAGTCATAAATCCTAGTACACGCTACTTTCAACCTTATGCCATATCCCACAAAGTCCATTGTGGCATAGCCCCGGTCAACTATTTGTTTGTCAACAGGAGTTTTCTAGATAAATAGCGCGCGCGCGCTCCAATTCTACACGCTTCTAGATTATTCGTAACAATATTAAATAAAATAAACTGGTAAGGTGCCAACGATAAATAAGTTACCACCCTATGAAAAATAAATTGGAAAGATTAATTTTAAAATAAATTAGAAAAAAAAATATCAGGGTGATTCTTCAAAAATGTGTTCTCCGTGTAATTTCCGTAGTATTTTTTAATCGCTTAATTAAAGTAAATTACACAAACATTTCAAAAGTTTATGCAAATTTAAAGAACATATAAAAATTCGACACGTACTGGATGTATACTTTTTCTAAAAAGAAATATAGAACATTTGCGGTTCATGGAAATTACATTATAGACCACGGAAATGACCCAGCAGGTAAAATTTTGCTAAATACCATATCAGATATGAAAATAAGATTTGATAAAAAATATTTGGGCTACTACGAAGGGCTGTAATATACATTAAAACGATAATCCAAATTTTCAGCGACTCCTTTTTTCTCAACTTCTCCTCTCCCCTAAACTTAGCGCTCAGCATGTTGTTCTTACTGGAAAATAACAGTGTATACCTACAATTTCTAATATTACGAGTATTATCAAAACTTTAAACGCGAAACTGGTGCTTAATTTAGTAGCGTGCTTAAAAGTCAACTTTTAAGTTGACTTTTAAGCACGCTTCAAAATTTTTCAAAATGTTTCATTGAAAATTGTTTTTATTTTAATTTTATTGATTGAACACATCTTTTGGGGTTACTATGTAAACTAGGAAACCTTATAGTTTTGCTATGTCCGTCCGTCCGTCACCAGTCCAACTCAGAGGTCATTAGTACTAGAAAGCTATAATTTGATATGAATATACATATTAGTCACGGCAACAAAGTGGTATTATATTATTATAATATTGAAAAATATTTTTGGGTTAGGTAGCTCTCGTTCGTGCAAAGGAAGGTAATTTTTTTTCTCGTGCTCCCCAGAATGTACGGCATCATAGGTTTTTAAAAAATATTATAAGTTTGTGATAACAGTTTTTCCATTAAGGGACTCCTTTGCGAAATATTTAAGCTTTAAAATGCTAATTTTTGTTACAGACAAGTACCCCTCCCCCTCTGCCAGCTAAACGGTTGGTTTCGGTTGAAAAAAATTATCCTCATCGCCGCATTTACCGACATATTAACGATTATCGACTATACCTAATGATAACCGGAACCGAAAGCTTTACGTACTCATCCGAGGCACGGGATTAGCAATACATTAATCTATCATACTCTGGCTGCTACTGAGGTTTAAGACTTTCGGAAACCTCGGAAAACTTAATACCACCTTTGGGATCGAAATCTAGACCACGAGGCAGTCTAAATGATAATGAGCTTTGGTTTAGCAGATTTAAATAAAAAAATAACTGACGAACAATATTTATTACTTAATTTGGTGATCGCATGAATTACAGTATAAATATTGAATATTTCATTTTATTTATTGCAAACAAAATGTAATAAAGTAATTTTCATGGTTTTTATGTAACTTTCATGGTATTTTATATACAGAAATTACACCATGGAAATCACCAAAAAGCATATATTTTGAAATTTTTCACCATTGTAAAGATAAAAGCTGCTAGTTTGTTATTAGCTATTTATGTTTGGGAGTTAGGTATAACATCTCAATACCCGTTTACTAAAAATAGTATGATTTCATTCTAAAAATGCGACATGGAAATTCCAAAAAATTGAGATCCAAAAATTGAAAAATTGGAGAACTGACTCTTGCGCCAAAATAGAGGGAGCAAGGCCACGACTACTTAACCCATAAGCAATAGCATAACTACAGAATCACAAAAACCAATCCCGATAAGTCTAGACCTCGCCAGTTCATAGTAGTACCCATCGCAAAAAGCGAAGCTAAAATTTTGCCAAGTGTGTTACATATTTACTTATACTCATAAAATAAAAACTTTCAGTACAATAGGATGCAAAATTTGATCAGAATATAAAATTATTTGTATTTTTCAATTTTGTGTATAAATCTGATTAAAATCGTAAGTGAATTAAAAAATATCTGCGATTGATCAGAAGTCGGCGCACGTATTATGGCGCGTCCAAACTTGAACAATTTACCATATAATCCCGTGACAGTGTCAGACACGCGTGTCAGTACCGATCATTTTCACTTTTGTCCGCGGACCAGAGGGCCTACCATGAACTCTTATAATACTTGTCAAGTTCCAGGCAGTTCAACTATGAGTATTAACCTGTCAGGTTTTACGATCGTACCATGAACTAATTTTTGATGACCTGCAATGCGTCGTCTTCTGGCCGGTTACATTATCTCTGGCAGGACATATCAAATTAACGTTGAGAAACACATAACTTGCCGATTTTTAAATTTTAGTATAAAGTTATTATTATTAATGCATTTTAATTAGAAATCTTGAATTTAAGAATACAAATTGGCAAAAGAGATCGAGTTTTAAGTTATTTAAAGTCTACGTAAAATATATGGAACATAAAGTAAACCACGTAATATTTGTTAAGCGGCATCCATTTAAGAACGCAACTCTGGGAATATTACACATGACCTTGAACTGTTTAATAAAGACATTTATGTTATGAGCGCGGTTTTTAAATTTCTTGAGTACGTCTTGATTTTTTGAGATTAGAGTTTTGTAATAGTTTGTGACTATTTTAAAGCTTAAAATTACACATTGATTTCATGAACGTGATTGATGTCCGAAGCAAAACGATCGTATGATATGAATATATTCAATGAACAATTGGAAGTTTTATGAGATATTTTAAATACTCATGAAGATATTGCAACGGGATTCAATAAAAGTGCACACTCAAAACGTTAATTTTCATCACACATCTAAATTTATGTGTATCTCCTCTGTGGTCTAGTGGTCCGGTGTCGGAGTTGATCACATGAGGTCCCGGGTCGGACAATTCAACAAAATGTGTTATTCAGTTTTCTGACAAAAGCAATGTTGCCTGGGATTGGAAAAAGCGCCCGGGATGCGATAGGCTTTGGCTAATCGTGGGTACACTTATTGTACCTCTGCCTACCTTTTTGGGGATACGGGCGGGAAGATACTTTTTTTATCTAAAATTAAAAATAAATAAAAAATGCTTTAAAAGTAAGTAAATATTAAATTATAAATAAATAACTTTAAACAGAAGTAATGAATTAGGTACTATGTTTTATACCAATATCAATATTTTTCTAAAACACAGTTAATGTCCAAAAATATACAGTATAAATTCCTAATAGGACTAGGGCTAGGAATAGCAGTAATAATAAAAAATACCTACGTTTACAGTATATTTAAAACAAAGCAATCCAATAAAAGTTACTTTTTTTCACCTGCAAGTGACCGGCAATATTATGACACTTTAACAGTTCAAATATCGATTTCGGTCTGACAAAAACACTTCATGGTACGCTAACGCAGGGCAGAAGTTGGTTTGAATAGTAAAACGATCGCTCGCCGGCATAGGTCACGTAGTCACTGACTGGCCTGTTAGATAACGTTTTCATGGTACGAAATAGCAGGACAGTTTAATTATCGGCGAAAATTGACCTGCTATAAGAGTTCATGGTAGGGCCGCAGGAGACTTCCACACTTGTATTTATGACACGCGTCGAAGTACGCCCGATGACACAGAAACAGACAATGGGTTGGAGTGTACGCTATAAACGTTGTATATGTCGTTTAGTTTTGTACTGCGACCTTAGAACAAACATACTATAGATTGTGGGTGTGTTCAAATGTGCAGGTATAATAAATGTAATTAAAACAATAATGTTGGTTAATACAATTCTGTGTTTAGGTCCCCGAATTGATAAAGTGTTACCGAACCGAATATCTAAAAAAATAGTTCTTTAAATTTTTTAACAAAAAATAAGAAGCTACCTTAAGCACGTTTTAACAAAGTTTCATTGTGTGTCATATAATGTATTTATTAGAGCTAAGGTTGATTTGGTAATACAGTTTTGTTAATATGGTGTTTTGTTTTATTATCCATAAAATCATTTGTCCGACATAAAAATACGCAACACAGATATATGCGCTAGTGGTAACACGGTACCACGTTTTGTGTTAACATTTGTATGCTACTAACTACATCTATATTATTTTTGATCTAAGACTGCGCCATGTAGCCACGTGTAGCGATGTGATGTGACCTTATGGCTTGTGACCTTGTCAGTGCAACTTATACCGTCCACATTTAGCGTAACATGTCTGTAGCAATGTCACGCTGTCCGGTCCGTTGTAATGTTACAAGTGTGGACGCAGCTTTACGCGTGCAAAACGTGCAAAATTAACCGGATTCTAGGTGTTGGGGGTAAATAACTCCTATATAAATGGTTATTAGATAATAAAATCTATATGACACGATGCATATAGAATGTATAAACAATGTTATGGTAGATTTATGCAAACATTATTTGTTTATATAGGAGATAAAAGTCTGTTACGCTCAAAAATTGTACTCCAAAGAATGACCCATCAATCACTTTGGAAAATGTTGTTTTTGTTGTTATTTATTTTTTGCTTATTTGTTTTATTCTGATGGCTGATGATATTATGACTTTATTCTTAATCACATCGAATGCGCTTCGTCTATTTGTTTTTATTGTAAGCTCTTGTTTTCGAGGTTGTTCAGTTGCATTGCGTTGCGTCTCTCTTACGTTTCTCAACCCAAGGTTTACTTTCTTCGATAAATAGTTTAATAATCTAAGAAATTATTAATTAATCACATGTGGTCTATTCTTCTTCCGTTAGAGAAAAAACGGTCTAGGTGCTAGACTTTTGCAATGTTTTGCCCAGATTTGGTACATCTACATTTACTTGCCGCAATAGTGTAAGGGAGAAGTCACATGATATGGCACGGCTGCGTTGCGTAAGTGCTGAGGGCTGAGGCAAACAATGCGTTGCGGCGGCGGTGCGGCGCCAGGGCGGTGTCGCTACGTCGTCTTACATAGAAAATTATTACGTTGACTAAATGACAGTCACACATCGGTTAACAAATGTGTTTATTAAACTGTAATTAAACTGGGTTTTACATTAAGCTTAAATACTAGAGATTCACATGTATGCTGCTTGATGAAATCTGATAACGATGTTGCGATAAGATACCGATGGTATCTGTGCGCGATAAGTGTGAGCGTGTTCCATCGCGCCCTCGTTACAAAAATCTATGGCATGTCCCTTAGACGAGGCGAGGAGGATAAATGCGTTGCGTTATCGGAGTGGCATCTTTTTAAACTTTTTTGTTTACTTTGATTCAGGTTTTAAAACATAAGTATCAACAAGGAGATTGATATGGACTATATCATTAGTCGAAGAAAGGGAAATTCTATGGATAGATTCAATTCGGTGCTGGTGGCGCCGCTGCGTCATAACAAAGTTGCGACACTGCATTGCTCGTATGCCCGCCGGCAGAATATACGAAATATGCTGTGTCGCAACTCATCGTCAGCTTTATGTCACTTGAAAGGAGTTACAAATGTCCAGGGTATACCACACGGTGCAGTGTTACATCTGTCCTTCCGTCTCCTGCTCTAAAGTCATATACCCTAGATGTTTCCATTCAGCACTTAAATATTTCACCGCTCACTGCAAAAATATTTGTTGTTTGTGTGGCCTCTCTAAATTCTTTTCATTATCTTGTTCCGGTTTGGAGAGAAAGGTAGCTGATAATACTACCGTCTTACCTATTTCAGCTACAATAGCGTTAATGGCATTAACATACACAAATTTACATACAAACATACATAAATTAACATACAAACATACACAACAACATTAACATCTTTGATGTCTATGCGATGGTTTATCTTTCCAGCAGGCTTAGGATAAACACCACGAGATACATCTCGATCGAGAAAGTGACGTTTGCTTGACATTTACTAATATCTCGATGGACGTTAATATGCACGCCACGATAAACATTTAAAACGTCAGAGATAAATTAAACAAAAAATTTACTCGAATAGAGAAATCAATGATGCCACTAGAAGACATCGACATTATACTAATTCTAATTTTTAAGGTACAGCTTTGGTGCATTTAACTTGTGGATATCATTATGAGCTTTTGTTTACATTTATAACTTTCTGTCATCATCTCTTTTTTTTGTCAGTGTCGAAGGAAATATGACCAAAGCCTACTGAAGCCATACCTATTTACAGCTGTAATTAAAGATATTTTACAGGTTTTTGAATTATTCTCTTTTTAGTTTTGACCTTCAAACTACAGTTTTGTACTCTCTAAGACTGAAACAATGAATTATGATTCATAAGAGATTTTAATGTAAAGAGCAATTATGATGCCAGTGTGTATTTATTTCTGGGTGTATAAGTGCGTAACTAATAATGCGTAAAAGTGCGTAACAATTATTATTAACAAGCTATTCTTTTTGACTATAATATTCCTTTAAATTATAATTCTAATATGATTGAGTAAATTATCATCATTTTAGACGAATCAATCAACATTTTTGATTTTTTTTATGGGAAACTTCCATAGAATTGTTGTGATTTGACTCGATTTGACAATGACACGAAAATGCATCACGATAAACAAACATAAATGTATAGCATTATGCCAACTAGAAAATAAGATAGAATAGAATACATTACACAGTATTTTATATTACAAATAATGTTATCTATTAATAGTTCCAAAAATGAGCCAGATGCAAGCAGTCCAACCTAAAACTTACTGTTAGACCGTGGTCCCGAAAACAAACTTTTTTTGATTAATAACAAGCTGAATTTTTGTGAACAGCTTCGTTTTGACGAGACAACCATCTTTTCTATCTTTGAAAAATCTCAAATCGGGTAACCAATAAAGATAGATAAAATAGGGAAAGTTTAGAATGTCGGACTAACAAAAGTTTCCACTTTAGGTACGTGTATGACAAAATTACCCTTGAATCACAATAATAATTACCACCACGGTCTATGATTTACATCTCAAAAACAAAAAACATTTTTCTTCGACTTTTCAGTTTATCTCTCTTTAATCCAAAGTCTTATTCAAAGAGTATATAAAGTTTAATTTTATTTAGTCTTCTTACTACTACTTCTAACAAAAAAACGAGTTTGAACTACACTCGATTTTCTTTTTGTTATTTTTGATTGATTAATATTTTGATTATTATTATATGTTTTATGTATTATTTTTCCTGAGTGTATGTTATTAATAGTAACATTAAACAACACAAAATAAGCACCAGTTTTAAATTAACCTTTTACATTTATAGTTTTCTACTGAATTTTGTAGAAAACCTTGTATGTAGTTTTATTTTTGAATAGAGTTGGTAACACTGAGTACCACGAGAATTCATAGAATTATTTCTCTATACGAAAAATTCAAAGTTTATTAACATTACGTCAAAAAGTATTGTACCAAACTTGTATTTTGTAATTAATTATCTAACCATTACGTACACGGAATTATTGATTTATACTGTTTGGTTCTCACATGTGTAAAATCATCATCATTCTTCATAATTCTAGTATAATATATAATAGTTTTATATAAAATGGGAACACAAAATAAAACGTAAGTATTTGTTTATACTTATTCTTTATTTTATAAAACCCTATATAAGTAGGTAACTAAAAATAATGATATCTTTCCTTTCAGGATAAAAAGTATGGCACAAATTAACTGTCACCGTGGTATGGGTACCTATAGATGTATATGGCTAATCTTCCACATAACCTAATGGATTCATGGACTAGACTTGTAGCACCAAAGATTAAAGTCTTTAATATGGGGAAAGCATAATATAACACCATATATTCTGCAAATATTCCATACATTATAGTTTCTAGAGGAAGGAAGGGAAACAATGTAATATTTTGTGTAAGTATTTATTTACATACATATCTTCATAGCAAATCATCTAACAAGGTAGACTGAAAAAATCAATTTTCAAACATATTTTAATATATTTCTTTCTTTGTCAAGGTTATGGTTTTTTACAAAATTAATATCATAAATTCAAGATTATTTCAAAAACTTGATTTTTGTAAAATTTTCCCGAATATGAGAAGATTTCTCTGGACAACAGTGTAGGCTTCTGTCACTACCTTTTATAAAGGCAACCAATTGTCTTCGACCTCATTATGTACTTTACAATGCAAATCTATATAACGCTACACAAAATGCAACGTGCAAGACTGGAGTCATAAGGCCCGAGATAACTGACAATTTAAAAAAATATATTATGTAAGTGTATATAACAACATTTTGATAAGATATATTTGTTTACAGGTTGACTAAACAGCGTGTAATGGAAATAGTTAAAAAGAAGTCTTTATTACATTTTTTGAAATTGTTGATTAAGAAGATTTATAAGTTAATGTTGAATATTATATTTTTCTTGTCATTTTAAATGGTTATGCAAGATTGAAAATTGAAAAATAAATTTAAATTTGTAGAAAGCAATTAAGTTTATAACATGATAGGCTTAATTTACCTAATATGTGTAATTTTTAAAATCTAAATTCAAAGAAAGGTAATGTTAAGTTAGGAATAATTATAATAAAAATTGCTATTCTATTTGTTGATTTTTTATTTTGAAGTGAAATTCCATACTACTTGTACCATACTTACATGTACATACTTGTACCATATAGTAAATTAATTTTTGGTATTGAATTTTCATTACTGGTTATGCGACTTCACAAGAGATATTTAAATTGTAGAAAACAATTAAATTTAAAATATTATAGCTTTAATATAGTATGTGTAATCTTCTATAAGTTTGCTACATTAGTGAAAATTCAAAGAGACACATTAATACATTTAAGTCATAAGGTGATATATAGCAAAAATTATTTATCTAGTCTGAGAAGTACAAACATTAATAATAATTGTTAGTTTAGTAAAGTGTTTGTATATTTTTTAAAACACAAATTTATTTTTCTTTACAAGACTGCTTCATATTTTATTTCTTAATTACACACTTTTTATACTTTTATATGTGATTTATATGTGATAGTAAAATCTATGTTTGGCATTAAAAAATTAAATAATATAAATAATGTGTCATTAAACTTATGCTGAAAATTAGCCACTGATGACTATAAGTTTAATTTTATTGTATAAAATTGTTTAATACTTAGAAGGTTTGCCTAGAGTAAGTATTTTTTAAATAAATGTTATACAACACTAAGGTATTTTATTATACTAATAATCCACTAAGCTTAATAATAAAAAGTATTGTTATTACCAAAATCACTTTGATTAAAAAACAACAATAAAAACAACAAAGTTAACACTTCTAAAAGAAAATACTTGTAATTATCAGATAGACGGGTCCTACATATACTAGTGCAAGTGCAATGACACAACTTTACTGGAGACCGGATTAAATGTTCTGTAACTTGCAATTTTGACATAAATCAATAGAAGTGTACAAAAGTACAAATTTTCAAATACTTTACTACATTAGGACAAATATAAGGTAATTTTAAGGCTTTTGATGCAAGAAAATAGTTTCCGTTATTTTGCAAGTTGCACCAGTATATGTAGGACCCGTCGGTATCTTCTATTATGTAGTCTTCCCATTTCAATCATGCCATATGAGGGCATGATTTGTTCTTCTAGGATATTTGTCAGTAATATTAAGAATTCTGCAGTTAGAGTCTTATCTGCAAATAATAATTATATTTTTTATTGACATATTATATTATTGTAATAAAAATAAACAATAATAACAAGAACTGACTGCCTTCCTGTATGGTATATTATCTTTAAATGTAGACAAATATAAAATAATAATATTTACACATGAAGGAAGATTGAGAACTTCATGTTTCATATTAGATATTTTAAGTTAAGAATATTACAAAAAATAATACATACTAGTTGTAGGTTAATCATACATGGAACTTGGTCTGAAAACTACTGATTAAAACAAATACTTTTTTGACTAAATATAACTTAAGTGGAAACTCCTTAAATATATAAGCAATGTAAGTCTTAGAGAAATAACACATTTGCGTTATTATTCTATGATGTAAGCGTTGTTGTTGTTTGTCGGTATGTGGCTGTAAACATTGTGACCACCAAGAAAAGGTTTATTATTTTGTATCCAGCTGAAATTTAACATACACTTGACATGTATATGTATCATATTAGCTGTTTAAAAAAGAAATTCGATAAACTACAGATAACTTATGAAAAAATATAACTTTATTGAGTTTACATAAGTCAAATTAGTTTTTACTACAAAGATATTCTGTTATAACAGTTAATGAAGTTGGATGGCTGTCATATCTACTACAAACTGAATTACAAGTCTCTTATGTTCCCTTACCTTCAATTGAAAAGGCATGCCTTGATCCGTGTGGCTATACACCTCAAAATTCACAAGGGTCTATATTATTTAGAGAGCCATGGATATTGGGTTTATTGAAGCGCCATAGATTGGAACGCTCCGTCCGTCGTGTAAAAAGATCACACAAATTTTTTCTCCGTAGATATTTAGCACATATTGGGTATAATATGGAACTGCCATCATTATTAAATATATACACTGGACCGAAATTTATACATTTACTATTTTCTTAAATAACAAATAAAATGAGTGAATTTAATAAAATGAATAGAAATCAAAAAGTATTGTTATTGTAATTATTGTATATCAACAACATCTTAACGAAGTGTCAAATGACAAATATGAAATCGATAAAATGACAGCAAGACGTTTCGATCGGTAGAGAAAATAACTACCGTCGAGTAAAATTGATCATTTTCTCTTATTTTGAAGTATCATGTCGAATCAAGTGTCAAATGCGTTAGCGAATCGAGAAAGTGACGCAAATGTCGAGAAAACGCGTCGATAAAGTTTTTATCGTGTTGCTTATCCTAAGCCTGCAGGAGAGCTATCGGCTTGTTTGTTCTCTAATAATATAAAGAAGAAATCACTCCTGCAGGCTTAGGATAAGCAACACGATAAAATTTTATCGACCCGTTTTCTCGAATTTTATGTCACTTTTTCGATTCGCTAACGCATTTGACACTTGATTCGACACGATACTTCAAAGGAAGAGAAAATGATCAATTTTACTCGACGGTAGTTATTTTCTCTATCAATCGAAACGTCTTGCTGTCATTTTATCGATTTGTCATTTGACACTTCGTTAAAATGTTGATAACCTTATCCACTTTTTCATATTATTATACTTTAATTATACAATAATTACAAAACTTTTTGATTTCTATTCATTTTATTAAATATAGATTTCGGTCCAGTGATGGCAGTAGTATGTATGGCAGGCAGGCAGGCAGGCAGGCAGTATGGCATATATGTATTTAATAGTGGTGGCAGTTCCATATTATACCTATTATGTGCTAAATATCTACGGATAACGGCAAGCATGCAAAATACAAAGAAGGCAAATAGGAAATTTGTGTGATCTTTTTACACAACGGACGGAGCATTCCAATCACTATAGCGCTTCAATAAACCCAATAACCATGGCTCTCTAAATAATATAGACCCTTGTGAATTTTGAGGTTTAGAGCCACACACCGATCAAGGCACGCCTCTTTAGTTAAAGGTAAGTGAACATAAGAGACTTGTAATTCAGTTTCTAATAGATAAGACAGCCATCCAACTTCATTAACTGTAATAACAGAATATCTTTGTAGTAAATACTAATTTGACTTAGGTGAACTCAATGAAGTTATATTTTTTCAAAAGTTATCTGTAGTTTTTCGAGTTTCTTTTTTAAACAGCTAATATGTTACATATACATGTCAAGTGTATGTTAAATTTCAGCTGGATACAAGTAATAATCCTTTTCTTGGTGGTCAACTTTTCACAATACTTACAGCCACATACCAACAAACAACAACAATGCTTACATCATAGAACAATGATGTAAATGTGTTATTCCTCTAAGGCTTGCATTGATTATGTATTTAAGGAGTTTTTACTACCCATTTAAGTTATATTTAGTCAAAAAAAGTATTTGTTTTAATCAGTAGTTTTCAGACCACGTTCCATGTATGATTAACATACAACTATGATGTATTATTTTCTGTAATATTCTTAACTTAAAATATCCAATATGACACATGTAGTTCTCAATTACCTAGGTACCTACATGTGTAAACATTATTATTTTATATTTGTCTACATTTAAAGATAATTTACCATACAGGAAGGCAGTCAGTTCTTGTTATTATTGTTTATTACAATAATATATGTCAATAAAAAATATAATTATTATTTGCAGATAAGACTTCAACTGCAGAATTTTTAATATTACTGACAAATATCGTAGAAGAACAAATGATGCCCTCATATGGCATAATTGAAATGGATGAAATGCGAAGACTACATAATAGAAGATATTGACGGATCCAATGTATACTACTGGTGCAACTTGCAAAACAATGGAAACCATTTTCTTGCCTCAAAAGCCTTAAAATTACCTTATATTTGTCCTAATGTAGTAAAGTATTTGAAAATTTGTACAAATTTTCAAATACTTCTATTGATTTATGTCAAAACTAGCTGTTGCCCGTGACTTTGTTCGTGCAGACTTTGTTTACTCCGCACAGCTCCTCCCCCGTAAGTGATAACGTGATAATATGTAGCCTATATGTTGACCCGACCTGTTAGTAATATTCATGCAACATTTGAAGTAAATCCATGCAGTACTTTTTGAGTTTACCCCCAACATACATTGACTTTCCTATGATTTTATTATATGAAGGTATAGATTACAAGCTACAGAACATTTAATCCGGCCTGCAGTAAAGTTGTGTCATTGCACTTGCACTAGTATATGTAGGACCCTTCGATATGATAATTACAAGTATTTTCTTTTAGAAGTGTTAACTTTGTTACTTTTGTTGTTGTTTTTTAATCGAAGTGATTTTGGTAGTAACAATACTTAGTGGATTATTGGTATAATAAAATACTTTAGTGTTGTATAAGATTTATTTAAAAAAATATATACTCTAGGCAAACCTTCTATCTAAGTATTAAATAATTTTACATAATAAAAATGAAACTTATAGTCATCAATGGCTAATTTTAAGTATAAGTTTAATGACACACTATTCATAGTATTTATGTTTTAATGCCAAACTTCGATTTTACTATATGGAAAAGTCTTGAGAAATAATTTTTATTTTCTTTAATAAAGTTACAAAATGAATAAATCACACAAAATACAAAATGAATAATTATAAAAAGTGTGTAATATGAAGCAGTCTTGTAAAGAAAATTAAATTTAAGTTTTAAAAAATATACAAACACATCTACTTTACTAAACTAACAATTATTATTAATGTTTGTACTTCTCAGAATAGATAAATAATTTTCACAATTTATCACCTTATGACTTAAATTTATTAATGTGTATCTTTGAATTTTCACTAATGTAACAAACTTGTAGAAGATTACACGCACTATATTAAATCTATTATATTTTAAATTTAAATGTTTTCTACAATTTAAATATCTCTTGTTATCTCGCATAAATAACCAGTAATGAAAATTCAATATCAAAAATTAGTTTACTATATAGTATGAGTAGTATGGAATTTCACTTGAAAATAAAAAATCAACAAGTAAAATATTTTTTCCTAAGATAACATTAACTTTCTATTAATTGAAATTTTAAAAATTACACATATTAGGTACATTAAGACTATCATGTTATAAACTTAATTGTTTTCTACAAATTAAAATTTATTTTTCAATCTTGCACAACCATTAAAAACAGCAAGAAAAATATAATATTCAGCATTAACTTATAAATCTTCTTAATCAACAATTTCAAAAAATGTAATAAATAGAAAGGCTTCTTTATTCTATTTCCATTACTCGCTGTTTAGTCAACCTGTAGACAAATATATCTTATCAAAATGTTGTTATATATGTTTACTTAATATATTTTTTTGTCAGTTAACTCAGGACTTATGACTCCAGTCTTGCATGTTGCATTTTGTGTAGTGTTATATAGATTTGCATTGTAAATTACATAATGGGGTCGAAAAAACAATTGGTTACATTTATAAAAGGGAGTGAAAGAAGCCCTACTACCCTACACTATTCTCCAGAAAGCTTCTCATATTATTCAGGATTTTTTTACAAGAGTCAAGTTTTTGATATAATCTTGAATCTATGATATTAATTTTGTAAAAAACCACAACTTTTACAATGAAAGAAATATATTAAAATATGTTTAAAATTTGATTCTTTCAGTCTACCTTGTTAGATGATTTGTCATGGAGATATGTATGTAAATAAATACTTACACAGTGTTCCATTGTTTTCCTTTCTTCCTCTAGAAACTATAATGTATGAAGTATTTGTAGAATATATGGTGTTATATTATGCTTTCCCAATATTAAAGACTTTAATCTTTGGTGCCACAAGTCTAGTCCATGAATCCATTAGGTTAATGTGGAAGATTAGCCATATACATCCATAGGTACCCACCATGGTGACAAAGTTAATTTATGCTTATTACTTCTTATCCTGAAAAGAAAATCATAATTATTTTTAATGACCTATATAGGCTTTTAAAAAATATAAGTAAAGAAGTACACTACTTACGTTTTATTTTGTGTTCCCATTTCACATACCTAACACAATTTAATTTTGTACTAGAATCGGAAGAATGATGATGATTTTAGAGATGTGAGAACCAAACAGTATAAATCAATAATTCCTTGTACGTAATGGTTAGATAATTAATTAATTTATAATTAATTACAAAATCCAAATTAGTTAAAGTACAATACTTTTTGACGTAATGTAAATAAACTTTTAATTTTTCGTATAGAGAAAATAATTCTACGAATTTTCGTGCTACTCAGTGTTACCAACTCTATTCAAAATTACAACTACTTACAAGGTTTTCTACAAAATTCAGTAGAAAACTAAATGTAAAATAAAAGGTTAATTTAAAGCTGGTGCTTATTTTGTATTATTTAATGTTACTATTAATAACATATACTCAGGAAAAATAATACATAAAAACATATTATAATAATCAAAATATTAATTAATCAATCAAAAATAACAAAAAAATCGAGTGTAGCTCACACTCGTTTTTTCGTTAGAAGTAAATGTAAGAAGACAAAATAAAATAAAATTTATATACTCTTTGAGTAAGTCTTTGAATCAAAGAGAGATAAACTGAAAAGTCGAAGAAAAATGTTTTTCGTTCTTGAGATGTAAATCACAGACCGTGGTCCGACAAACTAACTTTTTTTTGATTAACAACAAGCTGAATATTTGTGAAAAGCTTCATTTTGACGAGACAACCGTCTTTTCTATTTTAGGAAAATCTCGAATCGGGTAACTAATAAAGTTAATGCTTTGAAGATATTGGGTTCGGTAAATAATAAATATTTATTAATAACAATAATTATTTTTCGACTTTAATCGCTTGATTATATTTTGAAAACTACGATGAAACTTTTGTCCTACATATTTAATGATTTTTCTGACAATCCCACTTATGAGATTTTTAAATTGATATTAATCAATTTAAAAATAACCTAATTTTCTCACAACAGCTTGTTAATTATTATTGTAATTCAACGGTAACTTTGTCATACACGTAAAGTGGAAACTTTTCTTAGTCTGACACTCTAAACTTTCCCTATTTTATCTATCTTTATTAGTTACCCGATTCGAGATTTTTCAAAGATAGAAAATATGGTTGTCTCGTCAAAACGAAGCTGTTCACAAAAATTCAGTTTGTTCTTGGAGACCACGGTCTAACAGTAAGTCTTAGGTTGGACTGCTTGCATCTGGCTGATTTTTGGAGCTATTAATACATAACATTATTTGTAACATAAAATACTGTGAATTGTATTCTGTTCTATCTTATTTTCTAGTTGGCACAATACTATACATTTATGTTTGTTTATCGTAATGCATTTTCGTGTCATTGTCAAATCACAACAATTCTATGGAAGTTTCTCATCAAAAAATTAATCAAAAATGTTGATTGATTAGTCTAAAAGAAGATATTAATTTACTCAATAATGTTAGAATTATAATTGAAAGGAATAATTATAGTGGAAAAAAATAGCTTGTTAATAATAATTGTTACGTACTTTTACGCATAATTAGTTACGCAGTTATACACCCAGAAATAAATACCCGCTGGCATCTTAATTACCCTTTACATTAAAACATCTTATGAATCATAATTCATTGTTTCAATTTGAGAGAATAAAAAACTAGTTTTGTTGGTAAAACTAAAAAGAGAGAATAATTCAAAAACCTGTAAAATATCTTTAATTACAATTGTAAATAGGTACGGTTTCACTAGGCTTTGGTTATATTTCCTTCGACTCTGACAAAGAAGAGAAGTGATGACAGGAAGTTATAAATGTAAACAAAAGCTCATAATAATTAACACAAGTTAAATGCGCCAAAGGTGTATCTTAAAAATCAGAATTAGTATAATATCTATGTCTTCTAGTGACAACATTGATTTCTCTATTCGAGTAAACTTTTTGTTTAATTTATCTCTGACGTTTTAAATGTTTATCGTGGCATGCTTAATAACGTCCATCGAGATATTAATAAATGTCAAGCAAACGTCACTTTCTCGATCGATATATATCTCGTGGTGCTTATCCTAAGCCTGCTGGACAATGAATCTTATAAAGATGAAAGAATATTTAAAACCGGCTGAGTAGTTTTTGCATTAAATTGTAAAAAAGAAACAAAAAAAAAATCAAATCTTCCGTCTTCGTAATATTAGTATAGATTTATATAGCGTTAGTGACAAAAAGAAATAAAATCTCTCCTCTTCAAAATTTGTTTAGATTTATAGAGCGTTAGTGCTTGTTACTGTGTGTTCAAGATTGGAAAGTAAAGTAGCTGCTAAACTTATGCATGTGACATTCCTATCCCGCCAGACGGGTAACAACGTAAAATTTATATCTTTGGACTATGAGCGATAGTAGTCTATTTCCATCAAGAGTCATCTGCTAGTCTCTTATCACAACAACAATTAAAACAGGCTAAGTGCGTGTCGGGCCACGCCTAATAAGGGTTCTGTATATGCCCATTACAATAGTACAGACGTGGAAGAGAGCTTTATGGTGTTTTAAACTATGAACATTTTTACATGTATTAAATTTACCTGTATCTACTCTAACTTTGGATCTTACAAATTTATAATTTACTAGCTGTTGCCAGCGACTTCGTCCGCGCGAACTTCGTTTACTCCGCACAGCACCTCCCCCGTAAGTGATAGCGTGATAATACGTAGCCTATATGTTGACCTGACCTGTTAGTAATATTCATGCAAATTTTGAATTAAATCCATGCAGTACTTTTTGAGTTTACCCCGGAGACAAACAGACAAACAGACAAACAGACGAACAGACAAACAGACAGACAGACAGACAGACAGACAGACAGACAGACAGACAGACAGACAGACAAACAGACAAACAGACAAACAGACAGACAGACAAAAATTCTAAAAACTATATTTTTGGCTTCGATATCGATTGTAGGTCACGTCCCAAGTATTCTTTAAAAAAATATTCAATGTACAGTTTTGGCTTTTCTACGATTTTATTATATGTATAGATTCTAATTAATTTAAATTACCACTTTGTGTCTTATGGTCTAAGGGATAGCCTATTCGGCTCGGAATGAGGTCCCGGGTTTATCAATTGTTTTATTTATGGTCGGTGTAAGTGATTTCATCGTAACTAGGTATAACTACCGCAATGGGCTGATATATCTGTAAGGGTAAAAGCTCTTCAAATAAAAAAAAAACTACCAATATATCACCTGAATATATTGTACACTTGTGGCTATTATTAGTCGTAAGTGCACAATCTTGATCCTGATCACTGAACTTATCTTCAGGAAGGTCATTTATGCCAGGAAAAAACAGGAGAGGGCCCACAATACTTCCCTGTGGAACACCAGTCTTGACTTTTGAATTGCTGACTTAATCGTTATTTCTTCGCGTTTTTCATTTATTTTAGTTGGGAACTCCTGGCACGTAGCTTAATTCAGTAATCGTGGGTACACATGTTGTACCTCTGCCTACTTTAGGGATACGAGCGTGAAGACACTTTTGTTTCAGTGTGATTCTTTGTAATACTTGTTTTTTGTTGTTCTATTTCTCACAAAGAATTTGTGATAAATAGACACAAATTTTATAAGCGCTACCACGAAAAAACCAGCAGTGGCGATGGAAGCTCCAGAAAAATTACAAACATTCTATTACAATTCTTTAATGCTCTTTGTTTAGTTACATTACCAATCTATTTTAAGACGTAATATTGTTGATTCTTGGCGTGAACTTCAAAGGCAATCCAATCTCGATACACTGAACTATCGATGAAGTTGATTCTATACGAGGATTTCGTACTGTGTTTGCAGATGGCGACACTGTAAAATTTCTCAATATAGTGGCAGCACCGGCCAGTGACTGCATTATGGCCAGCCGTTCTCCTGAAATTTTAATGTGATTGATTATATGTTTATGTGGATGTTACTTTTCTCAAATTGAGATCTTTTAAACTCAAAAGGTTCCCAAACTATTTTTTCCTCATAGACCACTTTCAAAATTTTGCTGATTCCGGTGGAACCCTTAAATCTAAATATCTACTTTTCTCCAGTTTCACTTTAAAATGTGAAACCGGTTAAGTGATATGTTAAAAATCACTAAGTGATATGTTAAAGTCACTAAATTTCTACCCCCAAAATTTAAGACGAAATGAAGATTAGATCTAACTATGGAAACATTGCGTTACAGCTGAGTTCCAACCGTGAAGTAACTCTCTCCCGTGGACCCCTGGGCGTCCACCTAGACCATTTTGGGAATCAGTGGCCCTTTAAAGTAACTTAAAGTAACGCAATATCGGGAGAGCGATGGTGGGGTTAAAATCAGATACTATTCCACACACACCCCTGCCAGTTAGTACGTAATCATCCGTGCAGTAAAGCGTTCTTTGATCCATGATAAGGGTGACAATCTCACAAAATCAAAAAACAAGCATCGCTTTTGCAATTGCTACAGTGCGCCCGAAACAAAGTCAAAAAAACACGACCATGCTTAAGAAGTGGTCGATGAAACGCCATGAATTACCTAAGTCACATGAACATGATGAGACATTCAAAAAGTTATTGAATCATCAATAAAGAATTGATAACCTCCACCTTTTGGAGAGTCAGTAGAAAATATTCCCTTGTTTTTAAGATAAATCTCGATATCAGATAAGAGTCCAATGTAATCAGCCTTCATTCTTTTGTTATTTCTTCCAAATATAATTGAACATTCAAAGCTAATAGTAAGGGAGCCAACTGATGCTAAATGAATATAAAAAAACTACTTGAGCGTCATAGGAATCTATTTAATGTTGTAGATTAAATTGTAGGAAAAATAAAAGGTTATATTATAATGTCTTTCATTTTTATGGTGGGGAAAATATCTAGAGATAAAGAAAATGTTAAAAAAATAACTGTGACATGAAAACAGAAAAACGCGTTAGATTAAGGTATGGTGGTTTAATATCCAGCTAAAATTTAGAAAAAAAAGTGTACCGTAAAGTAGTTAGATTGTCACAAAGTTGCAAATAAAAAGGTTGTTTTGGCATTCTCGAGCGCGTCTGAATTTTCTTTTATTATAAAGAAAATTGTGTAAGAATAACGAAAAAAATATAATCTGACAATTTCCACAAGCCGGAATTTTGTTTTTTTTTTCGCCCCTGTTACCCGACGCTGTATGTATTAAGGGCTTATATTTGGTGGAGAGTACCCTCTTATGTTAAGGTGAGGCTTCGGGATAAACAGGAAAAAATTGGTTTGCTAAATCACGTTTTTTTGTATAACAATTTCACAAAAATAACACGATATACCTGAAGATATTATCTTAGGAATGTGCTAACTTATTATATGATAGAATGTACTTTACTCGATCATATAAAATTCCGAAAACAGGCTAAAAAATCTCTAAAACAAATAATTTGTTAATAATATTTCTAATCTTCCACATGATTTTAATATGGTGATATTTAGTTTTAAATACAAAAAAAGAATGTACTAAATTTCGGTTTTCAGCGAAGTCCAATATTTATTTATTCGAAAATTAACACGTTTCCCAGCGGTTTCAGAACCTAACACGCCCGCCCATTTCCTATAGAATTGACGCGCGTCAAAATACTTCGCCTTAATCTGATGCGCTCGAGTAAATGCCAAAATCTCCTCTTGGACTCGCCTACTATAATAATGGCAACGTCTGTTGCGTCAAGTGGTATCATAATAATAACAAACGAATACTCACCTATACAAGCTCTAGGACCAGATCCAAATGGCATGTACACGTTCTTTTTTATATTTTTAATATTATCAGAATGGAACCTTTCTGGCCGAAAGACATGAGGATTTTTAAAATACTGCTCATCCATGTGTAATCCAGCAGTGGATATAATTATTCTCACACCTTTATCAATGGTAAGATTTGTGTCGGGAAATGTGTATTTGCTAACGCTTTTTCTAATAATAAAACCAGGCGATGGGTGAAGACGGCTAGTTTCTCTGAAATTCATTTTTTTATTAACGCCAAAGCGGTCAAAAATCTAGTGACATTTTTTTTATATCATAAGATAGCAAACAAGCAGATGGGTCTCCTGATGGAAAGAGTCAACCACCGCCTATAGACACCAAAGGTGTTAATGGTGCGTTGCTATCTTGTAGCGAGGTCTAATGCCACATGCATAAGTTTACCGGCTACCTTACCCTCCAAACCGGAACACGACAGCGACAAGCACTGACGCTATTGCGGCAGGAATAAGTAAGGCAGTGGTACCAGACCCGGACGAGACAATGCGAAACTCTGCCACCTAGTAGCCACGATGGTAGTGACTCGAAAGAAAGAAAGAAAGAAAGAAAGAAAATATTTATTTGCAAGAATATGGGTGTTACAAGTTGTTAAAAATAAATTAAGTTACCGACATATTCTACCAATATATGGTGTGCAAATATTTAAAAAAAATATCATTATATAATATTACAATTAAAACTATAAATTGTATCGATTTTTCAGAATTACTACCGGATCGGAACGCGGCCACACACTGAGAAGATCCGGCGGAAGAAACTCAGCGGGCTGGTCTTTTTTTCTCTAATTTATGTTCTTGTTATAAATATACAAGGATGATTCCATATTACAAAGTTATTTTTATAATTACAAGTTTCATATTTTGAGTAATTATTTTTTTTTTATAATTTACATAATGTTCACCATTTACAAAATTTTTACTACATTGAAATTTTTTTAAGGACAATTCAACAAACTTATATTTCTATCCATTAACATTTAATTTTATCGGCTAAAAATTCTTTAATATCATAATAAGTTTTATCTAACAGCAAATCAAACAACTTTTTGCGAAATTTATTTATAGGCAATGATTTAAGATTATCAGGAATATGATTGTATATAATAATAGACATACAATACACATTTTTTGTAAAAATATTTAATTTTTGGTTAGGCACATATAATTTCTTACTATTCCTAAAATATGAGTTACCAGTGACTTCAGCATTTGTTTTAAATAACTTTTGGTGTTTTTTTACAAATACGCATACCTCTAAAATATACAAACATGGTAAGGGAAGTACCTTAAGAGACTTGAAAAGTGCTTTACAGGAATGTAACTGATTAACACCACATATTGCTCGAATACATTTCTTTTGGACTCTAAAAATTCGTACCAATTCAACAGAATTTCCCCAAATAGGAATTCCATATTGTAAATTAGAAGAGACATATCCATGATATGCTAATAGGGAGGCTTTTGCGTCTCCTACTTCCCTTAGTCTTCTCAAGACATAGACAAATCTATCAATCTTATTACATAGAGATTCAATGTGTGCTTTCCAATTACAATTTTTGTCAATAATTATTCCTAAAAAGTTTGTATAATCTACATCATCTATATTTACTTTATTTAAAAATATATTTGTGTTTTTGGTAATATTACTGTGGTAGTTCTGAAATTCAATTAATTTTGTTTTAGTTACATTAACTTTTAAATTATTATTAATTAACCAGTCTGAAACTTGGAATAAGGTTTCGGTTGTTTCATTTACCAAGTCTTTTTTATTTTTACATTTAATAAATAGGGTAGTGTCATCAGCAAATAAAAAGCAATCGTGTTTTATACTATCAGGAAGATCATTGATATAAATTAAAAATAGCAAGGGTCCTAAAACACTGCCCTGTGGTACACCACAGTTGTTAACAAGGTAGTTTGAAGTATATATTTTTTTACGGTTTCCGCATATTTTAGATATTTCAACACATTGTTTCCTATTCTCTAAATAACTCTTTATCCAATCTCAAGACTTCCCTCTAATACCATATTTTTCAAGTTTTGATAATAAAATATTGTGTGAAACAAAATCAAATGCCTTACTCATATCCAAAAATACACAAAGTGGATACATTTTCTTATTCAGACATTCAGTTATGCTCTTTACTAAATCAAAACATGCTAATGTAGTAGACCTACCTTTCCTAAATCCATATTGATTATTTTTTAGTAGGTTAAAATCAAGTAAATAATTATAGAGCTTTTCATACATAATTTTTTCAAAGATTTTTGAAATGACTGGAATTAAAGTAATATTGTTTATAATTGTTCATATCGCACATATCTCCTTTTTTAAACAACGGTTTGACAATACACTTTTTTAATCGTTCTGGATATTTACCTTCCAAAAATGACAAATTAATTATATGGCTAAGAGGTTTTGATATTACACTAGCAACATTTTTCAATAATTCTGTGCTAATATTATCATAGCCAGTAGCATAAGTATTTCTCAATGAATGAATACTTTTTTTCACATCATGCTCATCTACTGGTGTCAAATACATGGTTTTACTACAATTTGGTAAAAAATATGATTTTGAAGTATTTGTAGATTTGACTTTTACACTACTTGATTTTGTCTGGTTTATAAAAAAATTATTAAATAGATTACAGATTGTTTGAGTATTTGTGTACTTTAAATTGTTAACTTTGATTTTTCCTATTTCTCTAATATTTATTTTGTTCTGAAATGTACTTTTAATCAGATTCCATGAAGCTTTACATTTATTAGAGGAATTTTTCAATATATTTCAAAGCAGACTGTTTTTGTGGTTCTAATATACATTTAGACAAAATTTTCCTATAATGTAAATATTTACATTTATTTTCTTTTTTATTAGATTGAGCATGACTATAATTAAGGTACAACTGGCGTTTTACTTTGCAACATTTTAGAAGACCTTTAGTTAACCATTTATTTTTTATTGGTTTATTTGAAACTTTTACACGGATCTTAGGAAAACATAACTCAAAAAACAACAGTAAAATATCATGAAATTCATTAAATGCTTCTTCACAGTTTGACTTTGTAAAAACTTCATTAAAACTTAAACTTGATAAACATTCATGAAACTTTTTAATATTTTCCTGCCCATATATCCGCTTTGTTTCAAACCAAAAAGCTCTTTTTTGTTTAAATTCTAAGACTGACTTTATATTGGCTTGTATACTCTGAGCAGTTTCATGATCAGACAAAGCAAGTGTATGAGTGTTAGACTGAACATTATTTATGTTACTTGCTATTACATTCAGACATGCATGCTTCCTAGTAGGTTTTAAAATATGTTGATTTATGTTGTTATTTGAAAGAATGCTTGTTAAATTTTTATGTGTACAGTTATTCTGCATCAGGTCTATATTCCAATCTCCACATAAAATAATTTTCTTTTTTGAATTTATCATAATATTTTCTAATAATAATTCTAATTTATTTAGGAATATATCAACATTTGAGCTGGGAGTACGATAAATACAAATTACTATTAGTTTATAATTAATAATTTCAACAGCGCAACTTTCAAAGGAAAATGGTAAGCGTATTTGTAAATCTAGCATTTTAAAATCAAGTTCATTTCTCACTAAAATACAAGTTCCACCCCTACGCTGATTGTCACGAGAAAAATGAGATGCCATAGTGTAACCGTCAAGTTTAAAGTTTGTTTCAGAACCTTGCTTAAGAAAAGTTTCAGAAAGACATATAACATCAATTTTACCTAGTGTTTTGCTAAGCTCACTAATAGCTACTTGCAAATAATCTCGTTTTTTTAATGCACCTGCTATGTTTTGGTGAAGTAGCTTAAATTGGTAATTATTGACGAAAAAGCTGGTTTTTGTTGTTCATACTTTCTAGACTTTTGGTTTTCAGAGTAAAATAGTATGGTATTGTACCCTTCCTGACTGTTTTATTACACAAAACAGTATTTGAATTATTTTCCAGTTTAATTCTTGGTTTAATACTAAAAAAATATGGTATAGTACCTTTCTTCGGCTTTTGTATAGATTTGTCACTATTTTTTATATTAATTCTATTAGATACCAACTTTTCCAAATTTTCTTTATATTCACTGTATGTAATTTTTTTAGAGCTCAATAGTTTATTCTCAGTTACATTGTTATTTAGTTGACTAACTTTTAATTTTGAAAATGACAAAAATTTATTTTTATATTCCTGATAATCTATCTCAATTTTTAATTTTGTATACAAGCAGTTAATATAATTTTTGTGTGTGTAACGATTATATCTAGATAAATAGGTATCCAAGTCAATAAGAGTACAATTATTATATTGATTTACAATTAAGTTCATTTTATAATTAAGAAGTCCTATATTTAAATACCTGTTGGACTGAATTTTTAACATTAACACTTGTTTACAATGCCTAAGTTTGTCTAAGGTATTACTTAAATTGGTAAAAACAGAATAAGGATCACGATCATGAGTACCGATTCCAAGAATAACATAGTCTTTGTTACCTAAGTTAGAAAAGTCACTATAACTATGTAATATTTCCATTGAGGTCGCATTAGGCTTGATTGTTGACATAATGGTGTATTTATTTGATCCAAAGTCCAATAATTTGGTAGATAGGCCACGTAGTTTTTGGTCCCCTAATACTATGATTTTATTTTTCTGGTTATATATGGGATCTATATTACAATTTATTGAAGAATGTTTTGTTGTCGTACATACATTTTTTAGATTTTGAGATAGTCCAATATTAGTCTTAGATTTATTCTTTGAATTTTCCTCATAGTCAAAGTTTTGCATTCTAATCTCACTGACACTATCTTTATTGTTATTTAATTTCGTATTTTTTGGTGTAGAACACTTGTAGTTTTTATTTTTAGTAGAACTCTTACACGGTGTGGTTTTTGCGACTTGTTTCAATATTACAATATTTTTGGATTGTTCTTCGTTTATTTTACGTAAAGAATTATTTTCTAATATTAAGTTCTGGATTTCGTTGTGCGCACTTTCTAATTGACACCTAAGAGAATTTATTTCTTCCTGCAATTCCTTATTGATACTGTCGTTAACGGCTGATAAATCCGGCAAACTTCTGGCTAAGTAGTCTGAGGTTGTCGTTTCAAACGATTCGATTGACGCGTTCGACATTGATACATTTTTCCTTCTCAAAGTAACATTTTCAAAAGTAAAATCCATTGCAACGTTTATGGGTACTAAAAGAATTATATTAAAAGTTATTAATACAACGAAAGTGTAATAAAGACAAAAAAAAAAATAACTAATACTTCCCCGGTTTTCCGTTCAAGGATTTGAAACTTTCTTCTTTGTTCAAAAGAGGTTACCGTTACTGTCGATCAATATTACAAACTTTGTTTCTTGAATTTTTGAAAACTATTATTAAAATCTATTATATCACAACGTTATTTGCCAATTTTTATTTATTTTATTGTACTTTTATTCCTTAAATACGCTTTAAATTTATAAATTAAGTAAAAATTAAAACAGCTGATCTAATTCGTAAATACGTTACATACTCTTTGCTCGATAGCCAATCGGTCGCCTTTTACGACCTGCCTGGCAGAACGGCAGTTGACTTATTCTTCAAAGGAGGCCGGAACCAACACGACGACATTGACATGTCATTCAAGTGTATGACGGAAATGACATATGCAATAAGGGTCAAGACAGCTTTGTCTTTTGACCAAATTAAAAGAAATTAAATGAAACGAAACGAAACGAATTAAATGAAAAATATTTATTTGCAAAATTTTTCATTTTATTAATTGAAATTAATAAAAGGTTAAATTAATTACAGGTTAACAAAACAGATATACAATGCGAATGTGGAAGGATGTAGATATCGGGGAAGACCAAGACTGACATACCATGATCAGATTGATCGAGTACTGTCCGAAGGTGGTGTCAAGAGTCTTCGTAACTGGCGTGTGTGTATGAAGAGAGTGATGAATGTGGAGAAAGCGAGACAAGCCTGCAAGGATCGTGATGTATGATACTCGGTTCTCTCTGCCTACTCCGTAAGGGATCTGGCGTGAAGATATGTTTTTTCATTTTATTTCGAAGATCTTATCACCCACACTTGAACACTAGTAGTTAGATGTATCTTTTTGAGTATTAAATTAGCAGTTTCGACCTTGATCAGACCAGAACCGTATTACTCTTAGTGAATATAATAACATTTTCATTATTCACTTGATTCACTTGTCCCTAGAATTTCGACAGCTTTGGCATTAATACAAAAATCTATTATTTGACGTGTGGTCAAAAAATAGTTTTTTTTTGTACACTGGCAGAATGTTTAGTGACTAATAGGGGGAGCTCGGTTTCGATTCCTAACAGAGACAGTCATTTGTTATGGACATAGAGCATTGACAATCTACACTAGACTAATAATAGTCCAAGAGCTAGCGACGAATTTTGCGAAGGTCCTTTTGGCAGATCAAGTTGCGAAAAAATATAATTTGATCAAATGGCGATACCGGCCTGCGATTCTGACAGTGTTCGCGGTTATTTAGCTACTACGCATTTGCAAAAAAAAAATTTATTTTTTGGCAATTTCATCAGATCTTATGTATTAGAAAAAATCAGTTTTCTCAAGCATTTCCTGCTAAGTGCTAAAACACATACAGACCGTGGTCCCAAGAACTTTTTTATTTTTGATTAATACCAAGCTGAATTTTCGTAAACAGCTTCGTTTTGATAAGACGCTCATTTTTTTCTCTTTTCGAAAAATCTCGAATCAGGTAGCTAATAAAGTTAAATTAACCAAAAAATTATAGTCGTAAAATTACAACTTTAGAGTGTCAGACTAAGAAAAGTAGTAGACGCGTAGGACAAATTTATCCTTGAATTATAATAATAATTACCAAACTAGTGTAAATAATAGGTGGTTGGTTAATTTAATTTAAAAATTTAATAATACTGACATATTCAGAATGGAGAACTCGTTAGAAAAAACGTTGAATGTGTAGGAGAAAAGTTTTTTCGTGTTATTCGTAAAATAATCAAGCGATTAAAGTAAAAAACTAATCGTTATTAATCAATAATATTTTTCGTTCACCAGATTGACAGGTTTGAAGCCCTCTAACTTTATTAGTTACCAGATTCGAGATTTTCAGAAGGGAAAAAAGTTGGGCATTTCGTCAAAATGAAGCTGTTAACAAAAAAAAATTCAGCTTGTTATTAATCAAAAATAAACTGCGTATAGTCAGAACCATCATATTGTTTGCTATACTTTGACATAAAAATAGTCTCTGTCGTTAAAAGCATCGCTAGGTTCAACTTACCTAAATGCCATTTCAAGATATTTCATCTCTTTTAATGCATTGTAACAAATTTTTCCGCCATGTCGTTCAAGAGCTTCATCTACATCTTGTTGACAACGTGCCTGTTCTTCTGGATAATATGCAAGAATATGTAATAAAAGGCCACTTGCATATGAAGAGGTTTCGACACCAGCTATAAAGAACCCAAAAGCTTGTGCAGCCAGTAAATAATCGTTTAATCTAACTTGCGTGATAATTGGAAGTCCATCTTCATCAAACTTTTCTACTGATCTTCCTTCAATTTTCTCAGCTTGTTTTAATTCTAAAATATAATCTACAAAATCATTGTTTCTTATAGGAATTTGATTTCTTTCATTCATAATTTTAAATATAAAAGAAAATACAGTATCTTCGGTTTGAGTTTCAAAAAAATGTAGATTTCGAGTTATCTTAGGAGCTATACGTTTTAAAATTGCAACAAATACATCACGGGCTGTCGGCTTCATTAAGCGTTTTCCAAGTTTGCGAAAAAATGACGAATCGTTGTTCAATGAATCTGTATCCATCCCAAAACAAAGGGTACTTATAACATCTGTTATATATTTTAATAATAGATCATACACATCAATTTCATCATTAATTTTTACCAATTTTTTAGTTACTATTAATAGTTTGTTGACTCGTTCCTCTATTAAAGGAAATATTGCTTTAAGTTTTCCGATAGAGAAGAAACCAGTAGTTGCACTTCTCAAAAACTTCCAAGTATCGCCATCAACGAATATAATAGCTTTAAGTAAAGGTTCTGTATATTGGTCAATAGGAATAATACCCCTTTGATGAAAATATTTAAAATCATTTATCATGATTTGCTTAGCAAATTCAGGATCTCTTATTAATAATGCTGGATTATTACCTTCAAAGAAACCAACGTATTTTTCTTTTGGATATTTTTTGTATAAATTAGCATAGCTCTCTGATTCACTTATATTTTTAATATATTTTTTCAATAAATTTCCAAAGAATATGTAAGGTTTTTCAAACGTAACGCCTCGTTTTTTCCAATAATTAAAATTTCTTCTTCCAAAAAAGTATATTAGAAGAATAATTAACAATATAATCAATAGCATATTGTAATGTGTAATCCAAAAACGTATGGTTTTTTGTGTTTGGAGAAGTCGAATGAAGATAAAATAATTAAACATTTTTATATCCTTTTTATTTATACTTACTTAATTTCAGTGCGAATACAACGTTTTATAATATACAGGATGCTCTATAATTAAATAAATATTATAAATTTTGTTTCGTCATCGCTTTGACATTAATGCCAGATTTGCATTTTTTATATTATAAGATAGCAGATGGGTCTCCTGGTGGAAAGAGTCAACCATCGCCTATAGACACCAAAGATGTTAATGATGCGTCGCTATCTTGTGGTGAAGTCTAATGCTACATGCATAATTTTACCAGCTACTTTACCCTCCAAACCGGACTACGACAGTGACAAGCATTGACGCTATTGTGACAAGAATAGGTAAGAAGATGGTACCAGACCCGGGCGAGACAATGCAATACTCTACCACCTAGTAGCCACGATGGTATTCACTTGTAAAGTCAATCGGTCGCCTTTAAGAACTTATCTGGCAGAACGGCAGTTGGCCTATCTTTCAAAAGAACCCCGTCCAACACGGGGAAAAGCATGAAATGATGATTATTTTTTTATTAAATATTTAATAACAAAATAATCGCCAGGGTGGCTTTGAAATTTTGACGACGATGCAAACGCCCGAGTGTAGCCAAATGCAACAGGAGTACGCAGTCGTAGATTTCAGCCAGGCCCCGAAATCTTCAGCTGATGTCAGACCAAAACTGAAACTAAGTCCGAGTCCGAGTACCGATAGCTTTTTTAGCCGAAACCGAAACCGAATTTATAAAACGACTAGCTTTTGCCCGCGGCTTTGCTTGCGTTAATTTCATTTTAGGGAAGTGGGGGGGGGTAGAGAGAGAGAAAAAAGTATCCTATGTCACTCTCAATCCGTTCAACTCTTCTTGACGAGAAAAAAATTCAACACCTGAGAGGCAGTACAAAATGCTTTTGAAGAATTTGTTGCTTTCCATCCAGCGGATTTCTTCAAGAAGGGCATCAATAAGCTACAAATGCATTCGCAAAGATGCGTTGATTGCATGGTTGTTTACTTTGATTAATAGAAATAAAATACGCTTCATTTATTTCATGAAAAACGGCAAAAAATTACTTAATGCTACATAGCAATCTCTACCAGTCAACCCAAACTGATAGAACATTTCATTTAAACAGGTGCATGAAAAGATAAATTAGTAAAATTCGCAAACATGCATTGATTGCATGGGTGATTACTTTGATTAATATAAAAAAATATATAGAAAAAATACGCTTCATTTATTTCATGATAAACGGCAATTTCATAGGTAAAGACCTAATATATGTAATATGTATATCTTTGTATGTTATTATTTAGGTATGTATGATATAAATATGTATGTATGTGTATATAATACATTTTGTATATTATGTGTATTTTATGTGAATATAATATGTTTTTAGTTTTATAGTATTATCAGCAATATAATGGACAGTTCGTTATATAAGCAGCTATATAGGTAACTGAGTGCTAAGTGTGAGTTTTTCTTTTCGCGTTCGATCGTGAGCGCGTTTCGAGTTTACTAGGAATTTGTATGTGATTTGTACAGCGCCACCTAGTGGTAAACTGGTTTCTCACGTTTTCCACTAGGTGGCGCTGTACAAATCACATACAAATTCTTAGTAAACTCCAAACGCGCTCACGATCGAATGCGAAAAGAAAAACTCACACTTAGCACTCTGGTCTAACAAGTGAATTAGGTATTTTATAACGAGTGATATAACCAGTGATGCGTGAAATGTGCTATGCCTTGTCCTGCCTGCCGCTGTCGGGGACTGCTTATCCATACTCCATACTAATATTATAAATGCGAAAGTAACTCTGTCTGTCTGTCTGGCTGTTACGCTTTCACGGCCAAACCACTGAACCGATTTGGATAAAATTTGGTACAAATATAGTTTGAGACCCAAGAAAGGACATAGGATAGTTCTTACCCCGGAAATCCCACGGGAACGGGAACTATGCGGGTTTTTATTTTAGAATTTTTTCCACATGAACGAAGTCGCGGGCACAGCTAGTTCAGTATATTCACAGCTAACTACCATATCTGATAGCCATTACATTATCCGCCGCTTATGGGCCTCGTTGGTAGCTTACAACTCAGCCCCAACAATAAAATCCACCTTTAGATATTAAATAATTTTAATATTTCAATAATTTTTTTTTTCTTAATCCTACTTAAAAGTAAAATAAATTACTACCGGTAATTCTAAGTACTAAAATTCCATCTTATATTTGTCGTAGTTATTTTTTGCATTCTTAATTTTCTAGTTATGGATAAAAAATTACAAGTAATGTACCTAATGTAAAAAATATAAGATTTTAAGTAAATTCGACTTAAAATTGCTGAATTTTTATATTAATTTAACATACAAGATACAAAACAAAACTGTTTTTTATGAAATATTCCATAAGTTTTAATAATAAAAATTTAAATGCACTGAATAAATGTTTAGGTATTTATATTAGTCCAAGGGGGGTAGAAAGGGTGTTATTCTGGAATAAGAATATTGGTTAGGTAAGGCAATGAGACAGAATATATTACAGAGTATGTTATATGTAAAATATTACCTATTTAATGGTTCCAAATCCAGCCTGATACAAACATTACAACGAAAGATATTTTACTGCAACTTTTTACTTATAAGAAAATCTTTTTCCTTGACTCCTTCAATTTATCTCTCTTTCGTTCTTCATTTTTTTAATCAATCAAAATTTTCGAAAATTGGCTATCTTTTTCTCTTTCTACTAATCATCTTGCACGTGTATTCGTCTCATTCTCTTGCAAATTAACCAGTATACATTGTTTTACTCCTATTGCATGTGAGCTTACACTTGATTTTAAGGGTAAAAGACGCATACATATTTCCGTGCCCACGTTTGAGATAACTTGGATAAAATATCAAGTTTTATAAGTAAAGGCCAGTTCGTTGTACACCAAGTCAATAATTATTTTTGCTTATATGTTATCAACCAAGTCAATAATTATTTTTGCTTATATGTTATCAACCAAGTCAATAATTATTTTTGCTTATATGTTATCAACCAAGTCAATAATTATTTTTGCTTATATGTTGTCAACCAAGTCAATAATTATTTTTGCTTATATATTATCAACCAAGTCAATAATTATTTTTGCTTATGTTATCAACCAAGTCAATAATTATTTTTGCTTATATGTTATCAACCAAGTCAATAATTATTTTTGCTTATATGTTATCAACCAAGTCAATAATTATTTTTGCTTATATGTTATCAACCAAGTCAATAATTATTTTTGCTTATATGTTATCAACCAAGTCAATAATTACTTTTGCATATATGTATTTTCTTGTAACTGTTACTAGAGACTTAAAGACCCCCGACTTAAAGAATGTATAAAACGAGAGATAATAAACATAAAAAGTTTTTTAGGGTTCCGTATCTAAAAGGTAAAATGGGACCCTATAGACCTCCGCTGTCTATCTGTCCGTCTGCCTATCTGTTACCAGGCTGTATCTCATAAACCGTGATAGCTAGAAAGCTGAAATTTTTACAAATTATGTATTTCCGTTGCCGCCATAACAACACATGCTAAAAATAAAAAATATTAAGGGGCGTGCCCATACAATAAACATGTTATTTTCGTATTTTTCATTTGCTACGATAGTACGGAATCTTTCGTGCGTGAGTAGAATTCGCACTTGGCCGGTTTTTTAAATAGATTTGATCTCTCGCAGTGGCTTAATAAAAAACCCAAGAAAATCTGTCAGGGGCTGCCTAGAACTAGTTTTGTAGTTTAAGAATAACGAATAATTTGGAAATATTTTATTTTTGTTAAGTCCCTGCGAGAGATCAGATCTACTTATAAAAGATTTTACGTTTGTTATCTCTCGTTACATTAATTTTTTACATGTGGGGTTTTTAAATTATTTTATCCTTTTTAGGGTTCCGAAGTAAACTAGGAACCCTTATACGAGTAGTTTTACTATATCCGTCCATCCCACGGAGTAAATGGAGGCACCTCCTTAAGACATTTGTTAGACGTCAAGCGTAGCTACATTTTGAACTAACATAAATACGAGAATGTATGCAACAGTACGTCAACAATAAAAACTCAGTGACAATTAGTGTCAATTTGCCTATATAATTTGCCATACTTTTGACAGTGATATGAGCATTCGCTCATATGCATGGCTACAGGTTCAATGCCAAACGCCATGTCTATTAGTATTGTTACGAATAATCTAGAAACGTGTAGAGTTGGAACGCTTGAGAGATCTAGAAATAAAAGAAAGAGATAGCCACTCCTATTGACAAACAAATAGTTGATCTAAGCTATACCATAATGAACTTTGTGGTATAGAGCATAAGGTTGAAAGTAGCGTGTACTAGGATTGATGAGTCATTGATGAGTCACTTGTTTATCATAAGTTGATTACAATAAGAAGCGATTCATTGTTTCCCGATACATTTAGATTTTTCTGGATCCAGGTAGAACTTAACCCTGGCTATAAATAGAGATGTGTTGACAAATATAGGGCAGTTTTAACAAGCGATCGAGAGCGATACTTGAAGTGACCCGTGCGAAGCGAGAAATGTTTTATTGTGTAGTCAGTGATAGTACAGTGAGTGACTAGTGTGTAAAGTGTATTTTAGTATTACATTGTGTTGTCTTGTGTATTTGTATACTAAATACACGGATTTAATACAAGTGCTGTTTTCTTACAATTACGAACCCGAAGAACGCAACAGTATTATGTGGTCTGTGGTCCATCCGCACGATTGCTCAGAGATCCTTATTACTAGAAAGCTGTAACTTGGCACGAATATACACATTAGTCACGACAACAAAGTGGTAACATAAAATCCTAAAAAATATTTTTTTCAGGGTTAGCTCCCTACATGTAAAGAGGGATGGTAATTTTTTTCTCACGTACCCCATCGTGTGGGGTATAGTTATACAGGTTTTTAAAAAAATATTGTAGGTCTGTGAAAACAACGACTAAGCGTTTGTAAAATATTAAAAACTAGCTGTTGCCTACGACTTCGTCCGCGCGGACTTCGTTTACTCCGCACAGCTCCTCCCCCGTAGGTGATAGTGTGATAATATGTAGCCTATTTGTTGACCCGGCTTTTAGTAATATTCATGCAAAATTTGAAGTAAATCCATGCAGTAATTTTTGAGTTTACCTCGGACATACATACAGACAAACAGACAAAAATTCTAAAAACTATATTTTTGGCTTCGATATCAATTGTAGATTACGCCCCAAGTATTCTTTTAAAAAATATTCAATGAACAGTTTTGACTTTCCTACGTTTTTATTATATGTATAGATTAAACCCAAGATTCTACCCCCACCCCCTCTGCAGACTAAACGGTTGGTTTTAAGGGTTGGAAAAAAATCATGGAAGTAGTAAAGACCTATTCGTCAGCCTGTATATCACTGAAGAAACCTGTTTCTTATCAATGTGATTCTTTACAGACACATTTGGGTACGATATTTACAAGCAGCATATTTTGTATGTGTGTCATTTAAATAAATAATAGGTATGTTATAAAAACGACCAATGCATGAATGCCAAAACAAACTTGTTTAGTTTAATTTCATAGGAACTAAGATACACTTATGCCTATGTAATAAAATATAATAAATAAATATATAGACTTGTAGAATGCCTCCATTACATTGGTTGCTAATGTTTATTGCTACGAAATATGAATCTTTGATTATAGGAACCCGGCAAAAAATTGGGCAACCAGAGTAGGCTTAGCGCTCACTAAGAATAAATCGGATATTTTGTACCTAGTTTTAAATAATTTAGTTACGGATTTTACACTTTCAATTGTCGGCACTTAGTTTCAATTAAAAATAATAATTTTATAATAAGAGATAATAAAAAACTAAAATATTTGATATGAAAAATGACGATTATCAAAATACTAGGTGAAAACCCGGCTTAGCTCGAGCGAAATGAGACATTTTTATAGTTATCAGTTTGAAGGAATATTAGGCAAAAGGCATAGATTCATACAGCATTGTTCATTGTGTTTAATAATAATTATAATACATTGAAACTGCTTTAACTTAAATTTTAACATACCTAAATATTTTCTATTTAAAATTAACTTTCAAAACAAACTAACATAGATTAGCAAAAAAAAATAGCTTTCAACATTTATAATACCTTCTCGCTACCTTTCCACTACCTTTTCCTTACATTCCCGCTACCTTCTTCTTATTTCCCCACATTTCTTCTACCCTTTCTTATCTTCCCCCTATTTTCTTCTCTACCTTGTCCTACCTTCCCTATATCGTCTCGCAACTTCTTGCAATCTTCCCTCTAACTTGCCCCTACCTCCCCCTACCTTTTCTTGACTTGTCTCTACCTTCCCCTAGCTTCCCGCTACCATTCCGCTATCTTTCAGCTACCTTGCCGCTACAAGATTACTACCTTCCCACTACCTTACTCCTACCTTACCCCATTTTTATTCTACCTTATCACTACTTCTCCCTACCTTCCCGCTAACTTCCCGCTACCTTCCCCTACTTTAATCCTACCTTCCCCTATTTTTTCCTTACTACCCCTGGTTTTCCCTCTACCATCCTTCTATCTTTCTCTATCCTTACCTTCCCGCTACCTTTCCCTCACCTCTCCCTTACCTCCTCCCTATATTCTCCTTACCTCCTATGCCTTTCCCGCTGCCTTCTCCCTACCTTCCCTTACCTGTACCTGCCTTCTCCAAGCTTACTCCCACCTTGCCCCTACCTTCACACTTCCTGCCCCTTTATTCCCCCTCCCTTCTCCTCTTCCTTCCCCTACCTTAACCCTACTTTCTCCTTACTTCCCCCTAACATAACTCTACCTTCCTTCTACCTTCCCATACCTTCCCCACTACCGGTATGTGGTTTACCGGTGGGAGGGATGCGCTGTGCCCGCTCCCGGCTGCATGGGTCCCACCATCGTGCGTGTTTCTCCCGTGAAACAGCTTTGCTGTGTTTCGGAGAGAAGGGCAAGACAGGCAGTGTAATTACTGGCACCAAGACTTAACATGTTATGTCTCAGGATAGGCAGCACACGAATGGAATACCTGGGCTAGTTCCAGACTAGGTATCCCATTTTTGTTCATTGGCAACGTCGACCACTTACCATTAGGTGACACGTCTGCCAGTTTACCATCTGCCATCTCAATAACAAAAAAAAAACTTTCCCGCTACCTTACCTACCTTCCCCTGCCTTTCTTTTACTTTATCTTTTCCCCTCTATGATACCTCCAATTGGAGGGTTAATGGGAGGGATGTGATAACCCTCCTTCCACTATCTCCTTCTCCCCATATCTCCCCTCCTCCTATCTCTCCCATCCTCATCTCCCCCTATCTCCCCTATCTTCATCTCCTCTCCTCCTATCTACTTCTTCCTCAAAAACCTCTTCTTTCTACCCATATCTCCCTTCTCTAAGTACACTTTTCCATTTATAATATTAAGTATGGATTTTTATAAATTTAATTCGTTAAATTTTTTATGCTTATGTCATTTACCTACCTATATTTCGGGTTGGACAGGGTTTTTGATGCTCTTAATAAAGTTATCTTTTTTAAAAAAAACGTCCACGTGCGAGTCGGACTCGCGTGCGAACGGTTCCTTACTATCCCTATTCAAGTTTCTACCCTGTTTATTAAGATCGAGTAAAAAATTGCTTAAAAATTGCGTTTCTTGTATGGGAGCCCTCCTTTAATATTTACTTTATTTATATTTAATTATTTATTTTTAAAGGTAATATACAACTAAATATTATGTGAAAATTTTAAGTGTCTACCTGTTACCTTTACTATTATTATACAAAAAACTTTGAAAAGAACACGTTTATTTATGGGGACCTTTAATATTTTCATTTTTTATTTTTGGCGGCGGCGGTTTATGAGATACAGCCTGGTGATAGACAAACAGATGGACAGACAGAGGAGGCTTAGTAATAGGGTCCTGTTTTTACATACGGAACCCTAACCATGCCAAGACCAGCGGTCAGCAACTTTTTGAATCAGAAGAGTCAAAAAGTACAATTTACAATTGTTCAAAGTTAACCTCCTTTTTTCTTCTGCTTACCTCTCCCCCTAGTTACTTTTACCCTATCCCCATCTCCCCCAATTCGCCTCTCTCATTCTCTCTTATTTAATTTTTGTTCAATTTTTTGTACCTATTTTATAAAATAAATTTAAAAATATTTTTAGACTTTGGTTAAAATAGAACATGCAAAAGAAATAAATCTTTATTATATATAAAAAAAATAATCCCTACTTTCCTTGGTCACGACATAACCCACGCCTGAATTAGTCGCAGAATGTACCTTTCGCAAAATGCACCCCCTGCGCAAAACGTACCTTTCGCAAAATGCTGCTTTCTCAAAACGTACCATTCTTAAAATGTACATTTCTCATAATGTACCTTTCTCATAATGTACCTTTCTCATAGTGCACCTTTCGCAAAACGTACCTTTTGCCTACATTACGCCACTTCCACAGTACCGTTTTTAATTCATCATTTAAAATATCGCCAAACCTTAAATATTTTTTTTTTACTCGTACTCATCTGTCCACTGAATAAATTTAAAACTAAGTCAAAAATAGATGTCTTTATTATTTACACATAAATTGGTGTTTTTACAAATTACAAATAAAGATCATCTAAATAATTGTCAACTTAACAGAAATATTTAGTACTAGCTGTTGCCAGCGACATCGTACGCGCGGAGTTCGTTTACTCCGCACAGCACCTCCCCCGTAGGTGAAAGCGTGATAATATGTAGCCTATATGTTGACCCGACCTATTAGTAATATTCATATAAAATTTGAAGTAAACTCATGCAGTACTTTTTGAGTTTACCCCGGATATACATACAGACAAACGGACAAAAATTCTAAAATCTATATTTTTGGCTTCGATATCGATTGTAGATCACGTCCCAAGTATTATTTTAAAAAAATATTCAATGTACAGTTTTGACTTTCCTACGATTTTATTATATGTGTATAATGTATATAGATTTCTGTCATAAGATAGTAAACAAACAGATGGCTCTTCTGGTGGAAAGTGAAACCGTCGCCTAGACATCAAAGCTGTTAATGGTGCGTTGCTATTCATGTGGCGAGATGGCAATGCCACATGCATATAAGTCTACCGGCTATCCTACCTTCCAAACCGGAACACGACAATGACACGCATTGATACTATTGCGGCAGGAATAGGTGAAGCGGTGGTACCAAATACCCGGCCGAGGTGTTGCAGAGCTCTACCACTTAGTACCTACGATGGTAGTGACATGTATAGCCAATCGGTCGCCTCTTACGACCTGCCTAGCAGAACGGCAGTTGGTCTATTCTCCATAAAGCCCGGGCAAATACGTGGAATATCTCGTATTAATTTTAATTTTTAATTATAGTAAATATTAGAACTAAGAAAATAAAAGGGTGATTTGTTCTCCGTGTGGTTTATATATTAGAGATAACAAGATACGTATACTTTACAAATCAAATTATTTTTCTTATTATTATTTTACGAATTTAAAAAAAAATATATATTTTTCGTTCTAATTTGTCTAAAATTTTCTTATATATTGTATTAAATTTGTTCTTGTGTAATTTGTATTAAAGTTTTTACTTTCTTGAACGATCTATATTTTATTATTTCTTCCCAGTATAGGTACGAACTCTTTCTTAAGTTTGTATTTAAACATGTATGAATTTGTTTATTTAGAATACACTCAAGATTTATTCACCGGTGCCACTTTTTCCGACGTGGTTGCATTTGAATGCGCGAGTTCATGATCAAATTTTGAAATTCAAAAACATCTAAACAAAAAGTTTAAAGTTTCCCCAAGCACTGATCGGCTGATCCGCTAAAACACATATATTTGGTTTGAATACCCAGTTTTTCTTTTAAGTCTGAATAAACGAGTATATATTTAAATATATATGTTTCATTTGTGTTATTTGGCATTAAACTTTAGAATAACGGGGCAAAACGTTTATATATTTTGTACTATAATTGAACCTGAATGTAAAAATACATTTGACAAAACAAAGGTTGCGCTGATTTAAAAGTACCGTCTGTGAAGTATGGATCCTGGATTCCTTACATTTTTTCGGCGTACTACTTGCGTATGCTACAATTTTTTCAGTTACACCATCTTCACTTACTAGATTTTTTTCTTCTTAATACGTGTGGACCACTTGTGTGCGGTTTCTGTACTTTTATAAGTATTGCAATCAATTTTTATTGAAATATAATTTTCGCGTTCTGCGTAAAATGTAGGCGACAAATCACGTTCAGATATACCTTTCTACGCAATTTTCTTCTTTTGCGCATTATTTTTTTGTTATCGAATACTAAATACAAGTATTTTATTACGACAAACTAGATATTTTTTAATAATTAGTTACCGTAAGTGTAGACATGTATCGCCATCAATTATTTTGTCAAGTATAGAACAACTAGGTGTCAAAAATTAATTGTGGGTACTTTACAAAAAATAAAAAGATCAACATCATACAAATATTGTGCCGTGCGCGAATATTAACATTTTTTATTGTGTTATTTTATTTGGGTAGTATTTAAGAAATGGATCGGGAAGTAAATTTTGCTATAAATCAGAAAGGGAAATGTACACTTGTTCGTGGTTCGTTCAGATATAATAAGCATAGAACAA
The DNA here is from genome assembly GCA_036924255.1 of Apodemia mormo. Taxonomy (NCBI): domain Eukaryota; kingdom Metazoa; phylum Arthropoda; class Insecta; order Lepidoptera; family Riodinidae; genus Apodemia; species Apodemia mormo. Next base: position 907,486 of record JAUPFN010000029.1, read on the forward strand.
ATAAAGGTGGAAGTACACTATGGCGGTGTGTGTGTAGACAAGAATGTACTGCTTCAATATTACTTGACAAAACAGGGACAATTGTGACTAGGGAAACTAAGCATTCATGTAAAAAGTACAATAATAAAAATATAATTCATGAACACGTTGTATATTTAAAAAAGTTAGCATGCAAAGATTTAAGACCGATACAGCAAATTTTTGAAGAAAAAGAATCAAGATTACGTGAAAAGGTTACTATGTCTAATCTTGATTTATTACCTACATTTTACTCTCTCAAAGACACCTTATCAGGGTACCCTACCCTAAGGGTAAGGTAGCCTATCAGGGTACATATTTTGTTCCTAGAATGTATAATTAACACCTATAAATGTATAAAATATGACGCAATAAAGTATTGAGTATTGAGTGTTGAGTATTATACAGAGCACGAAAATCATACCAGATTGCATCATATAAGTACAGCAAGCACAAGTCACGTGCCAGACGTATTAGGAAAAAAGTTTCTAGTTTGTGAAGATGGTGTAACAGAAAAGATTATGGTATTTGCAACAAGTTTAGCAAAAAAATTATAAGGCGCCCAGGATCATACTTTCAGACGGTACTTTCAAGTCAGCACCACCTCCTTTTTATCAAATGTATGTTCTACATTTAGATATAGGTTCAAGTGCTAAATACATAAACGTGTCACCCGTAATTTACTCTTTGCTCCCAAATAAATCACAGGAGACATATACGCGCCTGTTCAAACTTTTAAAAGAAAAATTACACAATAAAATCGTACATTTTAAATGTAATTACGAACCTGCGCAGATAAACGCAGTGCATTCAGTGTTTTCAGACGCACAAATAAGTGGCTGCTACCACCACTACAACGACGCAATATGGAAACATGCCGAGAAGAAAGTATTGCTAGACACAAATTATGGTCGCAATATCACTAGGATTGCTGCCATAATACCACTGGTACCAGCTTCACAGATACCTGCCACTTGGGTGCATATTTTACAACAAGCTCCTCAAAGCACAGAAATGAATAGTTTTCGTCGCTATTTTGAGAAACAGTGATTCCCAAAGTTGCCTCCTTCGCAGCTCAGTTGCGCAGGTCAGCGTCATCGTACAACGAACCCGCTCGAAGGCTGGCATCGGCGAATAAATGCTGGACGTATTCCGAACAAACCGAGCTTATACATGTTTATATACAAACTGAAGAAAGAGAGTATGTTCTGGAACAAAAGAATAAAAGATTGTTTAGAAAAATAAAACCCAATAGACGACCAAAAGACATTTAATTTGATACTAATTATAATAAACTTTTAGACAAATTAGAAAGAAATACAATATCATTGCCACAATTTCTGAAAAAGGTGATTTTTTTACAATTGGTAAAATAAACATGAGACAATAATTTAAGTTGTTATTTTATATATATATATATATATATATATATATATATATATATATATATATATATATATCTTAGTCTAAAGGTTGCTGCATCAGCGATAGCAGCAGTCCATGCGGTTAAAATTAAAGAAAAAAAATCTCATGATCCGTGACTAGTCCATACTAATTTACGACTTAATATACTAATATTATAAATGTTATGTAATAGTTTGAGACCCGAGAAAGAATTTTTATCCCGGAAATCCCACGGAAACGGAATTTATGCGGGTAAAAACCCTGGACTTTGATTTTAGAAATTTTCCACGCGGATGAAGTCGAGGGCACAGCAAGTTTTAAATATATTTATTTCGTTAAAGATTTCCTTAGCTTCAAGTTCAGTGGTAAGCCGCCAATGATATTTTGGATTATATGTGAGTCGGGGTCTACTAGTGGCTTGCGGATGGTGTTCTTGGAGGGTGTCACTGTGAACTTGCTCAGTAGTGCGGCAACACCAGCCAGTGATTGCATTATTCCCAATCTCTCTCCTGAAAAAAAAAACAAAAAAAACTGTAAACGGTTGACTCTGCGGGCCATCTCTGAAACTTCCCGCTAAATTAACTCGAAAGAGCTATTTTTTTAGTTTTAACATCCATTTTGTTAAAAATGGCATTATATTGATTTTTGAAAAAAAGCTTTATATTTTAGAAACGAGGGTCAATTTTTTTTTAATTTTTTGATTGAATTTGTACAAAATTACAAATTTTCAAATACTACTATTGATTTATGTCAAAATTATAAGCTATACAACGTTTAATCTGCTCTCCTGTAAATGTTTGTGTCATTACATTTACACTACTATACCCGTCCCCGATCCGTCAATATAATTTCCGTGGTCACGACATCACGCGTGATTGGCTGGACTGATTTCGCTAATTCTTTTTGTTGTATTTGTAATTGTAAGGAGAAGGTTCTTATAAAAGAAAACATTAAGAAAATTACGCAGAAAATTAGAAAATTTAAGAATAACCATCATATAAAGTTCAAAATATATATATATATTATATATATATATATATATATATATATTTTGAATGTATATATATATATATATATATATATATATATATATATATATATATATATGTATGTAGGAAGTGGGTCAGATATGATAAATAAAATGCGGATGTGGTGATATAACAGCTCTTTATATTTTGTTCAACTTGTATCAATTATCAAAAATAACATAAGATCACTATTAAAGCTTTCCATTATTTAATGACTAGTTCTCGTTTAACAATTCCAAGTAACTTAATTATTCCTTATTACAAATAAGTCATAATTTAAGCAATAGATAGTCAATTATAAATTGTACTGCGACTAATTTATAGTTGACAATAATAATTAACTTGTTTGCACAAATTAATTATCCAAGAGTCAAGGATAAGCTACTAGCAAGATACAACAAGTGTACCGAGCCACGCCAGAGCCAAGACTGCCCGAACGGGAGGCGCTCAGAGCCTTTTATACAGGTAGCAAAACAATTTGAGTAGTAGGGATATCGAACGATGCGCTCGGTGGCTCAAGCGTACACCTGTTGTTTACAATATTCTTGCATTTGATGACGCAGACGCCGTCACGGCCATACTGACATGCACACGTCCTCGTGTGCGCATCTGAGGACAAGGAACGCCTCGTTCAACCTGACATATCTTTTAGAAAACTGAACGTAATCTTATTTTTTTACAACTCTATAATTAGCGTGATCTTTTAGCGAAATGTTACAATAGTGTGCTGGTCCGGTAACCCGTTCAGCAACTACAACTATTAAACCTTTCTCGTCAGTTTTGCAACCGGAGACTGGATCCTATTAAGCTAGGAATCCCTCATCAATTAAAAAAACCGGAGACTGGATTGTACTAAGCTCCCTCTCATCAGTTAAAAACCGGAGACTGGAGTGTATTAAGCTCCCTCTCATCAGTTAAAAACCGGAGACTGGAGTGCACTAAGCTCCCTCTCATCAGTTAAAACCGGAGACTGGAGTGTACTAAGCTCCCTCTCATCAGTTTAAAACCGGAGACTGGAGTGTGCTAGGCCGTCATCTTCCTACATTTTTTGTTAATTTACTTTACTATTTTTTTTTTCAATTGATTTCTTTTCATAGTTTTATAACACTGCCATTTCACATAATAATTATTTTTTTGCTTTTTTTTTACTTACATTTTTTAGTAATTTTTTTTTTCATCATTTTACTACATTTTCTTCGTTTACTTTATATCGTATTTTTTTGCTGATGATGCAGCCTCATGAACAGTGGCATTAGTTATTATAAGATTAGACAACTTCCTTCGCAGGTAATTCGAAGATATTGAAAACTCTGACTGTTATAACTTTCTACAATATACACTGCAGTTTTATTAATACTGTTTGGACCAGTTTCATGAACAAGATCATTATCATGAGTATACGCCGTCACGTCATCCTTGTGTCACGTCACGCCTAACAAAGACAAAGTCACCTACACTAAAAGGTTTAACCTTTCATTACCTCTACTCAACCGTAAAATGTCCGATTGGGCTGATTTTTTGATTCTATTGGATACACTGGATCTTCAAAGCTTGTAGATACTTTTGCGAGTTTTTGTTAGTTGCCGAATGTCAAACCTAATGCTGCTGAGCGCGTGTTAAATATTACCTAACCGCTCTTGCCATGATTTGTCAGAGAATTATACTGCGCTATCATTATTAAACCCTACAAGATTCGCATCACATATTCGGACCGACTGTTAGCTCTATATGTGCCTGTCCCAAGAAGATGTAAATCTGTATTGTTTTTTCTTTTTTTTAATAGTAGTTTGAGTTTAGTTGGTAATAAACTTTAAGATTGCTTATTAACGATCTTCAAAGGGTCAACTAATTCGATTTCAGCTCAACGAATTTAAGCCCGACGGTTTTAATTCAATTGGTTGTCAAAAAATATCTACCAAGCGCTCTCTATCTTTACCTACAAGGTCAGTGTTTACCATACTCTCGCTAGCAGATTTCGAAACTGAGCAGGATTTTGTTTAAGTATTGCTAAGCATTAACCTGTTGTCGCTTAGTACCTATTCTGCATTGGTCCAAAATTTTGCGGCCTAACGAAACATTAAAACTTATCAGGGCAAACGTGAAACTACCTCCAAATTTAAATTTTGCCTTGTGGTTAAGCATTTGATTTGTTCAGTGGAAACTACATCAAAACAAGCGACTATTTAGAGATTCTTGTTCATAAAACCGTTCTCTTACAAAGGAATCACAACAGATTTGTTTGATATGGCTACATTCTAAACCAGACTCAAATATAAAAGATAATTAAATTCTACTTAGTGTAATACACCATGTAATGCTCTGGAACAGATGTTGACTGGTTTTCTGTTTTTCGGAACTCGAAGTGGCAACTTCTTTCTTCTTGTAGCGCTTCGGACAAATGGAAACTATGTAGCTGGGCCGGGGTCACAACATACATAGCAGACCACTGGTGGTCGGCCACTGGACACGCCACCAGAGATAGTGGTAGATGACCTGCTTTCGCGAGCCAGCAAAAATTATTTGAGATAAGTTTCTGTTTATCACGGCAATAGTTGTTACGATGTTCATCGTAACGATTCTATCACAAACAATGTAACTTCCTCGAAATACAGTGGTGCTCTTAAATCGGTTCATATCTAAGTCTAAAAGGAAGAGATCTTCAAGTCATAATATAGCTTGCCAAGACAGCAGCTTGTGAAGAAGTAGGTGACGGCATGACTCTTAAGTGAGTGAGTAGCTACAATGATCAGATCAACCCCGTCTAATTTTTTCTTTTCTATATTTATTTTACTTGAGGTACACCAGCTAGTAAGCTACACGACAAAAATCTTACGAGTCAGATGAAGGGTCTTTGGAACGACAGAAGCATCTCATTAAAAACAAAGCAGAGGCTGGTTTGTACGCTGGTGTTCTCCATATTTACGTACGGCGCAGAGTCATAGACACTAAGAGCTGCAGACAGACGTCGCATTGATGCGTTTGAAATGTGGTGCTGGAGGAAAATGTTACGTATCCCTTGGACAGCACACAGGACCAACGCCTTCATACTAAAACAACTTGGAGTAAAGACCAGACTGTCTGCTACGTGCCTTCAAAGAATTCTATAATACTTCGGCCACATCTCTAGAAAGCAAGGAGACAATCTCGAAAAGCTAATAGTGACCGGAAAAGTAGAAGACAAAAGACCACGTGGTCGTACTCCTATGCGATGGTCAGACCAGGTTTGCACCAATCTTATGTCTAAAATGTTTTATGATGCTCTGCACGCCGCTGAAGATAGAGTCCAATGGCATAATATTGTGCTATCAAGAACAATCTAATGAGGAGGTTACAACCCTCAGTAATAAAGAATACGAAGCTAGGAGGAGGACACCAGTTAGTCATATCGTCTGCTTCATCAGAATCAAAGTATATCAACTTAAGGGGAGTAGATGCATTTACAGAACGTGAATTAATATTTTCTGCTATTTTTCAAAGAATAGTTTCCATACCATAAGTGGAAAGAGACATTTACTGCTCTACATAATTTACCGAAATAGTTTGATGCTGAAGTGGGAGTGAATCCGATCCCACTTCTGATGTAGGAAGTGGGTCAGATATGATAAATAAAATGCGGATGTGGTGATATAACAGCTCTTTATATTTTGTTCAACTTGTATCAAATATCAAAAATAACATAAGATCACTATTAAAGCTTTCCATTATTTAATGACTAGTTCTCGTTTAACAATTCCAAGTAACTTAATTATTCCTTATTACAAATAAGTCATAATTTAAGCAATAGATAGTCAATTATAAATTGTACTGCGACTAATTTATAGTTGACAATAATAATTAACTTGTTTGCACAAATTAATTATCCAAGAGTCAAGGATAAGCTACTAGCAAGATACAACAAGTGTACCGAGCCACGCCAGAGCCAAGACTGCCCGAACGGGGGGCGCTCAGAGCCTTTTATACAGGTAGCAAAACAATTTGAGTAGTAGGGATATCGAACGATGCGCTCGGTGGCTCAGGCGTACACCTGTTGTTTACAATATTCTTGCATTTGATGACGCAGACGCCGTCATATATATATATATATATATATATATATATATATATATATATATATATATATATATATATATATATATATATAGTGGTCCAGCGTTGGCGTTTACCACATGAGGTCCCAGGTTCGATTCCAGGTTATATGTGCTGACCTGGAAGCTATTTTTTATCCCGGAAAAATTTGATGATCCTGCGGGATTTGATAAAAACTTTTATAATCCAGTTTTTTTTTTTTCGGAATGTCTCAATTGCTGTTAGCCTTATGAGCTGTTACAGCTTCACCGGTCGCGGGGCGAACAGAGTGTTCAGCCAGAATTTAAAGGTGTAGGGCTGTACGCCCTCCGCCCTAAGGGTGTCTCCTGTGAGACCGAACCTCGGCTTAGGGTGGAGTCGTGATTTGCGATGAGAGGGCTAGTGGCATTGTTTTGTCCGTCCGCCGAACCTTGCCCTTGGGCTCGGTTCGCCGAAGGGCGAAACAGGGGTCCTCGTCGCCGCCGGCGGCGACGGTGTCGCGAATGTAGGTGTGTAGTGTTATCGTGTAAACCGTTGGCCAGAGTTATCGGGTCATCGGGATCGGTAAGAACGTGGCGGGGCCTACGTAGTTTGGGATCGGGATTAGGGTCTGGGATGTAGTCAGCCGCGGCTACCACCAGTGGGTTCGGATGCGAGATGGCACGATCGAAGTATCTTTCGGAGATATCTTTGAAATGCTTTGCTAAGCTCGGCAATTCAAGATCGTTATGGAGGTCTACGTTGCGCATATACCACGGTGCTCCCGTGGCAATACGCAGGAATTTATTTTGTACCACTTGCAACGGATGCAAGTCCGTACGGGGGAGATGGGCAAACGCTACGCAAGCGTATGAAAGGATGGGGCGTACGCACGACTTGTAAAGTGTCACCTTGTGTCTAAGTGACATTTTACTGCGTTTATTGATAAGATGATATAACCGACCTACAACGAACTTAGCCTTAACTTTCATTCTTTGTATGTGCGGTTTGAATGACATTTTGCTGTCCAACGTTACCCCGAGGTACTTGACTTTCTTTTCCCACGGGATGACGTTTCCGAACAGAGTAATGTTGCCTAGTTTACGCAGACCGCGCCTTTGTTGTCGCGGGTGTTTACCGCGACGAAAGTACACGGCTGCACTTTTTGAGGGATTTATTTCGATACGCCATTTTCTGAACCAATCACCGAGGGCGTTGGCCGCAGCCTGCAGCCGCTTGGTGATTGTTACTTCGGAAAAGTTGGACGTATAGAGGGCGGTGTCGCCGGCGAACAACGCGAGCTCGCGTGGTACGTCGCACGTGTAGAGGGAGAATAATACGGGTGACACTATGGAGCCCTGCGGGACACCTGCTGTAATCGATCTGTGGGTGGAGAAGGCTCCTTCCACGCGGAATTTGAATCGGCGGTTGGTGAGGTACTCTCGTATGATGAGTACGAGTCTGTCGGGCACGCCCATTTGGTATAGCTTGTATATTAAGCCATTGTGCCAGACTTTGTCGAACGCCTTTGCGACGTCGAAGAATAGGGCGCCTGTGGGAATTTGCAGCCCCGGGGCTGCGTTTAACCCGTTTAGGATATATTCGGTGAGACGGTGCACTTGATGAGTGCAAGAGTGACCCGCTCGGAACCCGAACTGCTCATTTATTAAGGGCCTTTCTCGTGAACAAATGCCTTAAGGCGAGCGAGAATGATTTTTTCATAGATTTTTCTTAGGCTAACGTATTTATTAGGCTAATGGGGCGGTAACTACTGACTTTATTGCGGGGTTTACCCGGTTTGTGAATTCCTATGACGGTGGCTTCTTTCCACTCGTCTGGAAACGCGCAGCCGGCTAGTAGTGCATTGAAGATGCACACTAGTAGGCATATTAGGGAGGGGGGAGGTATTTAACTACCTTATTAGTGATTTTATTGGGCCCCGGGACCTTTTTATTGTGTAGACCTTTTATTATGTCGCCTACTTCTTCGGGATCGGTGGGTAGAAGCGGGTCACCCTCCGGTGGTAGCGCCGCCCTGCGCTCTACTTCGCTATCCACAAGATGGACGTGGTCTAGGTCCGTAGGCTGGTTTGATGGGGAACATTGTGTTTGGATACTGTCGGCCAGGCATTCGGCTTTGTCTGTATCATCAAAAGCGGGCGTTTGATTAGGTCGAATGAGTGGAGGCATCTCTACTACTGGTTCGTTTTTAAAGGCCCTCGCCAACGACCAGTAGGCCGTGTGCGATGGCGAGACCTCACTTAACAGTCTGTCCCACCGTTCGTTACGATACTCGGCGATGCGCCGCTTTACTTCTCTTTGTAAAGCTCGTAGCGAACGGCGATTGTCGTTGGTCATGTATCGGTCGTAGAGCCGCGTAGCGGCGTTTTTGCGTCTCAGTAGGTCGCGTAGCTCTTCCGGTAGTTCCCATCTGCCCCGAAAGGCGTCCGGTATTTCCCGCGAGGAGCTATCGACTACCGATTCTATGTGGCTAGTGAGTGACTTAATGGCGGATTTGGCTTCCTCTACCGTACTAATGTTGCCAGGAATTTGGTCGAGGTGCTCTGATTGTATCGATTGAAAATTCTCATCGAGTTTTTTCCAATCGATTATCTTTTTCATGCGGACGGCGTGCGCATGGTGGGGGGAACCTAGTTTGAAAACTACCGGTCGGTGGTCCGAGTCGAGTTCGTGTAACACTGATACTGAACGCAGTTGTAAATCTACGTTCCTCATCAGCGCTATATCGAGTTATAATCCAGTGAGCTGCACGCTGCAACTAGTCAGGGCGAGCGAAGCGAGCCCTACACTAGGCCACTTCGTATGCACTTTTGTGGTATCTGTTATTGAAAAAATATCGCACTTCGAGGTTTGAGCTTTGACGTGGTAGTTTATAATTCATGTCTAGATATGTTATCTACTATTAAAGTACCATTTTATAAACATTAAGAAAAAAATAAAAAATACATGTAATAGAATTTTATTACTACTAACGCCATCTATTATGAAATTAACGAGTTAAAACGCTGACGAGTTAAAATGTTACTTTGGCGTGGTAGATTTAATTCATTTTCATTCACTCCATTTTAATACAATATTAATCTATTAATACACTTGTACTTTTTAACTTCCTACTGCGTATGTGGGTAAGGAAGTTACTGATTTTGCTCCGATTTTTAAAAATCGAATTTTCACCAGATGTCCGAGTTTTGAGGTCCTAGGAACCTTTTTCGACTTTTTTCGCGATAACGTCAGTGTGTCTGTATGTATGTGTATGTATGTGTGTGTGTGTGCGTGTGTGTGTGTTCGTGTGTGTGTATGTATGTCTGTATGTAATCATCTCATAACTTTTGAACGGCTGGACCGATCGAAATGCGGTTGATGGCATTCGATTGGATTCCACTCAACTTAGACTTCCTGAAAATTTGAACCAATTGGGCTGAAGGGATTTTGATAAAATTTTGAAAAAACCCAAAAAGAAAGTTTGGTGAAACAGATTATTTAATATAACTTCCAGATTAATGTACTGATTGAGTACAAAGACTAATCAGCTATATTCTCAAAAAAAAAATTAAGTTTAATGCATAAATTGCATCAAATCGGTTTATCTGTTTGGAAGTAATCGTTGACGAAAATTAAGAAAAAAGTCTTTTTTTCGACATAACTTCGAAATATTTCAACCAATCATTTTTTATTATTCTACAATATTTTAGTACTAAAAAAATAACGTCGAATGTCGTTTTAAAAATTAAAATCGAATCTTATTTTCAAAAGTTACAGCTTTTCAAATATTAAAATTACGTTATGTTTAGCAAACTTACTTAATGTTTTTGAAATAACTTTCAGGCTAATGTACCGATTGACCTCAAAATCTTATCAGTTTTTCTCCTTTAACTACGTCAAGTACCGTTATCTGGATAAAATCAGTCACTTTGTTTGGTATCTATCAAAGACGAAAATTTTTGAAAAAATGTTTTTTGAAATTGCTTCGAAATTTTTGAACCTACCGATTATTTTGCTAAAGCAATAGTTAAATTGAGTTGAATGCCATTTGAAATTTGATAAATTTGATCATCGTTTCCAAAATATACAGTTTTTCAAAAATCAATGTACCTACTGACATTTTTATCAAAATAAACTGCATGTATGATTGTTTCGTTGGATCATTCGTATTTTCTTGCTATTTTTTGTGACTTAGCAATTGAGATATTTCAATATTACTTAGAACTGAAAAAAAATCTATGCTTATAGTTTTTACTCTTGAGTTTAAAATACCTTAATTTAGCGGGAAGTTTCAGGGATGGCCTGCAAGGTCAACCGATTACAGTTTTTGACAATATGATTATTGTGAAACAGTACAAGTGTATTAATTGATTAATATTGTATTGAGAATAATTTTCAATCTTAGCCTGAGGGTAAAAAGCTACAAAAACGTATGGTCCTGACCGTATCCCCGAAGAGGTAGGCAGAGGTACAACGTGTGCATCCGCGATTAGCCGAAGATACGTCTTAGTTCCACAACGTGATAGGTGACCAGCTTATCACCAACCGGGCATTTTTCCAATCCCGGGCATCGTTGTTTTTATTAGAAAATTGAAAAAAAAAACACATTTTTGATTTGTCTGACTCGGGAATCGAACCCCGAGGGTTTCCCTGAGAGAAAAATTCGAAAAATTTATTCGCTGAGTTTCTACCGCCAATTCTTCGTACCTGCGGTAAGTCCAATATTAATCCTAAAAATTTTGAATGTTAATTAAATTAAAAAAAAAATTTGAAAACCTATCTTATCATAGCAAAATTTTAAAGAATTTTTCTTGTAAGTTCTAAAAAAATTTGTCTTAGAAACATGTTTTTTTCTTTTGGTTTTATTTTCCTGCGCCTTCTAGATCAAAGCCTGGCGACGCCTTTGATGGGAATATAATGTTTGGGTAAAAATACGCTGCCTTTTTTTAGGTTAGATAATTATAAATGAAGTCCATACATTAAAAGATGTAATTCTCATAAAAAATACTTTCTTAGCAATATTACTAGGTAGTATAACTTTGCGAGCCCTTATAAAGCTCTGCTTTTTGCTAGTATTTTAAAAGCGAAAGCCTGTTTGTTATGCTTTCATGACGAAACCGATGAAATTTTGATGAAATTCGTTATGAAGATAATTGAAGAGAAGAGATAAATATCTCCTTAGGGGCTAAAATAAGCAGAGTTTAATTAATCTGCTTAATTAAAGCAGAAATTTAAAAAACTATAATTCATATAGCTTCTCTAGTAAGTAGTACTTGAGAAGCTATGATAAGTAGAAGTCGTGTTCCATTTCGTTAACACTCGCTGCAGCGCTGAGATAACAATACATCGTCCAATCAAAGTCAAAATGAAGCAACGCTACAGCGTATAATAAAGTGTAATATATATTTGCTACCACAAAGTCGTAACCGCCGTGAATTTCATGGCGTTTACGCATTTTTTTCAACGATATTTGACGTAGGTGCAGTCCCCCTAGACTGCACTTAAGTGGAATCCAAGTAGCGTGGTGCATGCCTTATCTAGTACGTTAGTACATACAAGTCTTTGAAAATAAAGGATAACAGTTTGTATGGAAATTGTATTGATTATGGGCGTACTATCATTTCGGAGATTCATTTTTATTGATATAGATGTAAACATCCAAGAAGTTAAATTGGTATAACCTCATGACTTCTAACATAGCGCGCGTGCTCATTGGTTAATTCAAATAGCGTCCACTTCCCCGGCTTCTTGTTACGTATGCGTTTCACGAAATAACTCCCACCGATTACAGAAAAGCCAGAGAAATGATGTTACACCAATAAACTTACCAATACAAGCTCTAGGTCCATTTCCAAAAGGCATATAAACATATTTATTTATTTTTCCAATATTATCAGGATGAAATCTTTCTGGACGAAATTCTTCGGGGTCTTCAAAGTACTTTTCGTCTAAATGTAATGCATTCGTAGATATTACTATGTTAGTTCCTGGATCTATGGTGATATCTGTACCGGGAAATGTGTATTTTTTACATTTTTTCTCGTGAGAAAAGCAGGAGATGGCATTAGACGGATGCTTTCCCTGGAAAAGAAATAAAATTATAGAGCTTGTAAGATCTATTCATTACCACTTTTTATTCAAATAATATATAATTTAATAATATCGTCTTTGATAAAATATATTTATAACTAGGTGACTCGGCAATCATTATTCTGCCTTTTTAACTACTCTTGTTTTTTTTCTCCTTTTAAACCTTCCCTGGACTTCAACAATTAATTCAAAACCAAAATTAGCCAAATCGGTTCAGCCGTTCTCGAGTTTTAGCGAGACTAACGAACTGCAATTGATTTTTATATATATAAGAAGATACATTTAATAGCATCAATACTTGTAAATGTTGTACTCCTTTTTATAAAGCAGCCGATACACTGATGAGTGTGGCATTACTGTCCCGCCTAATGGATAGCAATGCACTATTAACATCTTTGGTGTCCATTGGCCATATCTTTTCACCAGGAGAACCATCTGCTTGTTTGCTATCGTATGACATGAAAAAAATCTAGTACTACAAAGGTTCTCTTCGCGACAAACGGGAAAAAAACTGGTTTGTTTAATCATGTTTTTTTGTATTGATTGTTAAATAACAATTTTACAAAAATTACACGATATACCTGAAGATATTGTCTAAAGAATGCACTAACTCATTACATGATAGAATGTACTTTACTCGATCATATAAAATTCCAAAAACAGGCTAAAAAAAATCTCTAAAACAAATAATTTGTTAATAATTTTTCTAATCTTCCACATCATTTTTATATGGTGATATTTGGTTGTAAATACAAAAAAGAATGTGCTAAATTTTAGTTTTCAGCTGATATCCTATATTTATTTATCCGAAAATTAACAAGTTTCCCAGCGTTTTCAGAAAATACCGCGCCACCCATTTTCTATAGAATTGACGCGCGTCGAAATACCTTGCCTTAAGAAAAATAGCCCAATAACATTTTTTTTATTTTTAGGCCAAGGAACTGAACTCAGGATTATTATCTTTACGGAACAGACCAATCTTCAAATTAATGAGGCAGTAAACATATAATTTACCTAAAAGCCATTTCTAGATACTTCATATCTCTTACAGCATCAAAAGATAATTTTCCATCATATTTCGCAAGTATATCATCAATTTCTTGTTGACAGCGTGCTTGTTCTTCCGTATGATACGCCAAAACATGTAACAGAATACTACTGGCGTGTGATGAAGTTTCGAATCACGCTGCGAAGAAAATAAATACTTGTCCCGCCAGCAAGAGATCATTAAACTCAATTTCAACAGTCATAGGCGTCCCATCTTTATTAAATTTCTCAATAGACTCACCAATGATTTTTCCAGATTGTTTCAATTCTTACATCACGTCTATAAAATCATTTCTGCCACAGGGTTTGTAGTTACGCTGAGACATGATTTGTTTTATTAATGAAACAATCTCTTTTTCGATATTTTCTTCAAAGAAACTGAAATGCTGAAATGTACCCGGTGCTACGTGTTTCAAAAAGCCGACTATTTTTTCTCGTAATGTTGGATTAAAAATACGTTTACCCAATTTTCGAAAATCGGACGAATCGCTATCCAAAGCGTCAGAGTCAATTCCAAATCCACAAGCTCCAATAAAATCAGTCGTGTAACTTGCCATTAGTTCTCGAACATCGATTTCCTCTTGTACTTCTGATAAGACTTCAGCTAAAGTTAAAAGTTTACCAGCTCTTTCAACTATAAGCGGAAACATTGCTTTGAGCTTACCACTTGAAAATGCTGGGGTAAGTTTCTGTCGCATAAGTTTCCAAGTATCACCATCAGCAAAAAATATATTCTTCAATAAGGTTTCAACAGAATCTTGATGAATAATCATTCCCCGGTGATGGAAATATTTAAAATCAACTGAAAGTATATATTTAATCATGTCAGGGTCTTTTACAAGAAGCGCTGGTCTACTTCCTTCAAAATATCCCACAAAGTTATCATTTGGATGCTGTCTGTAAAAAGTTGTATATATTTCCGCTTCGCTCATTTTTGCAGTGAATTGTTTTAATGTACTTCCCACGAAAATTGTTGGTTTTTCATAAGGTATTCCTCTTTTTTTCCAGTAATCATAATTCCTTGTTCCATAATAGTAAATACACACTAACCCAATACACAATAACAAAAAAATCATCTTAAATACGCAATACTGCAGCTAACTATTAGTAAATGGTCGTGCAAATGTTTCATCTATTTATATAAACAGCTATCTCCAAAAGATAACACTGTTGTACTGTGAGAAGTTTTATCTTTATGATTACTGCAAAGATAAGTGAACAATTAAATATAGATGCATAATTATAGCTAATCCCTTTTAGGCATATAATATCGAGTTAGGCACATTATATTAAATTGGGCAAGTAATAATGATAAAATATCTAGTTAGGCACATTATATTAATTTGGGCAAGTAATAATGATAAAATATCTAGTTGTCGCATCAGCCTCAGAAAAAATAAAATTTTTCCATTGATATAAAAGGGGAGGATATTATGTTACCTAGTCACAGCGCCCGGTCTTACAAAACTAGGTCCGTGGACACAGCGACAATCAATCACGCGCGGGATATCATATCATACGCATAAGGTGCGTCCAAACTTGTAACATGACGACGGACCGGACGACGTGGCATCGCTACAGGACATGTTACGCTAAATGTGGACGATATAGGTTGTACTGACACGGTTACAGGCCATGTACGATGCAATGATACAAGTGTAGACGCATGGTGTCAAACTAGATCGCGTGGCATGGCATCCCTACAGATACAACTTATACATAGATGTGTATGGTGTGTGCTGCGATAATGAGCGGCGGCGTGGTGCGGGCGAGGGACGTATTGACCAGGATACATCACGACTGGATCCGATCCCACCCTATGTCTGCGGTCGTCTCATCGGGCGTACTTCGACGCGTGTCATGATTGGAAGTGTGGACGTTTCCTGGTCCGCGGATTTTAGTGAAAATACTTTGAAAACACCGACTTTCGATAGATCGGTTCGTAAGACGTAGCTTAGATGCGTGACAGTACACAGACCAGCGTCCACACTGGGCCCTGCTAGTAGATCGTAACTCCGTACATTGTCCTGCGCTTATTCTGTGTACGGCAGTTTTTTTCAGTGTTCGAAATGGATTGAAACGTACTGCAGGTCGTGGCAATTGTACGCGCAACAAAATACGTCACATTAATCGGTACTAATACGTGTGGCTGATGCGGTCACGGGGTAATGTCCGGTAAATTGTCACAAGTGTTGTCGCGCCTTTATACTTTCAGATTGTTTTTACCATTAAACACGCATCAAAATGTCTTCTTATGTATTCAACCAGTGTTATATGCACTCAAGGAAAAAAGTAAGACACACGGTATTACTTTCCATTCTTAAGTACGGCTAAAACAATTTGTTTTAATATAAGATTAAATAATTGATTGGTTCGCCATGTTTGTGAGAGTGAGATAATATAATACAAAAGTAAGTGAGGGAAACGTAGCCTGCTACGTTCGTCACGTCCGGCGTCACTTTGCGCTCGGCAGATCAAGCCTAGGTTTAGCAATTGCGATGTTAGAGCGTAACGTTTTAATATATCAATTCATTTTTACATTTTTACACTAGCTCAGTGAAAGAGCGTCCCGGCTTTAGGAAGATGGTCGCTATTGGATGGTCGAAGTTAAAATCCCGCGTGTCGATATTTTTCTTTGTTGTTTTTAAGGTTTTTCCAGTTTCCCAAGTACGGGGTGAGTGCTATAACACAAAAATAATTAGAAATACGAAAGTACAGATCAAAATTATAAATGTGAATTTCATCTGTGACGATGAACTCATTTAACTAGTTATACGTATGTATAGCTGGCGATCAGTACAATCGACCTAATCGACCATATAGCAAAGAAGAATTTCGCCGCCTCGAGCCTGTCGACACTAGCTCAGTGGAAGAGCGTCCCGGCTTTACGGAGATGGTCGCAGGTTCAAATCCCGCGTGTCGATATTTTTCTTTTTTCTATCCTTTTTCTCTCTTGATATATTTCGGTGTGATATATGTCTCAGACAATCTGTATGTTTCGTCTTTTAAGTTATGAATCATACCGATTGGCTCACATCGACAATAAATTCGACAAAGATAGACATTAGGTCACGTGACAGTGAGCACAAATCTGGAAGTGTTACCGTGGTAAAACGTTATCTTGATCTCATTTTGTAGAAAAGACAGATTATATAATGCTGATATTACCACGGCGTGATTTAACTATTACAGCATGACAGTCCAGAGCGTTTTCACAGTAAATTTTAATTTCAATTTTAATCGCGAAATTTTTATTATAAACTAGCTGTTGCCAGCGACTTCGTCCGCGCGGACTTCGTTTACTCCGCACAGCTCCTCCCCCGTAGGTGATGACCTGTTTGTAATATTCATGCAAAATTTGAAGTAAATCCATGCAATACTTTTTGAGTTTACCCCGGACATACATACAGACAAACAGACAAAAGTTCTAAAAACTACATTTTTGGCTTCGATATCGATTGTAGATCACGCCCCAAGTATTCTTTTAAAAAAATATTCAATGTACAGTTTTGACTTTCCTACGTTTTTATTATATGTATAGATTAAACCCAAGATTCTACCCCCACCCCCTCCGCAGACTAAATCGTAGGATTTTATTATATGTAATAGATATAGATGTACGTTATTAACAAAATAAATAGTTTTTTTGTTAATTTGTAATGAAGCTAATTATTAAACAGTTTTTTAAATGTCACCTAGCCCATTTACCGGTTGTTCGACGTACAGAGTGCTAAGTGTGAGTTTTTCTTTTCGCATTCGATCGTGAGCGCGTTTGAAGTTTACTAGGAATTTGTATGTGATTTGTACAGCGCCACCTAGTGGTAAACGTGAGAAACCAGTTTACCACTAGATGGCGCTGTACAAATCACATACAAATTCCTAATAAACTCGAAACGCGCTCACGATCGAATGCGAAAAAAACTCACACTTAGCACTCTGTTTTGTCTATACCGTCGTTTCGCACCACGAGTGGTTCGGACCGCGGTGTGAATTGCCCAAGAGCTCTTTCGGCATTACTTGTTTCGGACCGTAATGTTGGAGCGGTATGAATCGCCCAATCACTTATTGTATTGGGTTGATTCACACCGCTGCGCAGTAGGTAACAGTATTCTTTTAAATAATAAATTAAATAAGAAAAGAGCATATGATCGTTTCGCCTCGTGGTCCGAATCGACCCATTCTAAAAAATACTTTGGTACTCCATCAATGCGGTACGAAACGACTCATGCTAAAAGAGTTTTTGGGTAATTCACACCGCGGTTCGAACCGTCCGCGGTGCGAAACGACTAAAGACCCGAGCCTATACCACATACCGCGGCCTTTATGGTCTAAGGGCCCTCGACACAAAACTTATGGCCGACAGATCAGAGTGTTAAGTGTGAGTTTCTCTTTTCGCATTCGATCGTGAGCGCGTTTCGAGTTTACTAGGAATTTGTATGTGATTTGTACAGCGCCACCTAGTGGTAAACTGGTTTCTCACGTCTTATGACTCGTTGGTAAAGCTCGCCCGTGTATCATCACAATATGGCGGTTTTATATAGTGCAATTGGCCATAAGTTTTGTGCCGAGGGCTCTTAGACCATTAAGACCGCGGTATAGGCTCGCCCGTTGATCATCATCTTAAGAGAAATAGCGTGGTTATCATTTTATATTGCCAGAAATCGGAAATCAAAAATCAGAAATCAGAAGAACTTTATTTAATAAAACTTTTAACAAGTTATTTTGACACGTCAATATATTTTTTAAAACCTACTACCGGATCGGAAATGCGGCCACACGCTGAGAAGATCCGGCGAAAGAATCTCAGCGAGCTTGTCTTTTTTCATATCATCTTTTTTTTTACAATATTACAAAAAATATATATGAGATCGGTATGAAGAGCAATTAATCTCAGGCTTTTTTGTTTTCTAAATAATCTGAGATTTTATAATATCCTTTTTTTACACAGTTTTATTTTATATTTTTAGTAGACTGAGTAGACTGAGACTGGTAGATCTCTTATACTTTCGAGAAGTTTATTGTAAAAGCGTATACATTGCTCCATAAAAGAGTTACCTACTTATTTTGTGGAGACGAGATGCATACACAACAGGATTGTTTTTGTTCCTTGTATTTAGTGAGTGTACGTCACCATTTTTTTAAACAAGCAAATATTTTTACGAACGTACCTCAAGTTCTCAAATATATAAAATATTTTTCTATATACCTACTAAAATTATAATGCCATAAGAGTGCCATAAAATCCTATCACTATGACGTTTATAATTTGTCTGTGACTCACAATATATGGCAAATGATTCTTATCATAATGCCACATGAAAACAATAGATAACAATAAGCAGCTGGAATTAGTAATACAATCTCTAAATGTAGTAGGTATCAGAGATCAGTATATTATTTCCTATTCTCTGGTAGTATCAAAGATTTCTACAATATTGGATTTTACGTAGGTAATCTTTTGTATTATTTATTGGTTTAAATCACAGAATCTCATGTTTGTACGTATGTATTAGTGTTAGACGCTTGTACTTACATATTATATTCTATCGTGAAAAAGAAATATGCATTGTTGTACTATTTTATCGTGTCGAAAATCTTTTTCGGTTTAATAATAGTAATTTACAATTTAGTCGCCTCTGTGGTCTAGTGGTCCAGCGTTGGCGTTGACCACGTGAGGTCCCGGGTTCGATTCCCGGGTCGGGCACATTAAAAAAAAGTGTTTTTTCAGTTTTCTGATAAACACAAAGTTGCCCGGGATTGGAAAGTGCCCGGTTGGCGATAGGCTTGCCATCTATCACATTTTGTGGGACCAAAGTATCTTCGGCTAATCGTGGGTGCACTTGTTGTACCTCTGCATACCCCTTCGGGGATACGGGCGTGAAGTTTTTTTTAAATTAATAGTAATTTAAAAAATTCAAATTTCGACGTTACACATATCTCAAAACATATTTTATTCCGAGTCAAGATTTTAATGACACATATTATAGGTAATCGGTCGTCTTTTACGACCTTCCCCGCGTTGGTCCCGGGCTACTTTGGAGAATAAGTCTACTGCCGTTCTGCCAGACGGGTTCGATTGACTATACGTATCAATATATTGCCAAAATATTTGCACACCATATATTGGTAGAATATGTCGGTAACTTAATTTATTTTTAAGAACTTGTAACGCCTATATTCTTGCAAATAAATATTTTCTTTCTTTCTTTCAAATACCATCCTGACTATTAGGTAGTAGAGTTCCTCAACGTAACGCACGGATATTTGGTACCACCGCCTTACCTATTCCTGCCGCCATAGCATCAATTATGATGTTCCGGTTTGGAGGGTAAGGTAGCCGGTAAACTTATGCGTGTGGCATTCCCATCCTACCACACTATTGACATCTTTGGTGTCGATAGGCGATGGTTTCTCTTTCCGTCAGGAGATTCATCTGCTTGTTTGCTATCTAATGGTTAAAAAAAACTAGGTTATGCAAAAATTTATACGTTGCAATTTTAAATTAAACTATATTAATACCAAATTTAATTACCTATTCGAGTTATGGCCTTCTGCAAAGTAAATCACCTACATAATTATTGTTCCTACCTTAAATTTAATTTAAGGTAAGGTAAATTTAATTTAAGGTAGGTACGATTTAATTTAATTTAATTTACCTTAATTTGACCGCCCCGTTGGTCGAGTGGTTAGCGACCCTGACTACGCAATCAACGGGGCTCGGGTTCGATCCCCGACGGGGACAAACATTTGTGTGATGAGCATAAATGTTTATATTTCCGGGTTTGGGTGTTTATTACGTATGTAAAAGTATTTATATGTGTATTTCTATGTATTAGTATCGTTGACTAACACCCATAACACAAGCAAATAACTTGCTTACTTTGGGGTAAGATCAGTAAGTGTAATTTGTCCCGTGAATATTTATTTATTCATTTATTATTAAATGTTATGATTTACTATCCTGCCCGCCTCAGCAGCTTCGCGCTGCTGGTGTACATAATAAAAATTATAATGAGACAAAATCTTTCATTTGCAGTACGTCTACGTTGTGAAAAAAAGTATCTTTACGCTCATATCCCCGAAAAGTTGGCAGAGGTACAACAAGTGCACCTACGATTAGCCGAAGATACTTGATCCCACAAATGTGATAAGTGGCAAGCCTATCGCCAACCGGGCACTTTCCGATCCCGGGTTCTTTTTCCAACTTTGTATTTCTCAGAAAACTGAAAAAATTACTTTTTTTATGTGCCCGACCCGGGAATCGAACCCGGGACCTGGTGTGGTCAACGCCAACGCTGGACCACTAGACCACAGAGACGATAAATGAAAAAAACACGGATTAAATTGATACGCCTTTCAAGATAATTTCTTAGTTTGTCAGTGTAGTTTGCAATTAAACACAGAAATACAGAGTTAACCCATAGCACAAGCAAATAATTTGCTTACTTTGGGGTTAGATCAGTCAGTGTAGTTTGTCCCGTGAATATTTATTTACACTTACAGATGAAATAAAATCACTTCAAGTGTACTTTTTAAGCCTTGTCAGCTCATTCCGCACGATAAAACAGTACAACATGTTTTATTTCTATTTTTCCACGATATCACATAACTTACAAATGTATGACATTTTTGACAGTGATAGGAACGTTTGCTCATATGCGCGGAGACACGTTTCCTTCACAATGGCGTGACTATTAGTATTAATATGGTCTGTGGAAAAAACTTACAAATTATTGTTGTCCTTTGTTTTGGTCGAGATATTCGAGATCCCTTCCACTATCTTTTATCTTACACATTCATTTACTTTTTTAATTTCAATTTAAATAGGCATTGGTTATCCATCTCACCTGATGGAAGTGCCGATGAAGAAGAAAGTGGTACACGCCTAACCAAAAAAACCTATTCACTCTACTCTTAAAGATTCCAGAACTATATTTGTCAGAAAAATAGATCCAGGTAGTTATTTCAAAGTCTTGGCGACTCGAACCAAAAATGAGTTATCAAAACGTTTCGTTCGATTTTTTGGTATATCAACAACGTACAGATGGAACTTCTACCTGTGTCTAGAAGTCTATTAAAAGAATAGCGAGGATCCAATAAGTTCGAAGAGAATTTTCGCACATTTACCAAAGAACATCCCATTGAAAATCGATAAGCTGGCGACTTTACAACGATGCTAAGTGTAAGTAGTTTTCTATTTGTAAGCTTGTCGTCTTTATTAGCCTATTCTTTGGTCAATAGAGTCCAAAGCTTCGAGTTGACAACAAAATCGTCCAAAAGGTGACTTCATGCATGATCGAAATAAAACCGATTACAGATTTAGTAGCTGCTCAAAGCTAGAGTCAAAGCTACCGCCGGACCTTCTAAATGATTCCTAACTTCTTGGGAGCTATATATGCCATTAACTCAATTAGTGGGTCGAAGTTAAGATTGGATGTGACGTTAATGCCCAAAAGCCCTAGATGATAAGAAAGCCGTATGGATACCCTAAAACCTGCGTGTTAGATCGAATTTACTCTTTTTTGCATAGAAGAGCTACGTCTGTGTTTTAAAAGAGGAAACAAGACTAGTGTCACTCCAATCAAACCCTGCAACGCCAAAATGACCCGTAAATCATGAACTCTCAAGGACTGAAAGGGTGTACTTCACGTGAAATTGCTCGCGAGTTGGACATATAACTCTTATATGTTGCAATGATAGGCGTAGCCAATTATGTCAGATGTTAAAGGATCATGCCAAGAGGCTCATAAATGACGATGATCTGGTAGGCAAAAAACTCCAGAGCCTCGCTCATCGCCGAAGAGAGTGGCTAGTTTATCGGATTTTTATCGGATACACTTTGGAGAGTGCGCTGCGGAATTGCACGTCTTTATTCCGCCATCCCCATTTTTCTATCAATCGTCGTGGCGCTCAGATTCTAGGCATCGCCATATGGTGGACGTTCCACGTAGGTACCCTGAAAAAACAGTTCGATTCGACATTCTTCATTCGCAACGCAAAGGACTGGAACATACTTCCTGAGTCTGTGTTCCCTGGCGAGTACAATCTGGGGATTTTCAAGAGAAGAGTGAACAGGTACCTTCTAGGGAAGCGCGCTCCATCTTAGGCCGCATCTTAGCTTACCATCAGCTTACCATCGTGGTCAAGCGCTTCCCTATCGATAATAAAAAAAATATGCAGCAGGAATAAGGTTACAAAGAGAACAGATCCCTGAGGTACCCCGGCATTAATCACCATTAGGTCGGAAGAGTAACTATCTAAGATCATTCGAATCGACTGAATCCTTAGAAATCAAATGTCGATTCAAATAATTCAATGGGTATGTCATACGCTGGAAGCTTACTTAAAAGTGCGTCGTACCAGATCCGATCAAATGCCTTAGATATGTCTGAAGATACTGCCCTTTTTCATCGCGACCCTCTGAACGGCCTCGCTCCATAATATATGATTGGCGTAAATTAACATGTTACCA
Source organism: Apodemia mormo (assembly GCA_036924255.1). Classification (NCBI taxonomy): domain Eukaryota; kingdom Metazoa; phylum Arthropoda; class Insecta; order Lepidoptera; family Riodinidae; genus Apodemia; species Apodemia mormo. The sequence goes on from JAUPFN010000029.1 coordinate 930,591, forward strand.
GTCAAGCGTACTCTGTGAAAACCATTTTGATTATCACTGAGGAGCTTCTTAGCTTTTAGATGTGTCAGGAAACGATTACTTAGGATACTAACAATAATCTTGCGAATAATGTAGGTGAATCCAAATTAGCTAGGTCTGCTGCTTCTTGCTCTACCTAATCAAGGGTAAGAATCGGTGCTAATTACATCTTGAAGACATCGCAATGCAATAAAATGTCTCGACATATATTCATAATGACAAAGTATTGATTAATAGTTTATCTATAGATAAGAAATTTATCATTATATGCATATCTACTTGACATTTAATTGCTCAACGCGTTTATTAATTTACCAACGTGAAACTTTTTGAAACATTCGCTTAAAATAATTAGAATTCCATAAAGGTCCATAATTTTATCATCATTCCATAAATTTGAAAAACTTAACTAATTTTACGTGTAAACAAAACTTAAATTAGTGTTGCCAGTTTTTTTATACTTATTATTGGTAATAAATAGTATTAATAAAATAATGACTAATGTTATGACGAAGTATGTTTATTATGGTAGGAATATACAGGATTTACTGTACGAAGACGATCATGTAAGTTGTGTAATTTATTATACTGTTCCTGGTGGTGCTTTAGAATAAAAACTAAAATAAAATTTATTTCTTTTTGAACTATTGATCTGGCGATCTGTTAAAGGTGAAATTTTTTATAAAATTTATTTTCTACCACTCTTGTAAAATTAACGTGTAAGACATAAGTAAAAGGTTTAATATATATAAAAATGATGTGGTGTCGCGGGACACCAGGTAGGAACGAACTTCCTTCGGCTAAACGGCACTACTCGCTTATGTACGCGACTGTCGCGCCTGCGCACGTCTCATTTAACGCTTTTATTCCACGCATTTTTCTTACGGTTTTACTATCACATTTTTTTCAGTTCGGTCGCGCAGCAAAATCCCTATCCCATCCAAGCCTGCCGTAAGGAACTTCGTTCCAAAATGTTTTTGAGCGAAGTTCCGGGGCATTGCCGGCACCCTAGCCGCCACATGGACAGCAATGCATCATTAACACCTGTTTCTATAAGCGTCAATGCTTGTCACTGTCGTGTTCTAGTCTGGAGGGTAATGTAGCGGATTAACTTACATGTGGCATTATCATCTAGCCACACGGTTAGCAATGTACCATTAACACCTTTACTTATAGCCATAACCATAGCCATCTGACAGTTTGTACCTTTATGGTATAATAGAATTAAGTTATGATGGTAGAATATTTGGTAATTTATATTGATCAAAATAATATATTTTTTAATTTATGTCTAAAATGTTTTTTTTTGCCGTGAATACGTTTTGAAATTTGTCTACATTGGGTCCGTTCTATTTTATTTTTTGTATTGACGTATTTTTGAACTGCCTGACTTGATGGAGCCTGGACGAGGAAAAAGTTAAGTTTTTCTAAATTAATCTATATAACTGTTCCTGTAAAATATATGTAATTTCAGTGCTTAGCCTTCGAAGAAGATCGACAGCCTCAGTCTCCTGTGCATTTTCTAGTTGTTCCCAAGAATATTCTGCCACGAGTTGCTAACGTCAGCGCAGACAGCGAGAAGGGTCTTGGTATAATTTTAACCTTACCTACATTGACATATTATGACTATAGACACCCGGTCCGAGCTAAAAAATGTCTGAGGCAAATGAGCTACAGAACACAAAAAGAACTACAATTCCGCTTTAGTCGAAATTAAACCTTGATATAATGATTTAGTGTTTAAATTACCTTGTTAACATATATATTCTTGTGATGTGTAACTGGGACATTTTTATCGCGATTTTAGTATGAGACCCGATGTCCATAGTAATAATAATATGTCAATGCTTACCTATAAACGATTTTTATATAATATCTACGCCTGGATCCAACCTCTTTTTTAAAGAAAATATATTATTAATGCCAGGCATTTCGTAAAAAGCTAACAAGTGATTATTAAAAATGATACGGGCAACTTGTGAGATACAGAAAGTTCCGTGGATATCTCCCTGAAAGAACACGAGCTAGACTTCAGACATTTTTTTTTGGTATTTTCTTAAAATTTAATATATTCCGTAAGATTCTATATCAACTCCTTAACTTATCCGCATTTAATAAATACTTTTTAACTTAGGAAATAGTAACTAAATAAAGTTGGAATTTAGGTAAGGTTAACGTAAACAATCAGTTCTCTTCTTAATAGGTAGTATGTGTTGAGGTATTTGTCTTGTCATTGGGTGTCTTTATTATAACTCCTTATCTCAGATATCTAAGTAAGTTCTTAAAATTCTGAGCTAAGATTTTGCCAAGAAGCTTTTTAGATACTTAAAATAACAAAAAAAAATCAAAATGAAAATTATGATTTATTTATTAACTTATTGCTGTTTTAATCCAAATGTAATTAATATTTTATACAATGGTAACACTTAAATATGATGATAAAAGTCAATCAAATTAAATTCTTAATATTTTTGTTACATGATTGTTCCTGGCGATGTGTTTTAGTTAATTTAAAAAACGTAGAAAAAAAATTCTAGTTTATCTAATATTCGTCACTCCAAAAGACACACAAGGGATGTACAAAACCAAAAAGCCACACACCTGTGTTCTTTTAATAATGATTTTCATTCACTATTTCCTTCACTTTTGCAATGTTAACTTCAGTTGTAGATTTTAATGGCCTACCTGAGCGAGGTGAATTTTGCATCGCATCTTGACCACTCTTGAACCCTTTGTACCACTCTTAAGCATGTGCTTTTAATAAAGTCGATTCACCGTAAAGCTTTTGTAACATTTTCAGGGATTCAACAATGGAAATCTAAAAAACACATCCAAAAAAATGTGTATTTATTTATTATTTATTTTATAGTATAAGATAGCAAACAAGCAGATGGGTCTCCTGATGGATACAGTCAACCATCGCCTATAGACACCAAAGGTGTTAATGGTGCGATGCTATCTTGTGGTGAAGTCTTATACCACATGCATAAGTTTACCGGCTACCTTACCCTCCAAACCGGAACACGACACTGACAAGCAATGAGTTATTGCGGCAGGAATAGGTAAGGCGGTGGTACCAGACCCGGGCGAGACAATGCAGAACTCTACCACCTAGTAACCACGATGTGAGTGACTCGTATAGCCAATCGGTCGCCTTTTACGACCTGTCTGGCAGAACGGCAGTTGGCCTATTCTTCAAAGGAGCCCGGGACCAACATGGGGAAAATGTATATTTTATATGTATGCGTATTTTAGATTTCCTGAATAAACAACGTTGTCCGGGTTTGGATAAGTATCCCGTTAGCGATAGGCTTACCATCTATCACATTGTGGAACTATCTTCAGCTAAACGTAGATACACTGGTTACCTTACCTCTGTATCTCCGACTCCGAACACGAAACTCCATTGGCGATGCAAAATTTTAGACAAACTCTTCGTTCGATGTTTTTGTCCATTATGAAATTCGCAATACACATTAGATAAGATGATCTAATTAAAACAGCACTATATTTAATCGAAATAAATATGCAACTCAAATTCTGTGCCAAAATAGAAGACAGTTGTGCCAATATAACAACAAAATAATGTATTTGGAACCATAAATAAATACCCGTTCCTGCAAAGACATACAAAAAAATATAGACAGAGCCATTGTGATCAATTAGAAACAAATGTGTGAAGACATGTTTCGTACATGTGTGCGTAAGACGACGTCAACACTTGCAAGCATCGTAAAACGTTACGTACGTGTGCTAGAGAAAAATGTTACAAGCATTGGCTTTCAAATTACCAGTTACTGTTTTAATATTTTACTATTTTTATAACTTATAATGCATTTTAATTAGATTAATGATATTTGGCATTCATTTGTTTCACAATTATACCTTCCTACGTTAAAAAACAAATAAATTTAGAAGGACTTGAAATTTATTAATTTTATCTACTGTAAATATGCAAATAAGTTAATAATGGATATAAACATATATATGGATTTAAACATGTAAATATGCATTAATTACATAATGAGATAATATTTTGACGACATTTTTCAGCATATTTTACATTTTTACTCTAAATAATTACAATCAATAATTTTTTAAATTTAATACAATTTTTTTTCACATTTAATCCTAACTATTACATATTCTTAATAATCATCTTAAATCTTTTTATATATTTCCACACGTAACTTTTCACACACGAATAATAATTCGCAAACTAACGAACAAAATGAAGTATAAAATACGAGCGTACTAGGTAAATAAATAAATAATAAATATTCATGGGACAAATTACACTTACTGATCTAACCCCAAAGTAAGCAAATTATTTTGCTTGTGTTATGGGTGTTAGTCAACGATACTAATACATAGAAGTACATAGGTACACACACATACATATGTAAGGAGGGTAGGTACATCAAAATATAATGAAAGTCAGAAACTAGCCAAGTGTGGTCGATCTCTTTATGAGATCAAATTACACGTTATATATTATTAGGTATAGAAAGATTACTAATAACTAAAATAAAAGAATGACATGAGCCTCGAAAACGTTTTGACGTTTTCAAAAAATTGATTTGGTAGTAGGTACATATGAATAAAATAAATAAATAAATATTCACGGGACAAATTACACTTACTGATTTAACCCCAAAGTAAGCAAATTATTTTGCTTGTGTTATGGGTGTTAGTCAACGATACTAATACATAGAAGTACATAGGTATACATATATACATACATACATATGTAAGTAGGGTAGGTACATAAAAATATAATGAAAGTCAGAAAGTAGCCAAGTGTGGTCGATCTCTTTATGAGATCAAATTACACGTTATATATTATTAGGTATAGAAAGATTACTAATAACTAAAATAAAGGAATGACATGAGCCTCGAAAACGTTTTGACGTTTTCAAAAAATTTATTTGGTAGTAGGTACATATGAATAAAATAAATAAATAAATATTCACGGGACAAATTACACTTACTAATCTAACCACAAAGTAAGCAAATTATTTGCTTGTGTTATGGGTATTAGTCAACGATACTAATACATAGAAAATAGAAATACATATAAAAATACTGAAATATATTTAATAAGCACCCAAACCCGGAATCACAAACATTTATGTTCATCACACAAATGCTTGTCCCCATCAGGAATCGAAAACGAGCCCCATCGATTGCGTAGTCAGGGTCGCTAACCACTGGACCAACGAGGCGGTAGGTATATAACAATATAATGAAAGTCAGAAACTAGCCAAGTGTGGTTGATCTCTTTGTGAGATCAAATTACACGTTATATATGTATTATTATAATTATTTTACATATATACACATGTTTCATAAATATGTATTTATGTATATATACATATATAGTGTGGTAAATCCAATTGAAACAATAAGCTTAACATTATCATATATTTCCCAAATAAAAAGGATATTTCCCTAATATTTGGGGAAATTTATTCGTGTGTTAACTTGCCACACTGTCACAATAGTGTCACAATAGTGTTCTGAGAAATAATTTCAAACATTATTTCAATTTTGTAATAATTATATGAAAATTTGGAAACTTACTTGTGAAATGTGATCCTGGAAGCCTTTTTTCAAAACATGAATTGTTTTTACAATTATTTATAACAAAAAACGGCATGATTGCGAAATAAATACTGTCACAAAAAAACGTTTCTCACTCTCTCTATCTAGCGGCCGACTAGTAAGCCGCCGTCTTCATGTTGCCGCACCGTCTTCATATTACGGGACTCAAGATACGATTGCTTGGCTAAGTATAGACTTAGCCAAGTCAAGTCAACACATTTTTTTCGCATGGAAATATAACCTTATCTTTTTTAAATGATAATTTTTAAGGGTATTTTTTAATAACTTCAGGAAAAGCAATCCACAAACGAATTGCTTTTTTTATAGAAGAGGGGGCAAACGAGCAAGAGGTGCACCTGATGGTAAGTGATCACCGCCTAAGTTAAAAATATAGATTTTTGTAGGTCTTTGCGTTCCTGATACTTTTTTGATTGGATGTATATGATTGTATTGATCTCCCAAATAATGCTCTTAACGATATGATTTGGTTTTTATCATTCACTGTATAAATTACATTCATCTTATTCTGGACAGCAATGAAACCGGCATTACGATATTTAAAAAGTACCTTCACGCCTGTATCCCCAAAGAGGCGGGCCACAAATACAAAGAGCCATGATGTGGTAAGTGGCTAGCCTATCGCAATATTTAATTTTTCTAACTCATTTTCAGGGCATTTACTTGAAGTGGTCAGACAATTAGCCGTAGAGAGGGGTCTTCATAAATCTGGATACCATGTTAAAGTTGACGAAGACTTCAAGACACTGAATCTTAAATCCGTACATGTATTCGGTAGAGCGTTACATCATATGATATGGCCGATAGGACCTTGGAGTCGTCTGTAATAATCTCAACAAGATGTAATATAGGCGTAGGATTAGACGAAATTTTGGGTGTAATTATTTAAGTTAGTTAAGGATATTGCATATAAATATAGTGTTGAAGTAAATATTATTTTGTTTAGGCCTTACTGTCAGTCATTTTACACTTGTAGCATGTGGGCTAAGTAAGGGGCTGCCTACTCGCATTTTAATCTTGCGCCATCTATATTCTAGAACTTCTAAAACGTTAGAAATTGGCTTTTAAAATTATCGACCTTTGCCGTTACATTTAGAAGCGCATAAAGAAGAAATAAATTCAAATTTCAAAATAAATTCAATTCAGACATGATTATGTTGAGTTTGCTCCTTGGAAGGATAATATACGTAGTTCCATGGTTTGCTCGTATATAATATGTATTTTAAATGCTATTTTGTGCATATTGGTGCCTAATATGTCTATTTAACATCAATTTAATTTTATATTTATATTATTTAATATTATATATCATATAATTGTAGTATACGTCATCCGTCCTCATTAAGAGTTTGCCTTCAAGTAGCATCGAATCGGCTTGTGAAATTGTAAAAAAGATCCCTCCGTAAATAGATTTTAAATATTTTATTTAATTTAAAATCAATTTTCCAAACCAAGCTCATAAAGCCAAATTTAAGAAATTACCAAGTTTATTTTTCTGATTTGAAATTTAAAAATACATTTTATACACATAATTTATCTGTTAACATAAGTATTTAAAATCTGAAATGGACTTTGGGATTTCTAGGAATTGGGTAAAAGTTGTGAAAATACAGAAACGCAGATGACACAGGCAAATATAACAAGCACACAAACATAGCAAGTTTGTTCACGCCACGCCACGCAAAGCTCTCTTTAAATAATTACTATCTACCTACTATACTCTTTGGCCAAGCAGGTATACAATCAGGGCGCTCAATGCTATACCTGTTCATTATACTGCTAATAGTTTAAGAATTGGGCTACCTCATCACTGCATATTGGTTTGGGCTCCTTTGAAGAATAGGCCAACTGCCGTTCTGCCAGGCAGGTCGTAAAAACGACCGATTGGCTATGCGAGTCACTGCTATCGTAACTACTAGGTGGTAGGGTTCTGCATTATCTTGCCCAGGTATATTACAACCAAAATATAGCAGCACATCATTAAAGTCTTTGGTGTCTATAGGCGTTGGTTGATTCTTTCCATCATGAGAGCTAGCTGCTTGTTTGCTACCTTGTAATATAAAAAATCAAGTTGAAAAATGCGGCAATAGGGATCACCACTTATCTCACCCACTAACAAACCAGTGAATCGTGCTGAATCCGAAACTCCAGGTATTCAGTTCACTGTGCCTAATCTGCAAACGAACTGAAGTGATGATACTAAAAGGACAGAAAGAAACCTGGGGATTCACCTGATGAAGAGACAACCATGTATAGACATCAGAGATGCTAATGGTGAGTTGCTGCTAGTGGCAAGGATGTAATTCCAAATATATAAGTTTATCGGCTACCTTACCCTCCAAACCAGAACGACAGTGACAAGCATTGATGCTGTTGCGGCAGGAGTAGTGAAGGCGCTGGCACTGTATCCGGGCGAAAAAGATAGTGCTTCTCTTTCAAAACACCTCATCATGATATTTAACAGAAACGTCTTAAGAAAAAAATGGATTATAATCAAGTTATTAGCTACTCGTCTAACATATTAGCAGAACTGGGCTTTATTATACGTATGCTTTTATAGATTTGTTACATGAACCGTACAGACCGCTGCATTATGCAAGTTTTATTTTGAATCCCGCGAAAAATCTCGCTATTCGACTCTCCTGAACATACTTCGGTTGCTAAGTGAAACGTGCGTTGAGTACATAACTTGTGTATTACTGCCTTTGCTTCTGACGTGGAAGAAAGTGTAGTGGAAGTGGGTGGATTATTGTGCCGCTGTGGTCTTCTATAATTTCAGACTTTGGATAAGTTTGCCCCATTCCTTACACTACCTTTCATTTCTGATGCATCACGGCAGTTCTATATAACATTTCACGGAAATTTGCAAATTAAATACCATAATTTCTTCTTTAAATTATGGATTTCCGCAAAGTAACACCTGAATCTATTAAATATTTATTATTTTCTTTACAAATTTTCCATAAAAACTTTCCTCGGACTCTAACAAATATTTCAAAACAAAAATTAGCCAAATTGGTTCAGCTGTTCTCGAGTTTTGCGCTTAGCGACACATTTGAGATTCATTTTTATTTGTATACTAGCTATGATTCCCCGCTTCGCTCGGGAGTTGATATGAGATTACGTGGTAGTTGAAATATAATAAATGTAATTTAAGACTTTATTGAAATTGGAATTTTAAATTTCGCGCCATTACTACACATGCTCCCATTGCTCGCGGCGCCTTTCGAAATGCAACCCTATCGTTGTTCTGAATAAAGTTCAAATACTCCACAACAGATGGCGCCACTACACTTAATTTCCAAGTTGAAGGGTGTGAAAAGCCCTTATTCTTCTTTAAAAACACGCCCTCTAGGTTAAAACGGGAACTTTCTTGTTCGAGGGGGGATAAAGGGCTATCACACTATATAAGTCCCTTTATTGTGCCGGGACTCCTTCTTAAGTTTTATCGGCACGCACATTTTATCAGCTTAGTTTTATTATATATAATGATAATGATAATGATTTTTATAGATATAGCTTTTTAAAACCCGTTCCTAAAAAAATAAGTTTAAGTGTCTGTATATCTTTCTGCCCAGGTAGATGGCCCGATTTGGTTGCGTTATTTTCTTTTCAAAGCCCTATTTTGCAAGACGGTTCTTACTTTAAAAAGAGTTGGTAATCTTAAAATGGCTGAACAGATTCTAATAATCGTAGCTGCTAGCTATAATTTAACAGAAACTGCTCAGCCATTTTAAGATTACCAGCTCTTTTCAAATTAATGAAAGGAATTATTTCTATTATTTCATTTTTTCTTTTATTTATAAAATAAAAAATAAATATGGTATCAAAGGGTTTATTTTCTAAGTTTAAGTGATAGTGGTAAGCCACCACTCACTACTTGTACAATAACAGATGTGGGCTCTATAAGAGGTTTGCGAACTGTATTCTTCGAGGGCGCCACGGTAAATTTACGCAAAATGGTCGCCACTCCCGCCAAAGATTGCATGATTCCCATTCTTTCACCTGGAAACACAAAATTTCATTTTTTAAATCGCAGTTTTCGATATATATGAAAGTAACATTGCACAACACCATCTAGAAACCAATAGTAGGTATCTGTATCATTAGTAAACATTAAAGAAAATAGATTTTCCATTAACTACCAATATACAGAATGTTAAAGAAATTACATGCCATAGCTTCAGAGTAAGAACCAAGTTTAGATCCTGCATTGTGGACACGGTGAGCATGCCCACAATCTCAATATGCTCATGCTGTAAACCAATCACTTATTTTTTTGTACAGATAATATGTTATAACTAGATGAAAACCTGGCTTCGCTCAGGTGAAATGTAAACTCATAAAACACAATCTTTATATATACTATCTCAAATAGTAGATTTTTAAAAGTAGCCACACTGTAGTGATGTCTTCTTTCAACTACTCGTATTGCGTTGATTTGAAAGAGACAACACCACAGTGTTGCTATTTTTTAATTTCTACTCTATTATGAACGAAGAGAAAATATGTTTCACGATAATCTACGCTCCGTTCTACGACACTTTAATAATTATTAAATAAATAAATTATTTAATAATAAATAAATTTAATAAAAAATAATTATTAAAATGTATGAGATAATATAAATATATATTATGTAATTTTCTATGTTATTAAATAATCATCTATATCTATACATATAATAAAATCTATATACATATAATAAAATCGTAGGAAAGTTAATTTATGTCCGGAGTAAACTCAAAAAGTACTGCATGGATTTACTTCAAATTTTGCATGAATATTACTAACAGGTCGGGTCAACATATAGGCTACATATTATCACGCTTTCACCTACAGGGGAGGAGCTGTGCGGAGTAAACTAAGTCGCGGGCAACAGCTAATTTATAAATGACCATGCCATCTACACCACATATTTATTATTAGTCAATTAATTGTCTGTCAGTGCATCGATAGAATTTTAATCAAGATTTTAGCAAAATACTCGACGATCCGAATTTTACGGATAAATGTTGTCGACTCCAAATCATTATTTTTTTACGCTTTACAATTCAGGTAAAGGTTCGATCGAGTCTACCGTACCCTTTGGCGAAATTATTAATTTAGATAAAAAAAAACTGTATTATTATTATTATAGGCTACATATTATCACGCTATAACCTATGGGGGAGGAGCAGTGCGGAGTAAACGAAGTCCACGCGGACGAAGTCGCTGGCAACAGCTAGTATTGAATATATCAATTGGGAGCGAGTTAGATACCGACTCCCATTTGGCCGATTTTTGGTAGCCTTGACTACAACCTTTTTGGAGGACTGGATCCGCGTTTGGTAAGAACCCGTAAGAAATAAAAAAAATGAATATCTTTAAAAAAGTAAACAAAATCGAATTGTAATTTACATACTGTCCCGACCGAATTGTAAGCTACATAAGGCCCTGGCGCATATCTTGCGCCATTTCTACTAGCAGTATTCAATAGTAATTTTAATTCTAAACGATTGCTATTTTAAATTAGTAGGAATTAAATTAGGTTGATCTTGCAATGTATTTTTGTTTTTTTTTTATTATTGGAACTAAGTTCCTTATCGCGCGTCGTGAAAGGGGGCTAGACGGAAAAAATTCTTACGAAAAGTTGTCACGACACTTTTTGCTATAGTAAGCTATTGTAAGCTGTGCGGCGTGTGCATGTTTCTCTCTCTCTCTCTCTCTTATAGAAAGCAAGCCAGATATTTTCATTTCTATTTCACACTGAACAATGTGGTGTCGCGACGATTATTTTTGTTGAGTGTATACAGGTTTTTTGTAAATAATAATAAAAGTAACTTCGTTCCATCCGGGTGTCCCTTGACACCTCTCAAGTTTTTATAATTATTTTCCTGGGTTCCTTTATCGATATGAACCTACCACCTCTAAGATATGGTACGCAATTTCTTTAACGCCATGTATAAAAATGTAAAAAGTATTTTATGCATGAATTCACTAATTGCAATAAAAAATCTGGTGAAGTAGTAAATCTCGTCGCGCTGCAGATCACCGATATCCAGTTTAATCCCGCAGTTACATGTATGAAGTACAACTGAGTAATTTTATTTTAAAAAATCGTACTGCATAATTTTGTAGCCGAACATAAAATACATCGGCTTCCAAAATTTAAAAAATGCAGAAACCTGATAGTTTCCAAGTAAAGTGACTGTGACATAAAGACAAATGGACAGATATACAGACGGGCCTGAAGAAATTATAAGAGTTTGGCTACAGAACTTCAAGAACTAAGATAGTATGGTTTTCCTACATCCTCTGGAATGGAAGGAAGAACCAAGGAGGGATCCTTGGTCCGATACTTTTCATATTATTTATCAACGACATTAAATGCCTATTTAGAAAACTAGACAGTAAATTTCTATTATCTAGTGATGATTTAATGTTACACAAAAATATTATTAATTTAAATGAATCTGCCAAAAATAATAATATTTTAGGGTTATTTTATGTATAGTATAGGAAACAAGGTAGCGGATCTGATAGAAAGAAAGAACCATTGCCTAAAGTGTTACAGGAAGCCAATGAATATGGCATTCTAGCTGCGCTACACGGATAACAATACACCGCTAACATCTTTGGTGTCTATAAGCGAGGGTATCCGTCTGTCTTTATGTTTTTCAATCATGATATATCTATCATATGATCTTTTTACATCAAATGATAGTAAACGAGCAGATGGCTCTCCGTATGGAAAGATACAACCATCGCCTATAAACACCAAAGATGTTAATAATGCGTTGCTATCCTTATGATGGGGTTTTAATGCCACATGCATAAATGCACCTTCAAAATGAAATACGACGGCTCAATGCTTGTTGCATTATTGTGACAGGAAATAGTAAGACGATGGTACCAGACCCGTGCGAGAAAATGTAGAACTCTACTAGCTAGTAATGTTGTCAATATTTTACACATATTTAAAATGAGTATATGCAGCCATCAATTTCTAAACTGTTATGTCAAAATAAAGATGAAGTATTAATTTTTACTTATTATTAAAATATCTAATGAAATATTAAGTATTGTTAATCATTTAACATATTTAAAATTAATATGATTTTTGAGCTGATATAAAGTCAACTATTTGATTAAGGTAATTATAAAGTCAATAAACTATTAGAATAAAATATTATAAAAGGTCTGACAGATATGTTTCAAAGCATTCGTTTTTGTGAAACTGAGAAGTTAAGTGTCGTAACATACAATAAAGTGTCATCAGTCGTGTATTTTGTATTTAATTAATTAATATAATTCAATATTCCGTCAGTTGTTGTTTAAATTAACAAATCTTTTACCCGTTTACCAAGTGGAGCTAACAGTAGCTACAATATTAGTGACACGTACAGCCACTGTTCCTGTAACCAACTGCCTGGCCGAACGGCAAATGGTCTGTTCTGGGAGCCCGGACCAACAAAGGGGTTACGTATTGGAAACTATAGTACAAAGAAAATAGATTAGTTTAAACAAAACGATATACCAATGCATGATCGAGGTCCATCTCCAAATGGCATATACACGTTTTTTGGAATGTCGCCGATGTTATCTGGATGAAATCTCTCAGGTCTGAACTCTTCTGGGTTGTCGAAGAACCTTTCATCCATATGCATAGCCTCAGTAGATACAATGATGAGAACGTTTTCATCTATGGTCAAATTGTTGGTGGAAAATGTGTACTTCTTTGCACTTTTTCTAAGGACAAATCCTGGAGAAGGCAGCATCCGAATACTTTCCCTGAAAAAATGTTTTTTTATATTGCTTATGTATTGTATTAAATTATAAATTAAGTTTGCAATAGAAAAATGAGAGTATCAAAGGACCTTTGAAATCACTCTGCCGAGACTTAGTATCTTGGAGAAATAGTGAGGCACAAAATTGTCATGATAATCACATAGTTGTGGACTTCCAGACATCGAGATGATAAATAAGAAACTTTGAATTCTGTTATAATGCCTGATGATGAAAATCAGCAGAAAGAATTAATAAATATGTAGCCGCGCGCCAATCCGATACTATTAAAAAAAAACAAGGTATACATTTTAATGTTTTGTATTGTTTTTGCAGCCCAACATAATGTTTTAATTAATAAACTAAATAAAAAGTAAATAGAGTGTTAATAGACGTGAAAACCAAAACAACGTTAATAATCTAGTATATTTGCAAATAATTAAATATAAATAATTCAGATGATATTAATTTAAAATTTAAAAAAAAAACAGTTATAACATTGCTTTGAGGGTGAATTGCAGAAGTGAGTCTGTTGGCAGTTTATGACTGACACTGTTTTTTTTTAATTTGATTTAATATATAATAAATAATTCCTTGCAGCACTGTTAGCAAGTCTCATCATCGATTTAAATCTGCTAAATAAAATATATCTATGACGTTATTTTATACCACTTCGGGACATTGGAAAAACTTAGCAAACAGAAAGAACTAAGTGCCATATGTAATGATCAGAATCGCAGATGGACTTACATTGTATTAGGACTTTTGATGAGCACAGCTGTAAAGTTGTGTTGACGTCTATAGGACTGACATTCTGTATCGAGAGTGCAACATATCAACGCGAGTTAAACTTGGAACGAGGCAGATCACGTGAGGTCTGTATTTTGCAAGCGATGCCAGCAGTTTTATTTGAAGTAAACTCAAAAAGTACTGCATGGATTTACTTCAAATTTTGTATGTATATTACTAACAGGTCGGGTAAACATATAGGCTACATATTATCACGCTATCACCTACGGGGGAGGTGCTGTGCAGAGTAAACCAAGTCTGCGCGAACGAAGTTGCTGGCAACAGCTAGTTAATATTATAAATGCGAAAGTTTGGGTGTTTGGCTGTTGGGATGGATGGATGTTTGTTACTTAATCACGTAAAAACTACCAAATGGATTTGAATGAAATTTGGCACACAGGTAGATGATGACTTGGAATAGTACATAGGCTACTTTTTATCTCGGAAAATTTAGGTGAGGCCGCGAAATTCGCTAAAAACTATTTAAAATGCAGCGGGCTGCATGCTGCAGCTAGTACTCAATAAACATGAAAAATCAGGCCATACGGCATCTGAGTGCCAGTCCCAAATGCAATGTTGTGCCAGTTGAAATTATTTGAAAATTAAGGATGCCACACACGCCACAGTACCAGAAATAAATCAACCATCAATCGGTCGACCGCATGCCACATTTTTAGACTGCCTTTAGAATCAGGAAGTCGTTCCAATCAATTTCGAATGAGATCGACTATTGCTCCTAGCTTCTACCCAAGGGAAACAGTTCTAGAATATGGTTCATTACTTATGATATCATAATATTTCGGAAGCTCAGGACGATTTTACCGAGACCATAGATTTATCTTGATCAATATTTACTGAAAATGGAAGTCTACTTTTCTGAAATTTTCTTTTCGCGACAATAAATTAGTTGTACTAGTTACATTTATAAAATCGCACGAAAATAAGCAGGTACATAAAAATAAATCTTATCAAAAGAAGACTGCTGCTCATGCTGAAATTTTAATTAAAAAAATAACTACCCCGTGTTGGTCCAGGCCCTAGTCTATATTGGCAATGGATTCCCTTTCCATCCGGAGAGCCATCTGCTTGTTGGCTATTTTGTAGTAGATATAGAAAGAATAAAAAACTAATATAAATACATTACTTGAAAGCCATTTCTAAATATTTCATATCCCTTACAGCATCGAAACTGAGTTTGCCGTCGTATCTTTGAAGTACTTCATCTATTTCACTTTGACAGCGCGCTTGCTGTTCTGGATGGTGAGCTAGAACATGCAGAAGTATGCTACTTGCATAAGATGATGTTTCAAATCCAGCAGCAAAGAAAATAAACACTTGCGCAGCTAATAACAATTCGTCTAATTCCAACTCAACAAGTTTAGGTTTTCCATCCGAATTTAGGTGTTCTATTGACTCTCCAATTATTTTTCCTTTTTGTTTAAGCTCTAACATCATATCTATAAAATCATTCCTTCCAGATGGCTGGTAATTTCGTTGAGACATTATTTGTCTGACAATAGATACAGTTTTCCTTTCGATTTCTTCATCAAAGAAATTCCAATTTTTAAATAATCGAGGTGCTGATCGTTTTAAGAGTGAAACTAATGTATCTCGAGTTGTTTGAGTAAATATACGTTTTCCAAGCTTACGAAAATCTGATGATTCATCATTCAAAGCATCAGAATCAATTCCGAAACCACAGGCACCAATAAAATCTGTTGTATATCGAGCCATAAGATCTCTTACATCAACTTCTTCATTATTTTCTGCTAAAGATTCTGCAATCAGCGCTAACTTGTCAGTTCTTTCTACAATCAATGGAAACATTGCCTTTAGCTTACCACTTGAAAACGTTGGTGTTAGTTTTTGTCTCATGAGCTTCCACATATCTCCATCAACAGTAAATATATTCCTCATCAGTGGCTCTATTACATCCTTATTAGGAAGAAGTCCTCTGTAATGGAAATTCTTGAAATCTGTTACTAAAACGTGTTTAATCATTTCTGGATCTCTAATCAAAAGTCCCGCATTATTACCTTCAAAGAAGCCTACACATTTTTCGTTGGGGAATTTTCTATATAAACTTGCAAATCTTTCAGATACACTAACTTTATCGATGAACTGTTTTAAATTGCTACCAAAAAATATAACAGGTTCTTCAAATAATATTCCTTTCTTTTTCCAATAATCATAATTCCTAGTACCGTATAAATAGAGAGCAAAAATAAAGAGACCAATCAAAATTAGCAACATTTTTCTACTTTAAAGATATTTACCAGAAATGTAAACTTAAAAGTGACCGGATTGTTAATGCAGATACTATTGATTACATTGAAATGTAAGTCATATCAAGAATTAAAAGATATAAATCTATCGAATGATTTGATAATATCAATTATTTCTTATCATTATAATGATAATTTATAAATAATTTTCGGTTTGATTGCTTTGATAAATTATAGTAATTGAATAAATTTACTCAAAACTCTTTATTTTTTTGTTTACCTATACAATAATACTTACTTGAAATGAAAACCTAACTTTACGAAAATTGCGTAAAAATAAAATTTGGTAAAATCAAACTTTGAACAGTCTGCTCGACCAGTTGAAAATGGTCTAAAATAGAGATATTGCTCTTAAAATTATTTGCGATAGCTCATTGGATCCAGAATGATGCCTAGAAAAATGTGCTAAAGCGTGTATTAGCACATAAAAAATGCAAAAGTTATAAACAATTAAAGATGAAAAAATGGCATTTCTTTTTTTGTCAATATTTCATAAACTATTAATATTTAAGAAATTTCATAAAAAAGTTTCGAAAAGAGAAGGAAATTTCCAATATAAAACTCTTCAATCTCGGAACTCTATCTCCATTATTTATAATTTTAATTAAACACTGAAAATGGGTCTCCGCACGACAATTCAATTAATTTATTCAAGGTATTGAATATTTTTTTAAATTTGAAAAAATTATGATACTATAATGATACTATAAATAATTTTACTTAAAATTAATTTTTCAACAACATAAACGATTGTTAACTAGTAAAATTTTCATGAACTTCCGTCTTAATTGTAAATGAAAAAAAAGTTTAAATAATTATCGTAAAGATTTTTCGCTTCGTGGAGCCTTTTTTATATATTATACTTAATACCACGCCATAAAAGCTCAACTTGCTTGGATCTCATCTTTACTAATTTTACCAATAACATATCATCATCCGTTCGAGAATTTGGTTTTTCAGACCATAGTGGTACGATTATACATTTAGAAAATACAAACGTATTCCAAATAAACAGTAAACCTTCTTTTTGGTACGTAACTAAACGTAATTATAATAGTAAAAATATTAATAAATTTAAAACAAATTTACAAAAAATTAATTGGCTAAAATATATCTCGCCGGGTAAAAATATAAATGATAATTATAACATAGTAAATGATATATTATATGATATATTAGAAAATTGTATACCAAAAAAACGTATAAAAATAAATAAAAGTCATAAAAAAGCGTGGTTAACTCGTGGTATAAAAATATCCTGTAAAAATAAACGGCTACTCAAAATTCATGCTACATATTCAAAAAATAAAACCTTAGTATCACATTATAAACTTTATGAAAAAAATTTAAAACAAATCATCAAAATGTCTAAAAAACTACATTATATTTATAAAATGAAAAAATCAAGCAATAAAATAAAATGTATGTGGCAAATAATAAAAGAACGTACTAATAAGTTTACTATTACTACGCAACAAAATATAAAACTGAATGTCCATAATAATATAACGGCCGATCCGAAGACAGTCAGTAATACATTCAATAGTTTATTTGCAAGTACGGGTAGCGACAAAAGTGAGTATACGTCACAACCGGCGCGCGGTCGACGTGTGCTGCGCACCACTGAGAATTCGTTTTATTTACGCCCCGTTGAATTGCGTGAGGTTAAACTATTAATAAAACGACTTAAAAGTAAACGTAGTTCAGGCATAGACGAACTTCCTGCTACACTTATAAAAGAATGCGCTGATGAGCTAGCGACCCCATTGACTATGCTCATTAATCAGTCTTTTTCCCAGGGTATTTTCCCGGATATATTAAAAAAAGCAATAGTAAAACCTAAATTTAAAAGAGGCGAAAAAACAAATCCAGCTAACTATCGTCCAATCGCGTTATTACCGGTAATATCAAAAATATTCGAAAAAGCTATGTGCGTGCGCCTGTATTCATTTTGTGAAAAATATAATATCTTTGACGATTCACAAAACGGGTTTCGCAAAAATCGTTCAACAATATTAGCATCGTACAAATATATAGATAAGATTTTAGAAATAATTAATAGTAAAAAATATGCCGTCGGAATATTTTTTGATATGACTAAAGCGTACGAAAAAGTTAAATTTAAAATATTATTAGATAAATTATACGACATAGGAGTCCGAGGTATTGCACATAAATGGTTTAAATCCTACTTACGCAACCGCGAGCAATATGTCGACATCGAGCATACGGATTTCGCATCACGTGAAATACGGACTGTTAGATCAGATCCCCAGCTGATGAGGAACTCTATTCCGCAGGGCAGCGTACTAGGATGTCTTCTATTCATCATATACATAAACGACCTCCCAAAAATCGTTGATGAACCATGTATAATGTTTGCAGACGACTTTTCACTCCTGATGTCGGTCAATAATAGCACAGATTTAAATAAAAAGTTACATAACACTATAACTAACATTGAAAAATGGATGAATGACCATAACCTAAAAATAAATTATTTAAAGACAAAAATTATGCAATTCAAACCCCATCAAAAAATAGAGTTAAACATAAATTTTTTGTACAAAAATGTTAAAATCGATTGTGTACCCACGCATACTCTACTCGGATTAGTAATTGATACAAATATTAATTGGAAATCACATATAGAAAAAATAAAATCTAAACTATCACAATTTATTTATTCATTGAGGGAACTCAAAAAGTCAACAGATATTAAAACTGCTACCACAGCGTACTATGCATATGCTTACGCATGGCTAAGCTACGGCACTATACTGTGGGGTAACAGTGTTAATGTCCACGACATATTGGTACTACAGAAAAAATGCATCCGTATTCTAGCTAACATACAATACAACGAATCATGTAAACCCCATTTTAAAAACTTAAAAATCTTAACTCAACCTTGTATATATATATTGGAACTTTGCAAATTTGTTAGGAAAAATAACCACTTATATACAAAATTAGGACAAATACCTCGTCGCTATGAATCACGTTCAAAAAATAATTTATATCAAATAACATCGAAGTTGAAGTTACATAGTTCCGGGCCATATCCCATGTCCGTAAAAGTATATAATAAATTACCAGAAAATCTGAAAAGCGAATATAACTATAATAAATTCAAAAATAGTATAAATAAACTTTTAATTGGAAAAGCCTATTACTCTGTCAAAGAATATTTGGAAGACAAATCATTCTAATAAGAAGTTGCTACCCCATTGCCATTCCAGTTGCTGCGCCTGACAAGGTACATAATATTATGTAAATCGTCTTATGCACGTAAAGTGAAAAATATTATGTAATGCAACTGTATAATAATAAATAAATAAATAAATAAATAAATAAAAATTAAAAAAATATTTATACTTTGCTTATAATAATTATTGTACTTTAAAAACATTACGTTGATTTTTCAGTTTTTGTTCAAATGCAATAATTATTATAAGCAAAGTATGAATATTTTTTTAACTTTTATGGCGTGATATTGTGAGGTGTCATTCCGGATCTAATGAGCTATCGCACATAATTTTAAGAGCAGTATCTCTACCTTAGACACTTTTCAACTTGTTCAGCAGACTAGAATGGAAAACTAATGCAAAACTCTAATATTTTTATATAAAACTAGCTGTTGACCGCGACTTAGTTCGCGCGGACTTCGTTTACTCCGCACTGCTCCTCCTCTGTAGGTGATAGCGTGATAATATGTAGCCTATATGTTGACCCGACCTGTTAGAAATATTCATGCAATTTTACGCCGTGTTGGTCCCGGCCTCCTTTGAAGAATAGGCCAACTGCCGTTCTGCCCGGCAGGTCGTAAAAGGCGACCGATTGGCTATCGGGTCACTACCATCGTGGCTACTAGGTGGTAGAGTTCTGCATTGTCTCGCCCGGGTCTGGTACCACCGCCTTACCTATTCCTGCCGCAATAGCTTCAGTGCTTGTCGCTGTCGTGTTTCGGTTTGGAGGGTAAGGTAGCCGGTAAACTTATGCATATGGCATTAGACCTGGCCACAAGATAGCAACGCACCATTAACATCTTTGGTGTCTATAGGCGATGGTTGACTCTTTCCATCAGGAGACCCATCTGCTTGTTTGCTGTCTTATGATATAAAAAAAATGCAAAATGTGAAACAAATGTATTTTGCATTTTTTTAACCCATGCAGTACTTTTTGAGTTTACCCCGGACATACATTTACTTTCCTACGATTTTATTATACGTATAGATGCATTAGTAATAAATTAAAAAATACTACACATAAACACACACATACACTTTAAAAAGGCATGTTACGCGTTTAATAGATAGCAACAGGCAAAGAGCTCTCCTGATGGACCGCCCGGCCACGCGAACCGGCAGCGGCGGCGGCAGCAGCAGCGGTGGCGGCGACAATTCGTCGGTCACGCCTCCGCCGGCCACCACGCCGCGTGGCATGTTTAGTACTTTCCCATACATTTGTTTCAGACGCTAGACGCTTCGCTTCGCGAAATATCGCGGGCGCGAATTTACCGTGGCCAGGCCGGGAAAGAGAGAACCATCGTCTATACATACCAAAGATGTTAATAGTACGTTGCTATTCAAGTTGCGGGATGGCAATGCCACATTAATAAATCTACTAGCTATCTTACACTGACAATACTGCTTTAATGAAATTTCCGGAACAGAGGGATATGTAATTTAATACAGTCAAAGTTTATATGGAAAAATTGTAAAAAGCTAATATTTTTATAGAAAACTAGTTGTTGCCCGCGACTTCGTCCGCGCGGTCTTCGTTTACTCCGCACAGCTTCTTCCCCGTAGGTGACAGCGTGATAATATGTAGCCTATATGTTGACCCGACCTGTTAGTAATATTCATGCAGAAGTAAATTCATGCAGTACTTTTTGAATTTACCCCGGACATACATACAGACAAACAGACAAAAATTCTAAAACTTTATTTTTGGATTCGATATCGATTGTAGATTACGCCCCAAGTATTCTTTTAAAAAAATATTCAATGTACAGTTTTGACTTTTCTACGATTTTATTATATGTGTACATTAGAAATTTGTAAATTAATTAAGAAAATACAAAACATGCACATGTATAATATATACAATTTTGTTAATAGTTTGTTCAAATTTAGACAAGAATTCATCGTGGCCACATTGAATCATATTTTGTTCATCCTAAAATTCAACTAATAAGTAGTATTAGTAATCTATATTATTTATATATTATAAATACGAGTTTGTTGAGTTTAGATGTTTGGATGGATGATGGATATTTTTACTCAATCACGCAAAAAGCACTGAACGGATTTGAATGAAATTTGACACACAGGTAGATGATGGCTACTTTTCATCTCAGAAAAACGAGTTGTTCCCGCGGGTCTCACCGAAAACTTTTTGTATGCAGCGGGCTGCACGGTGCAGTTGGTCTAATATGAAATTCTCGTACCACAATTTTAGTTATTTTAATTACCATGCTCCTCCGAATCATAATTTCATATCACAATTTCGCCATTAAGTCATTATTTCGCATACGCTGCGAAAACTATTAACGATATATAAAATAATTTACTTAAGTGAATTCGTAAACAAGTCACAAGACTTGTCACTCTCGAGAAAGCGCGCAGAATAGAACCGAAGAATTTTATTTTTACCGAATGTTCGGCCGAAGTTCGAATTCGGTTCATTCATAATTCATTCATAAGATATAGCCTGGTGACAGACAGACTGAGGGACGTATAGCGGAATCTTAGTAACGGAGGTAAAGCGGAATCTATCTATCTATCTATAATTAATTTCAATTACGATGGACTAAATAACAACATTGATTCATTAACACTTTTACATGATACACAGGTGTGCCAAGATAAGAATACCATTAATTAATCAGTATCAGAACTTATCAAAGTAGGTATTATTATTCCCAAATTAATTATTTTCCATTACTACTACATGTACTATTATATCATGAGATAATAAATGGCAATAGGTACACCTCTTTTCTTACATCTTGCTGATAAAATTAAATATTTATCTAATAATAAATCTTTTATTGTATATAATTATAAAAAAACGTTGTAATTAATAAATTTAAACAAACATGAATTAGAAATTACTCTTTTTAAATTACAAGTATGTTGATTTATAAAATTGCATATTAAAAAATTTAGTTTATAAGGTAGAACATGTTGATAAATATACATTAAATTGTACAACTTAACTAAATTGATACAAAATATCTATTATCTTTCTTCTGTCTTTAAACTTTGTAAAATGTAAATATTTTAATTAAACAAAAAATGAATTTTGTAATTTATAGAAATAAGTTGTGATGTCAATTAATGTGTGTAATTGTATCATGTAACTAATTTAAAAAAAAAAGCCCGCTGAGTTTCTTCCGCCGGATCGACTCACAACATTTTTAGTTTAATGATAAATAATTATAATTTTAAAATATTTGCACACCATATTATGGTAGAATATGTTGGTAACTTAATCAAATTTTAATAACTTTTAACTCCCATATTCTGGCAAATAAATAATTTCTTTCTTTCTTTCTTTCGTTCCCATCACTGTAACTTCTGTAAACCAGAATCAACAGCGGCAATCATCCTGATAACCTCTGAGTTGCGAGCTCAGGGTGCCCTGAGGAAAAGCTTAGCTGTCTTGGGGCCCTTGAGTCAGAGCGGAACCAGGGGTACATATTTAAACTACTAGCTATAGCGTGCAACCCACTGCATTATAAAAGTTTTTGGCGAATCCCGCGGGATCACCTAATTTTTCCGGGATAAAAAGTAGCCTATGTGCTATTCCAAGTCTTCATCCACCTGTGTACCAAATTTCATTCAAATCCGTTCAGTGATTTTTCGCATTTATTTAAAAATAAATAAATTTATATCTATATTAATATTATAAATTCGCATTTATAATATTAATATAGATATAAATTTATTTATTTATTTATTTGTATTTAGATCAATTAATGTTAATTAATTAATTAAATGATTAATTATTATAATATTAATTAATTAATTATTGAAATTATTAAAATTAAATTAATTCATTTTAATTAATTAAAATATAGGTAATATTTAATTAATAAAAATAAAGCTTTTATTTAAATATTCAATCATTTATCATATATGTCAGTCAGTTACTAACTTTCGCATTAGCGAATTAACCTGTCTCCATGTGTTGTCTTCTGCGCAATTTGACTACAATGAATTCGATGTAGATTGGTGAATCTCAGGCGCGTGCGCTCCTTATAGGCAGAAAAGCAGTGCTTTACCTTTATTTTAATAAAACGTTCATACGTTTTAGATGACTTATAAATAAATGAATAAACAAAATATAATAACTTAAAAACGCCTAATATTTTTAAATAGCACCTATTTGCAAGCAGAGCACTCAAACATGTTTGCCAGGCGTTTATTAAACGATAAATAATATTGAAGTAAGGCCGCAAGCAATCTGCTTCACATTGTAAATGTGTGCGAGACATAATTACCTATCCGCACGTAATTGGCTCACTCACACAATGATTCTATTGTATAAAGCAGGTACTGCGGCCTTGTTCTATAATCCGGGTAAAGATAATAGACGAAATATTATTGACAAAAAGTATGCTCACATTATGCATTTTTGTTTAGTAAGGTTTTATTTGTTTAAATAGCAGAAATGTTTTGTGTTTCGCGGGGGCCATTTGCTTTTTCGTGTGATAGCTGTTAAGCATTGTTTATTATTTTGTTTGTGCCAGTATATTATATAAAGTTTTCATTTTAATATTTGAAAGTGTTTAGGTACATTTAATAGGTTATTACTGAGTTTCTATAATAATTGTAGTGATTTGCTTTTACTAGTGCATTTGTTGATTTTTTAAATGTTATTTGATTGTGAAGTTTGCGTTGAAAATGTGTGTTTATTAAAAATTAAAAATAACAAGTTTTTTCTATTTTGTCATTCAGTGAAAAGATTCAAATCGTGTCTAAATGTAGGTGTGTACCCGAGTTACAATTAAACCAGCAAGGCCAGCAAAACGTATACACGCATATTTGAAAAACACACAAAATCAACGACTCACAGAGCTTTCCATGATTTCTATAGAAACGACATTAATGATAGAATTAAAACGCAATCCAACTTTCTATGACGATATCCTAAAATCATATTTAAAAAAGGATAGGCGCATAGATTTCACTACATAGTATAAAACAAAGTAGCTTTCTCTCTGTCCCTATGTCCATATGCATGCTTAAATCTTTAAAACTACGCAACGGATTTTGATACGGTTTTTTTAATAGATAGATTGATTCTTGAGGAAGGTTTCAGTATATAAACCTTTCAGATATTCCTACGAGAACAAAAGCTACGCGGGTGAAACCGCGGGCAGGTCGCTAGTAATCTATAAATGAATGAGAAGTTTGTTTTTTTACTAACCCGTAATTTTATTATTAAGTTTATATTATATAAGGCCATATCGGATATCTCGCAAGGGATGTGTTCTGTAACTATCACTCACTTGGATAATATATTTGAGGTGGTCAAAATCTTGCGTTTATTTATATCGGTGTATAGTAATCTCAAGTAATCAGAACCTTCAGTGAAAATTGAAGCTGACTAGGTGAGTAGTTAGATATTAATTTAGCTTATTATTTTACTTATTTTATTACAATTTCATTCGCCGCGACGATCGATTGCTGTTTTGTTTGCGTTGCCGTAGAAGATGTACATGAATAGTAGTACATCTAAGACTTATTCTGTTGGCATGATTTCCGACTTAGAGATCCGTCGTAGGCTGTAGCTATGCTACATATATATATATATATATATATATATATATATATATATATATATATATATATATATATATATATATATATATATGTGTATATATATATATGCTATACATATACACTATATGCACTATATGCATACACTATATGGCATTGATTTATATATATGCTATATATATATATATATATATATATATATATATATATATAGCATATATATAAATCAATGCCATTTTTGCCAAGTCATTATTTTTAATACCTCAACTATTATTTCATGTTCCCTGTTTAATATATTTGCTATCTTAAAGTAGCAGGCGTTATTTAGTTTCTATAGATCTTACGTTTTGTAGCTCATCTATACATATAATAAAATCGTGGGAAAGTCAAAACTGTACATTGAATATTTTTTTAAAAGAATACTTGGGGCGTGATCTACAATCGATATCGAAGCCAAAAATATAGTTTTTAGTATTTTTGTCTGTTTGTCTATCTGTTTGTCTGTTTGTCTGTATGTAGTCCGGGGTAAACTCAAAAAGTACTGCATGGATTTACTTCAAATTTTGCATGAATTGCTGGCTGCTGCCTGGCAGAATGAATTACTAACAGGTCGGATCAACATATAGGCTACATATTATAACGCTATCACCTAGCGGGGAGGTGCTGTGCGGAGTAATAGACAACCTGAGACTGGGTTTTCCCGGCCAAAGCGAGACGTATGGTCACCTTAGTCCTGCACCTCGCGCCGTGAAGTGTGATTGTCAGCTGTCGTTTAGCTGTCACCTTTCACCTGGAGGGGTGGCCGCCCTACTTATACGCAATTATATCTGTTTTTATTTCACTATAACGTCGTGAAGTTATTTGTTTTATATCACTATTATATCACGCGTGATATAACAGTGCTTATCATCTTAGCTTGCCATCAGGCGAGATCGAGGCTTGACGCTTACCTATCGATAGAAAAAATTAAATCACGCTTGCCTTGTTTATAACAGGCGGTTTCGATGCATATAACTGAGTGCTAAGTGTGAGTTTATCTTTTCGCATTACTGGTTTCTCACGTTTACCACTAGGTGGCGCTGTACAAATCACATACAAATTCCTAGTAAACTCGAAACGCGCTCACGATCGAATGCGAAAAGAAAAACTCACACTTAGCACTCTGGTGTGGCACGTGAATTATTTGTGCCATGCCTACGGCCCACACACGTATACAGAGCGCATAAAATGACAAATGCCTATGCGCTCGGTGCCCTCTATTTTGCATTGTCATTCGTATGCCGGGTTGGTAATGCCGCGTGCATAAGTTCACCAGCTACCTTGCCCTCCAAACTGGAACACGACAAGAACGCTATTGCGTCAGGCATAGGTAAGGCGGTGGTACTAGACTCCAAAGAGACGTTAGACAAATATAACACCCAATAGTCACGACTCACGATGGTACACGTATATCCGAAGGTTCGTCTTTTACGATCTGCCTGGCAGAATGGTAGATGATCTATGCTTTAAAGGGAACTTGGATAGACACGGGGACAAACGGAGATATATTTATATTAGTTAGCATCTACCAGCTTCGCGGAGTTTAAATTCATTGACTATAAAAAATAGGGTATTCCATTTATGCAATTGCGTTTTCGCACTCTATTGAAATTCACATTAAAATCAGTTAAGCCGTTCACGAATTGGACATATTATGTACATAAATATAAATGTGTTTAAAATGATAAAACTGATATCAGTTAGTTCTACTAATATTTGTTATGAAATTTAAAATATAAGTTTGAACTCATTTGATTTTCTTTAATTCGAGAGAATTAAAGAAAATCAAATGAGTTCAAACTCCGGGTTCAACTTCCGGGTTGGCTGGAGAAAATCTCATAGAAATAAGCTCGCCCATCGTATTTCTCTTTTACCTTTGTTCTCTTCTATGTGTATTATATTTTCTGTGTACAATAAAGAAATGAACAAAAGTATAGACAGACACTAGATATTAATATTATAATAGTATTAATAGTACTGTTTGGAATTTTAATACACCGCCATCTATTGGACACTTACAAAATCCAGATACCATTATAAGTTGAAAACATAAGTCATGTAACAAATCAGTAATTTTCATAATTTTACCCCGTGTTGGTAATGTTTGCCGTTCTGCTAGCCAGGTCGTAAAAGGTAATCGATTGGCAATACGTGTCCCCACCATAGTGACTACTAAGTGGTAAAGTTCCGCAGTGTTTCTCCAGGGTATACGGTCCTGTTTTGCCTATTCCTATCGCAATAGTGACAATGCTTGTTATGGTCATGTTCTGGTTTATGAAGGGTAAGAAACCCGGTAGACATGCATGTGGCAATGCCATCCCGCTACACTTTAGGACAGTCTTCTGACAGTGACAGAATATTCCTTGTCAACTGAACGGGACGAATCGGCGATCAAAGAGGAAACTTAATTTCGGAAAATAATTTACTCTTAATTCTGACGATTGTGACATTTCAATATTATTTGATTCTGAATCTTGTGTTTTTTCTAATAAAAAAGTAAATATTCACGGGACAAACTACAATTACTGATCTAACCCCAAAATAAGCAAATTATCTGCTTGTGTTATGGGTGTTAGTCAACGATACTAATACATAGAAATACATATATAAATACTAGAATATATTTAATAAACACCCCAACCCGGAAATACAAACATTGATGCTCATCACACAAATGCTTGTCCCCGTCGGGGATCGAACCCAAGCCCTGTCGATCGCGTAGTCAGGGTCGCTAACCACTCGACCAACGAGGCGGTAATAATTAAAACAAGCTTACATGACTACTGAATGAGCTTTTTGGGTTTACATTTTGTCAATAATTTGATCTCTTACTGTTTTGTAACCTTCAAGCTCTTGTAAGTTAACGTTACGAATTTTAGATATAGGTAAATTAGCTTTTAAATCATTAAAGCGCCTTAAACATTATTCCGTCTTGAAAAACCGTCGTCATTAGGGCGAGCGAAGCGAGCCTTACACTAGGCGACTTTCTATGCACTTTTGTGGTATCTGTTACTGAAAAAGTATCGCACTTTGATATTTGAGCTTTGACATGTTAGTTTAAATTCATGTCTAGATTTGATCTACCATTAAAATACCATTTTATAAACATTAAAAAAAATGGAAGATATATGTATTAGAGTTTTATTGCTACTAACGCCATCTATTTTAAAACTAACAAATTAAAATGCTAACGAGTTAAAATGCTAAAATTAAATGAGTTAAAATGTTAAAATGCTACTTTGGCGTGGTAAATTTAATTAATTTAATTCATTTTCATTCCCTCCATTTTAATACAATATTAATATATTAATACCCTTGTACTTTTAACTTCCCGCTACGTATCTAGATAAGGAAGTTACTGATTATGCTCCGAACCTACCGATTATTTAGCTAAAGCGATAGTTAAATTGAGTTGAATGCCATTTGAATGTGACCATTTGAAATTTGATCAATTTGATCATCATTTCCAAAATATACAGGTTTTTTAAAAATCAATATACTACTATTTTTATCAAAATAGACTGACTTCTTGCTGTTTTTTGTGATTTGACAATTGAGACATTTCAATATTTCTTAGAACTGAAAAAATCTATGCTTATAGTTTTTACTTTTTTGAGCTTAAAATACCTTAATTTAGCGGGAAGTTTCAGGTATGGCCTGCAAGGTCAACCGATTACAGATTTTTCACAATATGATTATTGTGAAATAGTACAAGTGTATCCAATCTTAGCCCGAGGGTAAAAAGCTAAAAAAAGGTATATTCATGCCTGCTTATGGTTATAAGGTTTGTTTTTGATTGTAACTCGTAATGAATTGAATTTCTTCGTCTTTGAATTAAAACGAACGTGTGTTTTGTGCAAATCTTTACTTACAACTTTATACATAAGTAATCTGTGCTTACAACTGGCCTTATTAATTAAAATGAGTAGGCAAATATGAATTCTACTGGACCTTCCGCCCACCAAAAGCAACAGTTTTTCAATTTATACAATAATATTTAGCTAATGGACTGTATCTTCTATTCTTATTGTATAATAAAAAAAATTGTAAATTCAATTCTTATACAACTCTTAATTTTATATTTAATTTATAGCGAACATATTATATAATAATAAAAAATACAATAACATTTCATCCATACCATCTATTTTTTTGTTTTCTACAGATTAATCATAATAATACTTTCATGTTAGGTACGTGTTGATGGGGTGTGTTTTTGTACTACGCCATTGTTGTTTGTAGTGATGTGTTGTATCGTGAGAGCTATTATGAAGGTTTTTTTGGAGGTTTAAGTACAACAATGGACGTTAAATTACTGTAATGATGCTGTTAAAAACCGCCCACCCTAAAATATTAATCATTGTTTTTAGGAAGTGGAATAAGTTTATACAAAGGTCTTTTTAGTATGTGATTTCCTTTACATTGAACAGTCATTACGCGCACGAGATTATCAGGCCCAGGATGTAATTGTTTAATTCGACCAAGGTGAGGATACTGGAGTTTGCCATTTGTATCGTTGTTGAAGTGTATTCAGATATTCAGTGTGCTACCGACGCCAAAAATCCTGTGTCTTTCTTTGAATCATCTGCCATCTAGTGAGATTATTGATATTAATATGCTCATAGTTTACCTCAGGGACGCTAGCAAGAGGTTCACCCACTAAAAAATGACCAGGAATTAATGGCTGTTCAGATACGTCATCCATAGGACACAGAGGTCGAGAATTAAGACACGCTTCCACTTGAGCCAGTAGGGTTGACATCTCTTCATACGTCAATTTGCTTTCTTTGTTAACCCGATTCAAATGTCGCTTCGCTGACTGAACTCCCGCTTCCCACAAGCCACCGTACATTGGCATTCTAGGTGGTATAAAATGTCATGTGGTGTTTTCGTTCGCGAGGAGTTCAGCTATTTCATGCTCCATAATATTTTCACCTTCTTGAAACAAATGCTTCAGTTCCTTTGCAGCGCCAACAAAGTTAGTACCATTGTCGCTCCATAAATTATTGCAATGTCCTCTACGTGCAATAAATCTTCTAAAAGCGGCGAGAAATGCTTGAGAGGTAAGCGAAAGTTTGGATGTTTGGATGGATGTTTGTTACTCAATCACGCAAAAACTACTGAATGGATTTGAATGAAATTACACACACATGAAGGCACACGGATAGATGATGACGTGGAATAGCATATAGGCTACTTTTTATCCCGGAATAATTAACTAATCCCGCGGGATTCGCCAAAAACTTTTATAATGCAGTGGGCTGCACGCTCCAGCTAGTAGTCTATAAAAGTGCGTGAACATATGCCTAAGATTTATACTTACATCGTACATTTATATTTGATAAACATTCATTTTCACATAAAGGGTATTGTCCATTACAGGCTATGTGATGACCATGTGTTTTTTTAAAAACTATTTATACCAAAAATCATTATTTTATTTTTAAAACACGACGGTACTATTTAAAGAACTGGAATTTAAACTTAATTAGAAAATAAAATAATAAGTGATCAACGTTAATTATTCAGTTTTGAAGTCACATTGCGGCATAGGTCTGTGCCATGTTGATTGTAGACTTTACTCGATTATACCATATAATCGATTCGCATTGGTGTCGATTATAATAACGTATATAACATACCTAAACATGCGTATTTGTTTTCTTGTATATTTTGCTTTTATCTGCAGACTCGTGTTTATAGATAAAACCAAACTAATAAAATACAATCGTGAAAATAACGAGTTTATTTACTAAACGAACAGATAGATTTTGCACGTCATAGGCAGTAAAAGTGCTTTTTAATGTAATTAATTATCATCTCTTTTAAACAAAATGACTGAAGCACTATTTACTATTTGATAAAGTAGTATCAGATTATTTCTACAAATCGATTGTTTTTACAATCTAGTGACACTCAATTTGTGATGGGTGGTTTAATCGAATTACTTCACTAATATTAACATTAATAGTCTATTAACAGATTCGGTAATCGGGAGCCGAAGTCGTTCTTTGGCTGTTACATGGAAAAGATATATTTTGTTTTGACGCATTAATGGTATAGTGATATTTTAGTTTCTTAAAAATACATAGAAAAACAAATAAAAAACATAAAAACAAAATATTATAATATGTAAAATATATTTTTTTTTTAGATTTTTAATTCTTCAACAAAAAGAATAAAACTCCATTAAACTTACTATCAACTTGTGAATTTAGTGGTTTGTTTATTTTATATGTCTGTTTTAAATACGAAACATTTGTGACTTCCCATTATCAGTTTGCCAGTCAGTTTCAAGTTATATCAATCTCATTCGCGAATCACGATTCTTAACTAAATTAAGAACTAAGAACGTGTTTTTCCAATCGAAATATCCCGAGACAAAAGAATCGAGAGCTTATGAAAATTAATCGAATGATTTCGTTAGATGGCATATTCACCCACCGCTAGCGGCTACACTAATAAGCATATGTCAAAAATTGACATTAAACAGTAAACATGAAATAACTGTTTATTTTCAATTTGCGATCTATAATAGTATTTGATAAATGTACCTAATTTGTAAATGATTTTTCGGTTCTTTTCGTTATCGTTTTGATTTGTTAGTTATTAACTGCAGCAAATGATGAACAGTTTTTACTTTTGGACTTCAAAAATCTGTTTGTAATTTTGACCCTGGCGTTATTTTGAACACTGAAACCACCTCAACTGTGTCTGCGCTTCACTCGACTAACAATTGATGGCATTGGCCATTGATGTTTTGCGTCGCAGGAGATGAAATCTGGAGCTTCTCGTAGTTCGATAATTATCAAAGGATTGCTCCACAAGTGGTAAGACAATTTTTATTAAGATCACATTATTTTTGTATAACAGGGTGAAGATCTTTGTAACATTTTCCTTATATAACTAAATGTGAATAAGCAGTACATATGTGTTCTATTTGCAGGTGACAAATCAAAGTGCAGTCTGTCAATTTTGCTGGATGTTGGGGCACTTCACAACTCAACAATACTAGAATCCAGCCCAAGTGGAGAACATCTTCGACAGTTGTGTGGGAATTGTATATCAATATTACACAGTAGAAATCATGTTCTCAATGCAATTACACCAAGCTCAATACACATAAGAACTGTGATTAATGAATGGATATCATCTTGTCAGGTAAAATAATAATAATCTTGACACATTCACTTAAACATACCTTGTACTATGTGTACTAAACAGATAAATATACTGATTAGGATAATTATATATTTAGTAGAACTCTGTCACACGTACACATATATTATTTTACTCAACTGTTATTTTAACCAAAGACCCTTAACTTCATAGTAAGAAGCTGAAGTCAGATATTGAGATACCATTACATTTAATAATTCGAGTTTGTTTGTTTGTACATGTTCAAAAATACCAATAAAATGGAAATAAATATGCAATTAATAATGACTATAAAGAGCATAGGGACTATAAAAGTATAGGTTTGTTAATAAAGATATTCCGAGTAATTACTTACTGCTAGTTCCGAGTAATTACTAACTACCTAAGTAATTAGTTTGATTACATACAAACATGTTTCGCATTTCAAATGTTAATAACTATATTTTGTATGAATTTTATCTAATAGAAATTAAAATTGTTACAGATCCATGAAACAGATCACATTTGCTATCTATATTGGCTCCGTGTAAATAGGATACCCATAT
The DNA here is from genome assembly GCA_036924255.1 of Apodemia mormo. Lineage (NCBI taxonomy): Eukaryota > Metazoa > Arthropoda > Insecta > Lepidoptera > Riodinidae > Apodemia > Apodemia mormo. The sequence goes on from JAUPFN010000029.1 coordinate 963,606, forward strand.
CTGGAATCCCAGCAAATCCAGTACAGGTTAAGGAATTATGGTTCCTATGCCAGAGAGATATTATGTAGATCAAGCCAGTAACCTACTTGAAGAAATAAGCATAACAGGCAATTGCACATTTTTAAGTTAAACAATACAAAGAGAGCACATAAACCATAATATATATTTTTTTGTACTTTATATAATAATTATATACTAGGCAGAAATGCTATATTGTAATACTGTTGCAATTATCTTGTAGGCAGAAGAACGGTAGGTTGCTCACGTAATGACCATTATCTGGTATCTTGTTTGGGCAAGGCATGATAATTATATATGGCCCCCCCTGCCTAGTTCTTATAAAGTATATTAATAATCTAAGATGTTTAATAAAACCATTACAATGTACAATTTGAGTTTTATTTTAGAATACAATACCTTTGGTTTTGTGCTAAAATCTCATGATATTATGATATGCTTTGATATATAAACATACAACATGTGTATCATGTTATTAATGTAAGTAATTGTCATCATAATATAAGAATTTGATTTTTAAGCATGTTGATAATTATAAATAAATCACTTCTGCCGCGACAAGATTGCAACTTTTACCATGCTGAATATGACATATTTTTACATTTTCCTGCTATTTCTTTATTACAAATAATTTTGTTTAGATATCAAGCTCACAAAATACTAGTTAATGAATAACTCAGTTAATGGTCACATGTAGCCGAACAGTCCATACAAAGTGGTCGATTCCCTTTTGCACTTTTCGAGGTTTTCGTAAGTCAGGGTTCCCGCATATAAATATAATCTCGCAAGAGTCAACTCGTAATTTAGTCGAATGGGTGGAACCCTTTTTGTTTCTATTTATGCCTATAGGCATATTACGAACAAAAAGGTCATCTTAGCTAAGTAAAGCTTTGTTATTTCTATACAACAATGCTGTATGTAGATCTTAGGGCAAATAAAATACGAAAACAAACATTATTTATTATAAAAACTTACAAACTAAACGAAATGTACAATTTATCCTGTCTTACTTAACTATGAGAAGCCTGCTGAGTTTCTTCCGCCGGATCTTCTCAGTGTGTGGCCGCGTTCCAGTCCGGTAGTAATGATAAGGAAATCTACCTAAATTAAAATGTTTGCACGCCATATTATGGTAGAACCATTTTTCCTTGAAAACTCTTTTACAAGAAAGGTACCATAAATAAAAATTGATTTCCATCAATATTAGGCTTTAAGAGCGAAGTGGTAGCGCGAGATGGATCTTGAGTTGCTACATATTATAGGTAGACCGTTCTATAATATTAGACCAGAAAATATGGTGTCAAATTTGTACAGCGCCACCTAGTGGTAAACGTGAGAAACCAGTTTACCACTAGGTGGCGCTGTATAAATCACATACAAATTCCTACTAAGCTCGAAACGCGCTCACGATCGAATGCGAAAAGAAAAACTCTAGCACTCTGAACGTAATGACTAATGAATAAAGCTAATACTGGAATACTATGTAAGTGATTGGTGCATCAACTAGCGTTAGAAGACAACGTCATAATACCATATACCGTAACGTTAATCCAAAGTGTACAGAGTGCTAAGTGTGAGTTTTTTTTTTATAGAAGAGGGGGCAAACGGACAGGAGGCTCACCTGATGGTAAGTGATTACCGCCGCCCATAGACAACTACACTACCAGAGGTCTTGTAATTGCGTTGCCGGCCTTTTAAGAATGAGTAAGCTCTTTTCTTGAAGGTCCCTAAATCGTATCCATTTGGAAAATTTTCTGCCGATAGCTGGTTCCACAAAGGAATGGTGCGGGGCAAAAAATGCCTCGAGAATCGCACGGTTGTGGATTTCCAGACATCGAGATGGTAAGGATGGAACTTCGAATTTTGTCGCGATGTCCGATGGTGAAATTCGGCAGCAGGAATTAATCCAAACAGTTCCTCAGAACATTCCCCATGGTAGAGCCGATAAAAGATGCAGAGTGATGCCACATCTCTACGTAGCGCCAAAGAATCAAGCCGATTTGAAAGAGTCTCGTCCTCGACAATTCGAGCCGCTCTACGTTGAATTCGATCAAAAGGAAGGAGCTGGTACTGAGGAGCTCCCGCCCATAAATGAGAGCAGTACTCCATATGAGGCCGGATTTGCGCCTTATAAAGTAATAAGCGATGGGCTGGTGTGAAGTACTGCTTGGCCCTACTGAGAACTCCCAGCTTTTTAGAGGCTAATTTAGCCTTGCCTTCCAAGTGACCACGGAACTGAACGTCACTCGATATGTCAACTCCAAGTATTCCAATATTGGCTGTGGCTTTCAGGGAAGTATTTTCAAAACGAGGTGATACGACAAAGGTGATTTTTTAGCGGTAAACGCGCAAACTTGTGTCTTAATGGGGTTGAATTGGACCAAATTTAATCGACCCCACTCCGAAGCAACAGAAAGTTGTGCTTCAATTTCTGACACTAGTTTGTTCCGGCACTCGTTGACGTGTTCCCGAGAAATTCCGCTGCAGCCAGAGTACAAAGCATCGCCCGTACTGTCATCCGCATAACAATGAATGCTGCTCGATCGCAACATGTCATTAATGTGCAGAAGAAACAGCGTAGGCGATAGCACACAACCTTGAGGAACACCAGCATTGACGAGTTTAAGGTCAGAGCATGCGCCATCAACAACGACCCTTATACTCCGATCCGTCAGAAAACTGGTGATCCATTTGCACAATTTCTCAGGAAGCCCATAAGATGGAAGCTTGGAAAGAAGTGCCCTGTGCCATACCCGATCAAAGGCCTTCGCTATGTCCAAACTAACTGTCAATGCCCTTTATTCTCGACTGCCTCCGCCCATCGATGTGTTAAGTAAACCAGAAGATCACCTGTTGAGCGTCCGCGACGGAAACCGTACTTTCGGTCACTAATCAGCTGGTGCTCCTCAAGATACCTCAGAAGCTGGCAGTTAATAATGGACTCCATTATTTTGGAGAATAAGGAGGTTATCGCTATAGGCAGATAGTTGGACGGGACCGATTGATCGCCTTTTTTAGGGATTGGGTGCACTAAAGCGGTCTTCCAAGTTATGGGCACGACGCCTTTTGAGTAGGAGAGTCGGAATAAATGCGTTAAAACCGGTGCCAACTCTAGAGCATCTTTAGCACGATAGGAGAGATGCCATCAGGCCCACTCGACTTATGGACGTCCAAGGAAAAGAGTGCCTTACGCACTGTAGTTTGCAAGAACTTTACCTCCGGCATGGAAGTATCACACCGCGTGATAGTAGGTGGTATATTTCCTTGGTCGTCTATAGTCGAGTTGGCTGCAAAAAATGAGCCTAAGAGATCAGCTTTCTCTTTTGCAGAATGGGCTAGAGAGCCATCATCTTTGTGCAAAGGTGGAAAAGAGGGCATACAGAAATTACCTTGAACAGCTTTGGCTAGAGACCAAAACGCACGAGTTCCCGAAGGAAGGCGAACTAGCTTCCCGCCAATTCTGCCAATGTGCTCGGATTTTGCTTTAGCGATGGTTCTTTTAAAAGACCTAGAGGCATAATTGTACTCCTTTCTGAGTGTGCTGGTTACATCCTGAGATGCCTATGCCGCAGCCCAGGCATGGTAGGATTCATGCTTTCGGCATGAAGCCGTTTTGCATTGGTGACCAAACCATGGCTTAGACTTGCCACCAACGGGTACAGCAGAAAACGGAATGTAAAGTTCCATTCCCTGCAGCACCACATCAGCGACGCAGTCAGCAACGACATCTGGATCTTCCAGTGAGGAGCACACACGCCTCCAGAATAAAACAAATATACAAGAAATTGAGAAAATTAGAGTGAACAATACAGAGTATACAAAATCCCAATCAATTTGTAACCTATTTAATGATTTTTTTATAAACCAATCAAAAACAAGTATTAACAATGACAAATTCACAAATACTTCAAAAATACTTGGGTTACCTAATAGCAGTAAAACTATGTTTCTTACACCAGTAGATGAGCATGAAGTATTTAAGATCATAAACTCCTTAAAAAATACAAGTGCAACTGGTTATGATAATATTAGTACAGAACTACTCAAAAATGTTGCTGCTGTAATATCAAAGCCGCTCAGTCATATTATTAATTTGACATTTTTAGAAGGGAAGTTCCCACAACGACTAAAAAAGTTTATAGTTAGACCAATACTTAAAAAAGGTGATCCTTGCGATATGAATAACTATAGACCCATTACATTAATTCCGATTCTCTCAAAAATTTTTGAAAAAGTTATGTATGATAGACTTCATAATTACTTACTGAAATGTAATATATTAAAAAATAATCAATATGGATTTAGAAAAGGTAGGTCGACAACCTTAGCAGTTTTGAACTGGTAAAGAGTATAACGGAATGCCTAAATACAAAAAGTTATCCACTTTGTGTATTTTTAGACATGAGTAAGGCATTCGACTTTGTTTCTCATAGAATTCTGTTGACAAAACTTGAAAAATATGGTATAAGACGAAAATCATTAGAGTGGATACAAAGTTATTTAGAAAATAGAAAACAGTGTGTAGAAATTTCAAAAATTTCTGGGACACATAAAAAAATATATACTTCAAATTATAGTTGTAGTGACTGTGGAATACCACAGGGAAGTGTTTTAGGACCCTTGCTCTTTATAATTTACATTAATGATCTTCCTGAGGCTATGCAACATGAGTCATTCTTATTTGCAGATGACACTACACTCCTCATTAAATGTAAAAATAAAAATCATCTAGTAAAACAAACAACTGAAACCTTACTTAAAGTTTCGGAATGGTTAAAAAGTAATAATTTAAAAATTAACTTGACTAAAACAAAGATAGTTGAATTTCAAACATGTTATAGCAATAAAGTTCAAAAATCAAATATATTATTTAACAATATAAATATAGAAAATACTGAATACACTAAATTTCTAGGAATATTTATTGACAACCATTGCAATTGGAAAGCGCACATTGATTCTCTTTGCAAAAAAATTGACAGATTTATCTATGTTTTGAGAAGAATAAGAGAAGTAGCCAACTTAAATGCTGCATTGCTGGCATATCACGGATATGTCTCATCTGTATTGCAATATGGAATCTCTATTGGGGAAACTCAGTTGATTTAATTAGGATTTTCAGAATTCAAAAGAAATGTATACGTGCAATATGTAATGTTAATCAACTACATTCATGTAAACCCCTATTTAAAACTTTTAAAATACTACCTTTACCTTGTCTTTACATACTGTTGGTATGCGTATTTGTAAAAAAACATCAACATTTGTTTAAAACAAATGCTCAAGTATTAGGGAACTCATATTTTAGAAACAGTGAGAAGCTACATGTGCCAAGCCAAAGACTAAATATTTATAAAAAAAATGCATATTGTATGGCAATTAATATATACAATCATATTCCTGATAGTCTAAAATTATTACCTATAAATAAATTTCGCAAAAAATTGTTTGATTTACTGTTAAATAAAACATACTATGATATTAGAGAATTTTTAGCAGATAAGATTAAATGTTAATAAACAGAAATATAAGCTTGTACAATTTACCTTGAAATTTAAATGTAATAAAAACTGAACGGCAAATTTTGTAAAATGGTAATTTTTTTGTAAATTGTAAAAATTTGGATTGAGCATAAGATCATATTTTGTAAATTGTAAAAACAACTTTGATGTGAAATAATTCTAGTAAATTGTAATACATACAATTGTAATACGTGAAATAGAAAAAAAGAAGCCCGCTGAGTTTCTTCCGCCGGATCTTCTCAGTGTGTGGCCACGTTCCGATCCGGTAGTAATTATAAAGAAATCGACCTAAATTAAAATGTTTGCACGCCATATTATGGTAGAATATGATGGTAATTTAATTTATTTTAATAACTTGTGACACCCATATTCTTGCAAATAAATATTTTTCATTTCATTTCATTTCATTTCAAAAAAAAAAAAAAAGACCGCATCCCGTCCCAATCTGCTGACCTATAGTGCCAAACGCGACGGCAGCCTGAAGAACGAGGCCGTGATAAGCGCGTAATCGGCACTTTGCTCCGTACTAGGCAGTGGTCCGATGAACCAAGTGGAGCGTCTACAGAAACCTGATAACTGTCTGGGTGTGAGGTCAGCAGAAGGTCTCACAAGGAAGGAATATGGTGGTCCACATCTGGAACACGCGTAGACGAAGTAACCAGCTGGGTCATACCATACGCTAAAGCAAAATCGTGAACAGATCTTCCCGCATGATCGGTAGTACGTGAACCGAGCCATTCGGCATGGTGGGCGTTAAAATCATCGATGATCACGATCTCTGCGGAGGGGATCTGCTGCAGCACGGAATCTGTTGCAATTTGGATGTGTTCTATGAGTCGGTCTGATTCGGCATTTCCGCTGTGGGACCTGTACAGGCACGCATAGATGCGGGGATGGTCGTCGCAGTCTACACGTAGCCAGAGGATGGATAGGTCCTTGCCTTCATGGCTGCTGGGCTGCTGAGACGTCGAGAACAGATATCCTCTCTGACCTAAGCACAAACTCCCGCCCGGGGTCACAAATGATTGCTCAAATTTGTACCCTGGGTAGGAGAGATATGAAGTATCAGCCGGAGAAGATATCTGCGTCTCAGCTAAAAAGAACAAAGCCGGCTTGGCCGTCTCAAGGTGGTGGTGGATGTCATTTAAATTCGAGTGAAGACCCCTAATATTAGTAAAGTCCACGTGGAGTGTGGTAGGGGATGCCTGAAGATTTTTGTTCCGTTTGCCCCTAGCAGCGAAGTGTGTGAGCGCGATTTTGCCCCCCCCCCCCCCTCCCTCAGATTACGCAGGGCAGCCTGGGCATCCATGATTAGGTTGATGACAAATTCCTGAACATGGACGTCCAGAGGGGGATTCTCCACTGCTAACGTTAGTGGTACCCCCCTGGGGTAAACTACTACCTTTGAATCGCACTTCCATAGTGTCAGGGGGAGGGGGGAAAGGGCCTCCGGGAACCTCACAGACCAAACGGAACGCAACAGCAAAGCTGTTACTTTACGTTGGTTTTAAGTGAGGTAGTGGTATTGCCCCGGTCGTGCCGGCCCATTCAGCTAAGCACTACCACTTTTTCTCGCGTTTACCACTAGGTGGCGCTGTACAAATCACATACAAATTCCTAGTAAACTCCAAACGCGCTCACGATCGAATGCGAAAAGAAAAACTCACATTAGCAGTCAGAATGTAATGACTAATGAATAAATTTATTAAACACTAACAAATTCTGTATCGTTTTTGGATAACACTACGCTTGAAAATAAGGTTATGTCATGCCGTGAGCAATAACGTTACCAAAAAATATCGATATTAATTCCTTGCTAAGAACTAATATAATGCAGCGGGATGCACACCGCTGCTAGTTTATATTAAAAATGCGAAAGCTTGGATGATTACGCCAATCACGCCAAAACTGCTGAACGGATTTGGATGAAATTTGGCACACTGGTAGATGACGACCTGACCAGCACATAGGTTACATTTTATCCCGAAAAAATAAGTAGTTCCCTCAGGATTCACCAAAAACTTTTATAATGCAGCGGGAAGTACGTGTTGGTCCCGGCCTCCTTTGTAGAATAGGCCAACTGCCGTTCTGCCAGGCAGGTCGTAAAAGGCGACCGATTGGTTATCGAGTCACTACCATCGTGGCTACTAGGTGGTAGAGTTCTGCATTGTCTCGCCCGGGTCTGGTACCACCGCCTTACCTATTCCTGCCGCAATAGCGTCAGTGCTTGTCGCTGTCGCGTTCCGGTTTGGAGGGTAAGGTAGCCGGTAAACTTATGCGTGTGGCATTAGACCTCGCCACAAGATAGCAACGCACCATTAACATCTTTGGTGTCTATAGGCGATGGTTGACTCTTTCCATCAGGAGACCCATCTGCTTGTTTGCTATCTTATGATATTAAAACAAAAACAAAAAACGCTACAGCTAGTGTAATATAAAGACTTCATTTATTGGATAGGAATTTTATTACTCATTGTCTGAATAATATAATTGTCTCCTTTTCAAATGCAATGGAAGTCCTCCTTGTATTACGGTGACAATCTGTGAATTAGGGTCTATCTTGGGTTTGCGGACAGAGTTAACAGAAGGTGCCGTCTCGAACTTGCTCAGCACCATCGCTACACCAGCTTTCGCTTGCATGAGTCCCATTCGTTCACCTGAAATATAAAGTTGATTTAAATGTGAATATGTCTCTATATTATCTACTAGCTGTGCCCGCGACTTCGTTCGCGTGGGAAAATTTCTAAAATATAAACCCGCATAGTTCCCGTTCCCGTGGGATTTCCGGGATAAGAACTATCCTATGTCCTTTCTCGGGTCTCAAACTATATTTGTACCAAATTTTATCCAAATCGGTTCAGCGGTTTAGCCGTGAAAGCGTAACAGGCAGACAGACAGACAGAGTTACTTTCGCATTTATAATATTAGTATATTATCTATATACACCGTGTTTCTTATTTGGTACAAAAGCCGAAATATCTTAAGCGTTACATTACTATGATATTAACAATAATTACTAAAACTTAGAAATAACAAATACTCTTTGAGTTAGTAGTAGTCTTATAGTGTTTCTAAGTGCTAAGTGTGAGTTTTTCTTTTCGCATTCGATCGTGAGCACGTTTCGAGTTTACAAGGAATTTGTATGTGATTTGTACAGCGCCACCTAGTGGTAAACTGGTTTCTCACGTTTACCACTAGGTGGCGCTGTACAAATCACATACAAATTCCTAGTAAACTCCAAACGCGCTCACGATCGAATGCGAAAAGAAAAACTCACACTTAGCACTCTGATGTCCTCGTTCAATGGTGACTGCTCTCCATCAGATGGCCCTTTACTAGTATGTTGTTAATTTCTATTTAAAAGTCATAGTTTTATTGATAACCTCGCGTAATTATTGTCACCATACGCTTCAATAAACCCGACTGCAGTGAGCTGCGAACGATAATTTATATTATACAAGTGATGATAACATTTACCCACACTAACAATCTTTGGACAATCCGAAAAATGATAATAATCACCCCGTGTTGGTCCCGGGCTCTTTTGAAGAATAGGCCAACTGCCGTTCTGCCAGGCAGGTCGTAAAATGCGACTGAGTGGCTATGCGCGTCACTACCATCGTGACTACTAGGTATTAGAGTTCTGTATCGGCTCGACCGGGTCTGGTACCACCGCCTTACCAATTTCTGCCGCAATAGCGTCAGTGCTGGTCACTGTCGTGTTCCGATTTGAGGGTAAGGACACACTTAGCACTCAGAAAGTGCATGAAAGTAAGGGCAACGCGGTCAAGATAGGATCACTATGGCTACAGTGCTGGTATTGTTGAAATGAAAGAGAGGTTAGATCTGAAAAAGTGTCAGTATCAAAATGAGAAAGGGCATGTTTCGTTGGTTTGGACGTGTAGAAAGAATGTTAGATGAAAGGTTAATAAAACGGATATACAATGCGAATATGGAAGGATATTGATCGGGTACTGTCCGAAGATGGTGTCATGAGTCTTTGCAACTGGCGTGTTGGTATGAAGAGAATAATGATTGTGGAGGAGTCTCGCTTCCTCCACATTCATTAATGTGCAGGATCGTAATGTATGGCACTCTCCATGCCTACTTCGTAAAGGATCTGGCGTAGAGGTATGTTGTTATATTTTGATAGATACAATTTCCCGGTCAAAATATTAATAGTAAGTGATATTTCAAATATTGCTATTGCAATACAAAATGCTGACCAAGATATATCAACAAGCGACTGGCATTTACCTCTACTATATCGTGTCTTTGATTTCGTAGCTGCTTGCTGTCTTGGCGTGGTGTTGTCCAGTTTAAAATATTCCCTAAATTTTATGGAAATTGAAGAGTAAATACGAGCATTCTAAAATTCCATAACATTATTATTTTTATTGATAGAATAAATTCATTGTTTTTTTAATAATGCCAACGATGTACCAAATGTCTTTTTTGTGTCAGATTGAGTTATATGATACTCATTAGATATAAACTTTCGAAATTAGGACCTCCTTGTATTTGGAAATTTAGTTTAAAAAGCGTGTATTTTGTATGAATAGAGTGTGTTAAGATCAAGGAAAATCCCTAGTCTGTGATTTATGGCACTCTTTTTTTTGTCTGAGGCGTGAAGTAATGTATATAAGTTCGATATTAAAAAAACATACCAACGCAAGCCCTCGGCCCATCACCAAAAGGTAGGAATACGTTTCTCTCAATCTTATGGATGTTATCTGGGTGGAACCTTTCTGGAATAAATTCTTCTGGATCTTCGAAGTATTTCTCATCCAAATGAATCGCCTGGATTGGTATAAAGATGCCTATATCAGCATCAATTGTCAATTTAGTACCAGGAAATGTATAAGGTGCTACGCTCTTTCGGAGAAGAAATCCAACAGATGGTAATAATCTAATGCCTTCTCTGAAATCAATCAAATAAAGTTTTATTAATTGAGTGGGACTAAGAAATATTACACTTTTTATAGAAATCAGTTAGTGTGATTGCTATGTTAAAACCAGTACTTGGTGAGCTTTGGTTTGTTTTTATATTTGCAAATGACTGTCAAGGCCAAAGTCATCAAAGTCTTGGGAATTTATTTCGGTTTCTTTTAATTAACAAAAAGGAAAAATAATCACTAAACGATTTAGATGTTTGTTAGTAGCCATCTCGAATATGATTGCTAAAACTCAACTTTAAATTATTTCATATTTAGAGTGTGATCAGAAGGTATCCAAAAGGTTTTTTATGTAACAATAACTTTGATGCAAATTACAATATCGATGCAAGAAATATCAAATTTTGCTAAAGATGTATTTAGAAAAATAGCAGGTATGCTTTTGTTTATTTTTTTGAATAAATAACATTGAAATTGGCGATGCTGAATTGTATTCTACAAGCATCCACAATATTTGGGAGGAAATAAAATATTTCTGAGTTTATTTGACGTGAATATATCTTTAAATTTGCTTTATTAGCATTGATTTAAAAAACCCAAGATACACAATCAGTGTGTCAAAAACGTCCTTCAAAAATAAGCGCACAATTTTAAATTGTGCGCTCATTTCAAATAGAATCGCGTCGGTCGCGACATGTCATTTTTATTTCTTTTCGTACATTGCTTTGTAAAAACAACTATAAGTCTTGCGTTTAAGGTTGGATATGCAGACATATGTTTTTGCCATATCTATAACTACTTAAATGAAATTAGGGACACTTTTGAATGTCAGTTTTTTTCGGGACTGTGCATCTAGGGTTTTTTATATCAATGTTTAATAGTGAGGGACAGTTCACGAAACTGATGATAAAAAAATTGGCGGATAAAATTTGATGTTATAGCTACTTAATTATTTTCAATATTTAAAATCTAAGTATACCGTTGTATATCTAAAGAATCAAAGAATTTTTTAAACCCGTATTTGCTTTGATGCTTCGTGGGGGATAGAGAACGAAGTGCCACTACTATTAGGTAATTTTGCTACGTTCCATAACTTTTAACTCGGAGCAGCTACGAAGTTTGATTAACTTTTGTTCCATTGTTCTTTCATTCATCGTTTGTGTAAGTAAAAAAATGGTGTTTAGTGAAATAATTATAAAAAGTTGTTATCGGTCTAAAAATCCTCCAAAACCCAAATCAAAATACCAGAATTATATATCGTCTGAAGGGGATTTTATATAGCAATCTAATAATACCCATAAACCCCCAAATAAAAGAGTGTTAATAGCCGAGAACGCAGAGATGAAGGTGTTGCAACTAATCAAAGACGACACCGGTACGACAAAAGAAAAGACGTGCAGACGTATTCACGAAAAACACACGACTGTATTCATGACACATCCACAGTCCATTTTAAAACAACAATAGTTTCAGGAAGAATTCCTATTTGATAAGGGTGTGCCATACTTTTTTTTAAATATCGATAGGGAAGCGCTTGACCACGATCTCGCCTGATTGTAAGCTAAGATGCGGCCTAAGATGGAACGTGCTTCCCTAGAACCTATTCACTATTTTCTTGAAGATCCCCAGGTTGTACTCGTCGCGGAACACAGACTCATCAGGAAGCATTATCCAGTCGCTTTAAACTCGAACTTATAAAGTGGAGTGTGAAAATATTTCTTTATCTTGACTAATCTTACCGTTCAAATCTGTTCATATACGAGTAATTGTTGTAAGATCTTTTTGTAATAATATTTGTGGCTTAAATCTTACTTAATATCGCTGACTGTCTTTCGTAATATTTTTTAATATTTTGATTCATAGTAAAAAAATGTTGTCCTTTTCCAGTATCAATTTGCCGAAAATAAATACATTACATTATGCTTCGTATGCACATGATATATAAGTAACCTGGTTATTTAAGGTGATTAAACGTGACAAAAATAAACTTTTAAGTATTAAATCTATAAAAAAATATTGATTGTTATGAAAAATCGAATCGGTAAACTATATCTAATTGATAAACATTCAGGCTGTTAAAAATAAAGAAAATGATTGAACGAAGGATATTCTTTCACAAGGATACTAAAAAAAATGATGTGGTGTCGCGGGACACCAGGTAGGAACGAACTTCCTTCGGCTAAACGGCACTACTCGCTTGTGTACGCGACTGTCGCGCCTGCGCACGTCTCATTTAACGCTTTTATTCCACGCATTTTTCTTACGGTTTTACTATCACATTTTTTTCAGTTCGGTCGCGCAGCAAAATCCCTATCCCCTCCAAGCCTGCCGTAAGGAACTTCGTTCCAAAAATAGATTACTGATAAGATCGCCCTGTTGCATCCATGATCTTTAAAAATAAAATAGATTACTGATAAGATCGCCCTGTTGCATCCATGATCTTTAAAAATAAATAAAAAATAGATTACTGATAAGATCGCCCTGTTGCATCCATGATCTTTAAAAATAAATAAAAAACGTTGGATCCCTTGAATGTAACTAACGTTGCAACGAACCAACGTAAGCCAAGGGTATTAAATCCGATGATTTGACAGGAATCCAACTTAACATGACATGACTAATGGGCATGTGCTCTGGAACCGGCATATTGTTGCTTAAAAGTGGACTCCAGCCTACCTTTGCAACCTAAAATTACGGTTAATGCAAATAAAAAAATGATGTGGTGTCGCGGGACACCAGGTAGGAACGAACTTCCTTCGGCTAAACGGCACTACTCGCTTGTGTACGCGACTGTCGCGCCTGCGCACGTCTCATTTAACGCTTTTATTCCACGCATTTTTCTTACGGTTTTACTATCACATTTTTTTCAGTTCGGCCGCGCAGCAAAATCCCTATCCCCTCCAAGCCTGCCGTAAGGAACTTCGTTCCAATAAATTTATTTATTACTGTTGCCTACGACTTCGTCCGCGCGGACTTCGTTTACTCCGCACTGCTCCTCCCCTGTAGGTGATAGCGTGATAGTATGTAGCCTATATGTTGACCCGATCTGTTATTAACATTCATACAAAATTTAAAGTAAATCCATACAGTACTTTTTGAATTTACCCCGGACATACATACAGACAAACAGACAAAAATAACAAAAACTATATTTTTGGCTTTGACATCGATTATAGATCACGCCCCAAGTATTCTTTTAAAAAAATATTCAATGTACAGTTTTGACTATCCTACGATTTTATTATACGTATAGATTTATGAAGCCAGTCTCGGACAGGTTATATTTTTCGAAATAACTGAAGAAATATTTAAAACATTTTTTCCGAAACCAGTTTCGGAAAAATTGTTTTAAATATTTCTTCAGTTCACGTCATTTTAAATAAAATATCCTCAAATTTTTTCTCGTAGATTTGTAGATGTTAATAATAATAGGTATTTTTCATTGTTATTTTCAGCTATTGCTAACGTCACTGATTTACGATAAACCTTGGACTATGGACACTAAAATATTATATCACAAAAATACGCTTCAATGTCAATGTTCAATCAATGTTCTTGCGATAAGTGTTGTATACATTATATTTTTTTTATAGTATAAAACAGGAAACAAGCAGATGGGTCTCCTCATGGAAAGAGTTAACCTTCGTCTATAGACACCAAAGGTGTTATTAATGGTGCGTTGCTATCTTGTGGCTAGGTCTTATGTCACATGCATTAGTTTACCGGCTACCTTACCCTCCAAACCGGAACACGACAGTGACAAGCACTGATGCTATTGCGGCAGGAATAGGTAAGGTGGTGGTACCAGACCCGGGCGAGACAATGCAGAATTCTACCACCTAGTAGCCACGATGTTAGTGACTCGTATAGCCAATCGGTCGCCTTTTACGACCTGCCTGGCAGAACGGCAGTTGGCCTATTCTTCAAAGGAGCCCGAGACCAACACGGGGAAAATGTGATCCAGGGTTTTAAACCTCAGCTCGTGAATTTTTTCAGCGTTATAGAAAGTATAATAAGCTCGAGATTGGATTTAAAGAACACTGACTAAATATCCATCAAATCATGTTCAGCATTTAATAATCACAAGGTTAGTCTCGTAGCTCGTCCGGCAATACATCTTCCAGACCCCTGTTGTTGTAGCTGTGGAAAGGCTGCGATTATTTCTTAACATAAAATGAACCTCTTGTACGTATTTCTCCCATCACTTAGGTCTTAGGTCACTTATACATTAGGTCTATATATAATATGAGTTCAAGAAAGTCACTAAAAGAAAAATTTAAAGAAATAAGATTTTGACATTACCTAGCCAATACATATATGGAAATATTATATATATACGAAAAAATATGAACCTCTTTCAAAAATTAAAAGATAAACATAATTTTAATACAAGGAATAAAAATAAACTTCCCATCCAAAATTTTAGGTTAAGCAAATGTGCAAAATGCTTTAAGGGATTATGCGTGCATATATATAACAAAGTTCCGGAGGAAATTACATGTTTGCCAGAAAAGAGATTCAAATCATATTTAAAAAATACTCTTTACAAGAAAGCTTACTATAGTGTGAACGATTATTTAAATGATAGGAATCCCTGGAGTAATTCAGAAATGTTAATTTTAATTTTATGTCTCAATTGTTAATCATATTTAAAGTTTTAATTATTTATTTAAGTATTGACATCAGCAATTAAAATAATTTTATCTTTTTATTTAATTTTGACATTTTGTAATTTTCTACTTAATTATTGATTCTGTCATTTTTTTAGTGTATATCATGTGTTTTTAGAGGGTTATTCCAGTTTATTTTAATTGACGTTCAAAAAATGTATAAGTTATACTTATTTTGAATAAAATATATTCTATTCTATTCTATTCTACTACATAGGATAAAACAAAGCCGCTTTCTCTGTCTGTCCCTATGTCCCTATGTATGCTTAAATCTTTAACACTTCGCAACGAATTTTGATGCGGTTTTTTTAATAGATAGATAAATTCCTGAAGAAGGTTTTAGTATATAAACCTTTCCGATATTCCCACGGGAATAAAAGCTACGCGGGTGAAACCGCGTGCAAGTCGCTAGTTCTATAATAAAAGATTCTTAACTTTGTTACTACATAGCTTACTGAATTAATTCTCTTTGCTTATTCTCAATATGCGGTTCTAATTGTAATATTTTTTCAGGATTATACATAAAACATTATGGAATCCACTAGGACAATTTAGTTCCCGTTGAGTTAAATATTGTATTTGCCTTACAATAGGTATTAGAAATTTAACATTTTGAATTTGTTATCATTTAATAATAGTTTTCACTAGTGTAAAACTTTTAATACCGCATTATTCACCGCGTCACATTAACTGAAATTGACGTTGTTATGTGCTAATACAAATACATCAATTACCGGCAGGGGTATTTCCGAACGGATACGACATAGGGACCTTCAAGAAAAGAGCTTACTCATTCTTAAAAGGCCGGCAACGAAACTGCAAGAACTCTGGTATTGCAGATGTCCATGGGCGGCGGTGATCACTTACCATCAGGTGCACCTCTTGCTCGTTTGCCCCCTCTTCTATAAAAAAAAAAAGATATACCTATTAAAGCTATGTATATAAACGTGAGAAACCAGTTTACCACTAGGTGGCGCTGTATAAATCACATACAAATTCCTAGTAAACTCGAAACGCGCTCACGATCGAATGCGAAAAGAAAAACTCACACTTAGCACTCTATATAATCTGATTTTAAATTCTGGTAGATTTCTCGACCTTTTCAACAATTATTAAACAATTATTAATAAGATAAACTGGGCCTTAGAGACATTTTAGTCATATTCACAACAAGGTGCTTCTACATTTCTGTGAATTCAAGTTATCTATTTATTTAAATTTATGCACAATTACAGTACAATGGATGACTTAATGACCATTGGCATTCTTAACTAGCCAACCCCAAGCAATAGTGAGAAAATTAGGATGTAAGCTGATAGTTAAAATATATAAACCTATTATAATGTATAATAATATATTATAATATGCATATATATGCATAACTAAGTTAATAATAAATATAATATAATAAATAAAGGTTTAAAAGAAGGCGGAGGTTAAAAAATAATAAGTAAATATTCGAGGTGACATTACTTAGTGAATATGTGTGGTCCGCCGTGTTGGTCTCGGCCTCCTTTGAAGAATAGGCCAACTGCCGTTCTGCAAGGCAGGTCGTAAAAGGCGACCGATTGGCTATCGAGTCACTAGCATCGTGGATACTAGGTGGTAGAGTTCTGCATTGTCTCGCCCGGGTCTGGTACCACCGCCTTACCTATTCCTGCCGCAATAGCCCCAGTGCTTGTCGCTGTCGTGTTCCGGTTTGGAGGGTAAGGTCGCCGGTAAACTTATGCATGTGGCATTAGACCTCGCCACAAGATAGCAACGCACCATTAACATCTTTGGTGTCTATAGGCGATGGTTGACTCTTTCCACCAGGAGACCCATCTGCTTGTTTGCTATCTTATGATATAAAAAAAACAATATATAATATAAAAAATTGTAAGAGTTCTCTAAAACTGAGTTATAATCACTGACAGATAAATTAAATAAAAATGCAGTTCAAGTGTACATACTCTTTGGTATTAATTGAAATTTATAATGTACCCTAAGCATGCGCTTAAGAGAGCATTTGGATGTGGATGTCTGATAACCTATATTCCAGAACCACATGGCCTGCAAGTGGAAATATAAAAAAAAGCAGACCGACAAACAGGTACATGTAATTTTAAATCGTCATCAGAACGTAAAGGGCGATCATGTGTGTCTTTCTGCAACACAAACCATTCCCTAAGATATATGGGTGAGTTAAGATTATATAGGATGGAAGATAATGTGCAAAAGACTCAAAGATTCTTGCCATCAAAAAATTTGGCGGTTTTTTCCTAAATGTTTTGATACAGAATAAAATATACTTACTTTATCACCATTTCTAAATATTTCATTTCCGACACAGCTTCATAGCAAAGCTTACCATCATATTTCTTCAATACTATGTCTACTTCTTCATGACAACGTTGCTGAGCTTCAGGATGAAAAGCAAGCATATGAAGCGCTACAGCACTAGCTGATGATGAAGTTTCAAATGCAGCAACAAAAAATATAAAAGTTTGTGCAATCAAGAGCATATCAGTGAATTCTAATTCAACTATTGCCGGAGTTCCATCAGGATTCTTATTTTCTATAGATTCACCAATAATTTTTCCCTTCTGTCTTAGTTCTAACATCAAATCTATAAAATCATTTCGTCCTGATGGTTTATTATTCCTTTGTGATAGTACCTCCTTCACAAGCGACATCATATTTCTTTCAACTTCTGGTGCAAAGAAATGCAAACGCTTGAAAGCTTCGGGAGCAGTTCTCTTTAATAAAGAAATCACTAAATCTCGAATTGTTGTAGTAAGTATACGTTTACCAAGCTTACGAAACTGTGAATTCTCATCATCCAAAGCATCTGATTCGATACCAAATCCGCAAGCACCAATAATATCTGTTGTGTATCGCGCCATCATTTCGTGGATATTTACTTCCTTACCAGATACCGCATAACGATCAGCAACCGTTAAAAGCTTTTTGGCGTTTTCGATGATTAGTGGAAACATTGCTTTAAGCTTGCCACTCGAAAACAGTGGAGTCATTTTTTGCCTCAGAAGTTTCCAGACGTCTCCGTCACCAGTAAATAAGTTATGGAACAGCGGCTCAATGCATTCTTTATTAGGACTGACTCCTCTTAAATGAAAGTAGCGAAAATCATTGACCAAAATATGCTTAATTAATTCTGGATCTCTCACCATCAAAGCAGGACGGTAACCTTCAAAAAATCCTACAAATTTTTCATCGGGATAGCGCTTGTAGAAATTGGCAAATCTTTGAGTGACTCCAACATTTTCGAAAACTGATTTTAAATTACTGCCAAAAATATGTAAGGGTTCCTCGTATGTGACACCCTTTTTCTTCCAATATTCAAATTTTTTCATCCCATATATGTAAAAAACTACTGGAAAGATTAGTAACAGTAGAAGAAACCACATTTTAAAGGTGCTTACACAACTCACACAAAAACAACACTAAAGTACATGATAATTGATATCTGCTAATAAGTTATAATAATCACATTTAAATATCTTTAGTATTCCAAATCAGTGATTATATTTTATCAATATTATCACATAATACAAAAAAATCATTGTATATTGTATAAATTCAGTTAGGTAGCAATTTCAACGCTGACAGTCATCTCCTAATAGGAATGGCCGTGATTGCAGCGATAATTTTGTTCATAAAAACTAAACACAAACTTAAGACGCATAAACATATATGGGTCATTCTTAGGAGTACAATTTTTGAGCGTAACAGATTCTTATCTCCTATATAAACAAATAATGTTTGCATAAATCTACTATGACATGTTTATACATTCTACATGCATCGTGTCATATAGATTTTGTTATGTAATAAACATGTATATAACAGTTATTTACCCTCAACACCTCAAATCCGGTTAATTTTGCACGTTTTACACGCGTAACACGCGCGCCGTCTTATCAATCACAGATATTTTTTAATTCACTAACGCTTTTAATAACATTTATACACAAAATTGAAAAATATAAATCATTTTATATCCTGACCAAATTTTTGATCCGATTGCGGTGAAAGTTTTTATTTTATGAGTGTAAGTATGTCATACACTTGGTAAAATTTTAGCTTCGCTTATTGCGACAGGTACTAACTCTGAACTGGCGAGGTCTAGAGGTATCGCGATTGGTTTTTCTGATTCTGCTTTTATGCTGCAGCTTATAGGTCAGGTATTCGTGGCCCTAAATCCCTCCATTTTGGTGCAAGAGTAAGTTCTTCAATTTTTCAATTTTATGGTTCTCAATTTTTAAGAATTTCCATGTCACATTTTTGGAATGTAATCGCACTATTTTTAGTTAACGGGTATTGTAGTTAACCTAACCTAACTCCCAAATGTAGATAGCCAATAACAAACTAGTAGCCTATATCTTCCCAATGGCGAGACATTTCAAAATATTTGCTTTTTGGTGATTTCCATTGTGTAATTTCCTTGTATAAAACACGATGGAAATTACATAAAACCCATGGAAATTACTTTATTTCATTTTGTTTGCAATGATTAAAATTAAATATTCAATTTTTATACTGTAATTCATGCAATTAACAGGTTAAGTAATAAATATTGTTTGTCAGTTATTTTTTTTAAATTTAAATCTGTTAAACCATAACTTATCATTTAGACTGCGTCATAGTCCTAGGTTCGATCCCCAGGTCAGGCAAAGGTGTTATTCACATTTTTTCGAGGTTTCCTCGAAAATCTTTAACCCCAGTAGCTGCTCAGAGTCTGAAGGAGTGGTGTATTACTACTCCCGTGCCTCGGATGAGCACTTAAAAATGTCGATCCCGATCATCACTATGATTAGTCGATAATCGTTAACATATCGGTAAATACGGCGATTAGGATCAACACTTACCTCGGCAACCGACTAACCGGTGAATCACGATGAAGCAGAAAGTCAATGGACGTTCAGTTTGATCTGCCTTTTTTATTTAAATTTGTTAAACCGAAGCTTAATATCATTTAAAGCATCTAATTATCATGCTTAAAGTGGCGAAAATGAGTCTACTATTAATGTTTTGGATGTTAAGGAATATATTCAACGTAAAGTGTAGTACTACGCATAAGCTATGCTAGGTAACTGCTCGGTTGAGCATACATTCATATTTTTCGCTAATCCTGCAATTTTTTGTTACTCGACTACTTACTTATGTACTGATATGATTACATCATCGCTACAGTTATAATGATTTTTATAAAAATACGAACACTAAGTTTTTCACACACTTTCAATTGCATGGCTTAGAAAAGCAAAAGGAAATGTGTAGCATACGCACTTTATCGCTAATTTGTTTTGCTGTATGTAAGTTTATCGGAGAAGAGAAATTAAGAAAAAGAGTTGCTGAAAAAAATTTGCCTACTATCGTTTTAATATATACTAGCTGTTGCCTGCGACTTCGTCCGCGCAGACTTCGTTTACTCCGCACAGCCTCTCCCCCGTAAGTGATAGCGTGTTAATATGTAGCCTATATGTTGACCCGACCTGTCAGTAATATTCATGCAAAATTTCAAGTAAATCCATGCAGCACTTTTTGAGTTTAACCCGGACATACATAAAGGCAAACAGACAAACAGACAAAAATTCTAAAAACTATATTTTTGCTGTAAAAATTCGCTGACTTTTTTTAGGTTAGATAATTATAAATGAAGTCCATACATTAAAAGATGTATATTATATTGTGAAGCTAGCGTTAATATATTTATTTTCTTAAATTTTTCTTTCACAGAAACTTTAGACCCAAGATTATATATGGCACGGATTGCCCTTTTTTGTAATGTAAAATAGAGTTTACATCTGCAGCATTACCCCAAAGTACGATATAGTAAGACATTATGCTGTGGAAATAACTGAAATAGATTAGCCTGGCTGTCTCAATTTTTTTAATATTTTTGGATAACGTTTTTGAAGTAAATAATTTGATGTCATAGTGGGGGACAATTCAAGAAAACTGATATATACATAGAATAATAACGCATTATTACTCTAAGGATATATACATAAATACATAACTATCATCAACATCTATATATACATATAATAAAATCGCAGGAAAATCAATGTATGTCTGGGGTAAACTCAAAAAGTACTGCATGGATTTACTTCAAACTTTGCCTGAATATTACTAACAGGTCGGATCAACATATAGGCTACCTATTATTACGCTATCACCTACGGGGCAGGAGCTGTGCGGAGTAAACGAAGTCCGCGCGAACGAAGTCGCGGGCAACAGCTAGTCCAAAATATAATTATACCGTTGGATAGCTCTTTAGCTATCAAAGAATTTCTGAAGCCAAGTGTGGACTAAGATGCTTCGCAGAGGACGGAGGAGGATGTGTCGCCATTTTTAGGTAATTTCTCCGCGTTACAAAATTTGCATATAGTATATCATTTTACTAGAAGCAGTTATGACATTTAATTAAATTTTGTTCGACAGCTCTTTTAAAAATGTATCAATTGTAAAAGAAAAAATTATAATTTTTAATGCTTATATTAGATATGGCGGTAAAATACCCAATATCGGGCGGCCGGGAAGCTCTGTGATGTTATAATTGATTCATGTTTTCCGCCGCGTTGGTCCCGGCCTCCTTTGTTGAATAGGCCAACTGCCGTTCTGCCAGGCAGGTCGTAAAAGGCGACCGATTGGCTATTGAGTCACTACCATCGTGGCTACTAGGTGGTAGAGTTCTGCATTGTCTCACCCGGGTCTGGTACCACCGCCTTACCTATTCCTGCCGCAATAGCGTCAGTGCTTGTCGCTGTCGTGTTCCGGTTTGGAGGGTAAGGTAGCCGGTAAACTTATGCATGTGGCATTAGACCTCGCCACAAGATAGCAACGCACCATTAACATCTTTGGTGTCTATAGGCGATGGTTGACTCTTTCCATCAGGAGACCCATCTGCTTGTTTGCTATCTTATAATATATAAAAAAAAAAATGTGTTTCTAACAATGGCTAGATGAGTGGAGCTGCCTTCTTTCTTTCTTTATACTGCCCTTCAGATTCCTACTAAGTAGTCGCCTGGTAATATGAGGTCAAAAGTGAAGGCTAATATTTTGTCTTCTGACAAATTCCAAGATGTTGAGGCACTGATAGTCCAGGGCCGAGTTCCCGCTCAACAAAAAAAGTCATAGAGGCGAAAGTTTTTGAGGGTGATTTGCGAGGTGTGGCTCGTCTCTTGATGTCGGACGACTCTTTCGGCGATCGGGATCCCGACACGCTAGCTGCTTTGGAGCTAAAGCACGCGGGTCCATCACGTCCTCTCAATTTTCCACCAGAGCCGGACAAGCCTTGCATAGCGGCGTCTGTCGCTGTAGAAGACGTAATTTGGCCACTTAGTTCGTTTTATACAGGGTCCGTAGCGGGCTTGGAGGGGATCCGACCGGGTCACTTGAAGGAGTTGACTTCAGTATCGAGGGACAACGGAAAATGCCTTGTTGGCAGCCTCACCAGGCTAGTTAATTTTTTGCTGAGTGGCCAGCTGAACCCTTATCTTTATCCTTATCTTTACGGCACCGCGTTCTTTGCTTTAGCCAAAAAAGATGGTGGCTTTAGACCAATCGCCGTTGGCAGTGTCCTTCATCGCCTGACTGCTAAGCTTGCGTGCCGCATTGTCCAAAAAGATATGGCTGTGTATCTACAACCACACCAGTTGGGATTCGGCACACGTCTGGGGTGCAAGGCTGCCATCCACGCTACGCGCAGCATTGTGTTAAATCGGAAAACGAAGACTGTATTTTGCTGAAACTTGATATTCGCAACGCGTTTAACACCCTGGAATGAGACGTTCTGTATAGTGAAGTCATTGAAAAAGTTCCTTCTCTTTATCATTTCCTCAACCAAGTGTACAAAATTCCTTCTTATCTTATCTTCAACAACAAATTAATTCAATCAAAAGTGGGAGCCCAGCAGAGGGATCCGATTGGTCCGCTGGTGTTTAGCCTTGCTATTCATAAAGCCATCCTTAAGCTCAAATCTCTGCTAACGTGTGTTACCTTGATGACGAAACTATAGGGGTGTTAACCGGAAGACGTGTTGCAGAATCTGGAGGACCTTATCTCGCGGCTCAGAATCTTGAGCCTGGAGGTGAGTGGTAATAGCAGAGCCCTACTAAGTGCAAGTTTTTCCCTGCGGTCCTGAGACTCGAACGCACTTTTCCCTTTTTAATATTCTTCTTCCTGGTCTCAAAGAACTATCTCTTTCTAATTTTAACTTGTTGGGAGCTCTTATTTTTTAGTGGAGTTACTGAGGTCATTACTGCTCGTGTATAACTTCTCCTGATTGCTCACGAACGTCTTAAAAATCTTTCCGCACACGTGGCGATTGTCTTGTTGCGCATGTGCTCCGGTTTTCCGAAATTCACGTAGATACATGTTGCGGACCACCCCTACCTAGCTCTGTCCGGAAGAAGTCTCCTCGTTTGTCGACGCCCTGTAATCTGTTGTTGAGTCAGTACTCAATGTATTGAGATAAACACGCCATTGTACATTTTTTATATCATAAGATAGCAAACAAGCAGATGGGTCTCTTGATGGAAAGAGTCCACCATCGACTATAGACACCAAAGGTGTTAATGGTGCGTTGCTATCTTGTGGTAAGATCTTATACCACATGCATAAGTTTACCGCCTACCTTACTCTCCAAACCGGAACACGACAGTGACAAGCACGGACGCTATTGCGGCAGGAATAGGTAACGTGGTGGTACCAGACCCGGGCGAGACAATGCAGAACTCTACCATATATTTTCTTTTTAAATAAGTATTGTTTTGTATTTCTGTGTACAAAAGAATAAATAAATATATTAACTTAATTCCTCCTATTTTGCCGTATAAACAGCATACAACTTAAATTTTATTTAAAGTAAAATTAACATATGGAAAAGAAAAACTAGCTGTGCTTGCCACTTCATCCACGTTTAAAAAATTCTAAAATAAAAATCCCTGGGTTTTACCCACATCATTCCCGTTCCCGTGGGATTTTCGGGGTAAATCCTATGTCCTTTTCGGGTCCCAAACTATCTTTGTACCAAATTTCATCTGAATCGGTTCAGTGGCTAAGGCGTGAAGAAGAGACAGATGGACAGACAGAGTTACTTTCACACTTATAATATTAGTATAGATTAAGTTAAAATAATCTATATTAATTATAATAATCATTTGTTTTTTACTGATAACTGATACCCGGAGGTTTGATTATGTGGAAGCTTTACTGTTAGTAATATTCATTAGTGGCATGGCTAAATTAATCTCAATTATAACAATAATCGTAATCGCGATTAGAAAAATTAATCACTAATCGTTAATCGTTAATTTGATTAAGCCGATTAAACTATGTTTAAAAACAAGCAAAAAATGTACGTATTCCATATCTTTTAAACTAAAGTAGACGCTAGGTGGCGCTAATTAACATAGAAACGAATGACAAACTGCCGTTCTATTAGGCAGGTCGTAAAAGGCGACCGATTAGCTATGCGAGTCACTAACATCGTGACTACTAGGTGGTAAAGTTTTGCATTGTCTCGCCCGGGTCTTGTACCACCGCCTTACTTATTCCTGCCGCAATAGCGTCACCGTCAAGTTCCGGTTTGGAGGGTAAGTTAGCTGGTAAACTTTTGCATGTGGCATTAGACCTCGTCACAAGATAGCAACGAACCATTAACATCTTTGGTGTCTATAGGCGATGGTTGACTCTTTCCATCAGGAGACCCATCTGCTTGTTTACTATCTTATAATACAAAAAAACTAACCTAATCTATGCGAGCTGTAAAAAATTCACGAAATGGCGTTGTGCAACCATTCTAAAGCTATCACCGCTGTCGGCCATTTTGTTGTTAGATTGTAACAGTAGAACATAACCTGCCAACGCGCATGTGTTATATTTCGTTGGTAATCGCTTTCAAACTACATAAGTGACTGCTATCATGAGTTCAGAGTGCTAAGTGTGAGTTTTTCTTTTCGCATTCGATTGTGAGCGCGTTTCGAGTTTACTAGGAATTTGTATGTGATTTGTACAGCGCCACCTAGTGGTACACTGGTTTCTCACCTTTACCACTAGGTGGCGCTGTACAAATCACATACAAATTCCTAGTAAACTCCAAACGCGCTCACGATCGAATGCGAAAAGAAAAACTCACACTTAGCACTCAGAGTGCTAAGTGTGAGTTTTTCTTTTCGCATTCGATGCAAAAAGATCGATTCGAATTTGTATGTGATTTGTACAGCGCCACCTAGTGGTAAACTGGTTTCTTACGTTTACACTAGGTGGCGCTGTACAAATCACATACAAATTCCTAGTAAACTCGAAACGCGCTCACGATTGAATACGAAAAGAAAAACTCACACTTAGCACTCAGATGATGAAAATACTGTGTGTATAAATAACTTTATGAATGCAGTATCCCGTCATCGTCTTTCTGGGATAATTCAAGCAATGAGACTTTATTTATTTTTTCACCGAAGGTAGCCGAGAATTAGATGTTCTCGAACGCTACGCGATTTTAAAAGAAGCATTTGTCAAATATAATAACACACCCATGCTATCATCCGGTCCTGTTGAAAGAATGTTCTCGTTTGCAACTATATTAAATTTACCTAGGTCTCACAATATATCTGACGAATTATTTGCAATTATGAATTGCAATTAAATTAATTTACTTAAATAATTTTCAATTAGATTACTAAATTGATGTATCTATCAGTGATACCAATGACTATTTGGTTCCCGTGATTTTTTGTAATAGGTACTCATATATAAAAATTGCTTACTTTGCTTAGTTTTTTATTTTAAACTTCTTCCTACTATATTAATCATACATTTTACAATTACGAATAATAATCGTAATCAGCAAAATTTTGATTATGATTAGTTAATTTTAATCGTAAAAGTTTCGATAAATTTTTTAATCGTACTTTTTAATAATTAATCAGATTACGTTGTTACCAACACTGGCCTATAGACACCAAAGGTGTTAATAGTGCGTTGCTATCTTGTGGCGAGGTCTAATGCTAATGCATAAGTTTACCAGCTACCTTACCCTCCAAACCGGCACACGACAGCGACAAGCACTGACGCTATTGCGGCAGGAATAGGTAAGGCGGTGGTACCAGACCTGGGCGAGACATTGCAGAACTGTACCACCTAGTAGCCATGATGGTAGTGACTCGCATAGCCAATCGGTCGCCTATTACGACCTGCCTGGCAGAACGGCAGTTGGCCTATTCTTCAAATTAGCCCAGGAATAACACGGGGATTTATTTAAAAATAGATAGCTAACTCCACCTAAGTGGATGACATTGTCAAAAAATAATGAAAAGATTCCATTAATATTAATTTACATACATACATGTCTTCACGCCAGACCCTTACTACGTAGGGAGAGGGAACCGAGTGCCATACATCACGATCCTTGCAGACATATCTCGCTTCCTCCACATTCATTGTTCTCTTTACACAAACATGCAAAGAGAAGACTCTTGACACCACCTTCGGACAGTACTCAATCAATCTGATCATGGTACGTCAGTCTTGGTCTTCCCCGGTACCTACATCCTTACATATTCACATTACATATACGTTTTGTTAAACTTTCATCTACCATTCTTTCTACATGTCCGAACTTGTTAATTTAATAAATTATTTTTTTTTTTTTGGCATGGGCGTTAACAACTGCCATTCGTCAAGTTTAATAAATTAATATTAACAAGTTAAATATACTAACACGCTCAGCGAGTAGGTGTACTTCGTATAACATTGTGAAACAAGCCTGTAAATAGTAAATATATATCACATACCTATCTCATTCACACAACCAAGAAATCTATGGATAGAATCTGAGTGCTAAGTTTGAGTTTTTCTTTTCGCATTCGATCGTGAGCGCGTTTGGAGTTTACTAGCAATTTGTATGTGATTTGTACAGCGCCACCTAGTGGTAAATGTGAGAAACCACTTTACCACTAGGTGGCGCTGTACAAATCACATACAAATTCCTAGTAAACTCGAAACGCGCTCACGATCGAATGCGAAAAGAAAAACTCACACTTAGCACTCTGGTGAGACTCTGTAAATCTCATAATTTAATTTTAATCACACTGCCTATCACGTAAAGGAACTAGTATGATAAGGTTACTTAAAGCATAACCCTCCTCAACGTAACCAAGTAAACAATACCTACAACGACAGTTATGCTGTCTCGTGCCTAGCCCCTATACGGTACGTCATGCCTAACAAACCATGAAGAAAACAAAACTATGGCACAGTCGTCGTCAAGAAAAGAAACCAGATAGTGCTTGTGCTTAAAATAAAAGAAAATATTAAAAAACAATAAAACATAACATTCTAAAAGTCAAAAGGAATACCTAGTTTGAAATTTTTGAACGTGGATTTAGGCGGTTATTTTTTAAAATGTGTGTAGGCAAAAGTGTGACGATTTGTTTTGCTTTCTGCACATGGTATGTTATCTGTGAGGAGTTTAAAGTGGTGAGTTTTTATTGTGATTATGATCACATTTAATTTATATGCAGCCCAGAGGCAATTACATAGGTATACATTACATTAGTTTAAGAACTTAGTTAATAAGGTAAATGTAAAAGATAGCAAAATACAATTTTTGCTTTTCAGTTTTTTCGTTAGTTTATTTTTTTTTTTTTATTTTTTTTTTTTTTTTTTTTCATGTAAAAAGGTGATTTTTTTTTTTATTTTTTTGGAACCAAGTTCCTTATGGGGCGTTACGGAGGGATACCCTAGCTACTAAAAAAACGTAACGTAAAAAAAAGATTTTTATGTGCAGTCTATGCATGATGTATAGTGTCTAATGTATAATCTACGTGATGGAAAAAGCGCGGGAAACATAAAATTTGGCGGACGTCATTTTTGGTTCTGCGACTTTTTAAATTATTATTTAGCGAAACAGAGGATCGATATTAGTTTTATTTATGTAAATATTTAATTTTATGTAAATATCATTGTAGTTTTACTATCAGTTTAAAGTAGGTAAGTCTCCTTTTCACTTTTTAAAATGAACAAACCCCCTGACGATCCTGGAGGTGGACCTCTCCAGGTAGCGCACTATGTTACTATAGACGATAGTAGTGTCGATACAGATACTTCGCTTTCTTCAACTCAAACTACTAACAGGAAAAGATCTCATACATCTAATAAAATATGCAAACACTGCAATAAACGGCGTAAAAAGCGCAACAATGAATTGAAATCTACTGACTGTCAGTGCTCTCACTCTGTTTCTGAAATCTCAGAGATAAATAATGCTTCGGGTGCCTCATTTATTACTGGTGATAATAATGTAAATGACAATGTTACAATGAAAGATTTGTCAAACCCCCTAACAGATAGTAAGGAACCCCAAAAACCTAAAGATTATATTAACTACCGCACACAGTATGAATGTACAGACCTTGGACCTTACGTTATTCATGTCCAAAGAGTTATTACATCTCCGACTGATAATGTTACTCTACATCCAGTCTCGTTTGGGCGATTCCTTAAAAATAATACTTTCAGAAATATAATTGATGGTAGCCTCAAGAAAATTGGACGCAACCGATTATCTCTATCATTTTCGGACCACAATGACGCAAACCACTTTATTAATGACCCTAATCTCTCAAATAAAAACTTCAAAGCTTTTATCCCATCATTTAACGTTTCACGAGTAGGCGTAATTAGAGGTGTTCCCTCAGACTGGTCACCTGAGGAAATTGCTAATAATGTTAAGGTTCCCATTGGTTGTGGGAAAATAATAAAGGTTAGAAGAATAAACCGTAAAATAACTATTAATGATAACACTACCTGGAAAGCAACAGAAACAGTTGTCGTAACTTTTGATGGACAGACTTTACCGAAACGTGTCTACGTTTGTTATAATGCCCTCCCAGTAGATTTATACATTTACCCTACTATACAATGCTATAAATGCTGTAGGTACGGTCATACTAAAATAACTTGCAGATCCAACCCAAGATGCTTTAAATGTGGAAAGGATCATTGTGGAGACTCTTGTACCAGCGAGGCTGATTTCAATGTTAATTGTTGTTTATGTAAGGGATCTCACTTTGCCACTAGCAAATCATGCCCAGAACATTTAAGACAAAAAAACATTAAAATGTTTATGGCTCAAAACTGTGTCTCTTATGCCGAGGCATCAAAAAATTATCCCCCAGTCTCCAAATCATATGCTGATGCCATCTCAACACCTATTAAAACTGCTCTTCATCCACTTTTGAAAAAAAACTTAGATTCGCAAGAACACTCCCATAGATCATACAAAAAAACAATATTTCAGAAACCTAAACCCCATACAAAAGTCAGTAAGAGTTATGACTATGATTTCCAAAATTCAGTTATTAATGAATATAACTCCACTAATTCTAGAGAAAATGGTACTTTGTTGAAAAAAAATGATAACAATAATCAAGAATCAGCCTCAATAGGCATGATTATATCTTTTATTAAATTTTTATCTCAGTCCGACGTAATAACACCGTCCAACGCTGCTTTAATGACAGAAAGTTTAATTAATTATTCTAAATTTAATGGTGATCATGGACAGTCAAGCCAAAATTCTTCAATGGAACTCGCAGAGCATCACCAACAAGAAAAGTGAATTAATTCACTTATTAAATAAATATGAGCCATTTTTAGTGGCTCTTTCAGAAACTTGGTTAAGACCAAGTTGTACTTTTAAATTCTCTGGATACACTAGTATCCGAGAAGATAGATCTGATGGTTATGGAGGTGTAGCCATCATGATCAAAAAAGGATATAATTTTTCCATTGTTAATCTTCCTGTACATACTGTAAATATGTCTATATTAGCTGTTAATGTAAATGATATTTGTTTTGTGTCACTTTATATTCCACATCCAAATTTGAATATTTTGACAGAACTTAATAACATATTAGCCATACTACCTAAACCCTTTATTGTGTTAGGTGATTTTAATTCTCATCATCAAGCCTGGGGTTGTTCCTCCAGTAATTATTATGGTGAAGAGCTTTTGAAAGTCATTGAAGAATTAAATTTATGTATTTTAAACAATGGTTCTCCCACTCGTCGTACAAAACCCTCCGAAGGCAAAAGCGCTATAGACCTGTCCATTTGCAGCCCCAATTTAGCACCTTCTTTGACATGGTACACACTCCCATTTACGTTTGGAAGTGATCACTTCCCCATAATAATAAATTTCCCTTCTGCATATCATAAAACTTCACCTAAATTTACATCATATTTCAAATATAATTTGCATAACCCGGATTGGCACAAGTTTAATAATTTGATGGAAGTTGGTGTTAATGTTTTGCCTAACATTTCCTCATATAATGACTCTTCTTGTGCAGAAGCCTTTACTCAATTAATTATAAAATCAGCTGAAAACACTTTTCCCATTAAAAAACAATTAACTAAGAAAATAAATACGCCACCTTGGTGGGATAAAGAGTGCTCAGACGCTATTAAGGAAAGGAAAGCTGCTGAAAAATTTTATTGTCAGTATACAACTACAGAAAATTTTAATATTCTCACTAATATTATAAAAACTACTCGTCGATTATTAAAAAAGAAAAAAGCTGAAGGTTGGAAGAAATTCTGCTCTTCCTTATCACCCCAAACAAAACCTTCAAGTGTATGGTTAAACATAAGAAAATTTAGATCTGCATATAAGGTTTCTAATAATAATGAAATGTGTCCATTGTTAATAAATCAGCTGATAGATCATCTTGCTCCACCTACAGTACCAGAATGTATCCTTCCTCTTCCTTCTACTTCTTCTTCAGACAATTTTTCCCCTTTTACGTTATTTGAGCTTAAAGGTATCCTTCAAAATGTTAAAGACTCTACTCCTGGATGGGATAATATTAACTACTCATTTTTAAATAATATGACTGATAAATCTCTATCATACTTATTAAAGGTTATGAACTCCCTTGTTTCTACAGGTAATATACCTCAGACATGGAAGTCACATTCTGTTATCCCTATCCTTAAACCTGATAAAAACCCTTCCGACCCTTTTTCATACAGACCCACTGTGCTTTCATCAGTTATGTTGAAAATTCTAGAGCACCTTGTTAAACTTCGCTTAGAATGGTTTATTGAAAGCAGAAATTTATTAAGTCAAAGTCAGTATGGTTTTAGGAGAGGAAAGAGCACCATAGATAATATTAGCTTACTTATAACTGATATTAGATTAGCTTTTACACATAACAAATCTGTTTTAGCAGCTTTTTTAGATATATCCTCAGCATATGATAATGTAATTCTATCAATTCTGAAAAATAAGCTAATGAAATTAAATATACCATTTTATTTAATTAATGTTATTATGAATATTGTATACAATAGAACTATTAATTTAGCAAATGACTCTAATAATCTAAAAAGACAACAATATAAAGGTCTTCCACAAGGTTCTGTTTTAAGTCCAATCCTTTACAACATATACTCATATGATATAGAAACTGTAGCAACTAGCAATGTAAATGTTCTTCAGTATGCTGATGACCTCCTTTTATACTCAACTGACAAATCTATACAGATGGCTTGTGATAATCTTTCCATGTCTATTCTATCCCTACAGACTTGGCTTAATAATAATGGTCTTGATATCTCTGTTTCTAAAAGTTCCATAGTTTTATTTTCTCGCACAAAATTTCCACCCCCTATAAATATTACTTACAAAAATAGTTCAATTCCTGTTAAATCGAAAACAAAATTCTTAGGTATAATACTAGATAATAAACTCCAAGGACTAGATCACTGTGAGTATATAGCAGCAAAGTGTGAACGTAATATCAATTTAATGAGATGTGTTTCTGGGGTTTGGTGGGGTGCACACCCATCTACATTAAAACTGATGTATAATGCATTAATAAGAAGTTTATTGGATTATGGAATGTTTTTACTAGAACCATGTAGTAAGATTGGTCTAAAGAAAATTGACTCTGTTCAAACTAAAGCATTACGAATTGTTCTAGGAGCAATGAAATCCAGCCCTGTTTCTGCCTTACAAGTAGAATGTGCTGAACCTCCATTAAATTTACGACGTAAATATCTATCTGACAGGTTTTTCCTTCGCACTTTGGAATCACAAAATCACCCTCTGCTTACAAAGATCTCTAGTCTTAGTGATTTAATGTCAGATAAGTATTGGAAACACAAAACAATCCCAGCCCTTGTATACAGCTATATGAAATATCATAGCCTTAAGCCTTTTACTTTTACATCCCCTATAAATCCCTTATATAAACACAATTATGAATCATTAACTCTGCAGCCTGTTGTAGTAAATTTAGGTATAGATAAACAATCTTTGTATGCCAATCAATATTTTAACAATATTATCAATGAAAAATGGCAAGATTTTCATTTGATTTTTACTGATGCATCCAAAAATAATAGTTATGTTGGAATAGGTGTATACCATAAACAGTACAATATTGTTCAAAAAATCAAATTTCCACCGGAAGCATCTGTATTTACAGGTGAATGTTATGGACTTTATAAAGCTGTAGAATACATACACATTATGAAACTACCCAAGTGTATGATTCTGACTGATTCACTGAGTGCTCTACATTGTTTGCAAAAGTTTCCTTTAAAATCCAAATTTATTCCTCCTATTATTTTAGACTTAAGAAATCTTTTATACAAATGTACTTTTAAATATAATCATATTATTTACTTTGCCTGGGTTCCAAGCCATTGTAATATCACTGGAAATGAGCGAGCTGATCGGTGTGCTAAAGAGGCAGTTCAGTGTGGTGATTTATACCCCTACATTAATTATTGCCATGATCTAGCTGCTCTCCCTAAACTCCATCTTAAGCAGTCATGGCAAAGTGTCTGGGATAGTGGTACATTGGTGAAAGGCAAAACCTATTCCCAATTACAACCATTGATACCCTCTAAACCTTGGTTTTTTGTAGTGAAATTAAATAAGTTGTCAACATCTGTTATCACCAGAATGAGGCTTGGTCACACTAATACTCCTGAACACCTCTTCAAGCTACACATCAAAGATAGCAATGTTTGTGAGTGTGGCACTGATATTGGAGATCTCAATCATATATTTTTTGCTTGTCCTAAATACAATCATTCATCATTATATAACAATCTATATTCTAATGACATTCCTTTACCTACATCCATTCTAACCCTGTTATTAAACCCTTGTATGTATAATATTCTTTCATCATTCATTCAAGAAAATAATATTAATATTTAAGCGTAGTTAGATACATTTAGTATCTAATACCAAATTAATATTAACCCACTTGTAAATATTATACAAATGACTAAGTATTATCTTTGTAAATATTACATAAATATATTTAAATATTATTGTTGTAAATAATTTATAATTTTAGTATCTATGTTATTTTGATTTGTTCCTGATCCTCTATTTTCCTGTCAATCCAAATTCCAAATTCTAGTTTATTGTCTAAAAAAAAAATGTTTCCTCGTTTTACTTGATCATGGCAGTTGCTTAACGCCCATGCCAAAAAAAAAAAAAAAAAAAAAATCTACGTGATGACTGTTATTAATTTATTACCTACTAGCTGTTGCTTTCGCGGACTTCGTTTACTCTGCACAGCACCTCCCCCGTAGGTGATAGCGTGATAATATGTAGCCTATATGTTGACCCGACCTGCTAGTAATATTCATGCAAAATTTGAAGTAAATCCATGCAGTACTTTTTTATTTATTTATTTATTTA
Organism: Apodemia mormo; assembly: GCA_036924255.1. Taxonomy (NCBI): domain Eukaryota; kingdom Metazoa; phylum Arthropoda; class Insecta; order Lepidoptera; family Riodinidae; genus Apodemia; species Apodemia mormo. Next base: position 997,451 of record JAUPFN010000029.1, read on the forward strand.
TTTAATACTTTATTGTACACAGAACAATTAGAATAAAAATACATAAACACAACATAAGTACAATGGGCGAGCTTATCTCTACTTAAAGAGATTTCTTCCAGCCAACCCGATAAAGGAGTTAAAAAAAGAAATCAAATAAAGTAGACTTGATGTACAAAAAAAAATAGATATTATGGTTACATAACTAAACTAAATATATATATATATTAATGAAAATACAAGAAAAAAAAATACATACGGTATAAGGAAAAATTACAATTCTGTTAGAAAGTGTTCTTTGACGCGTTTTTTAAAAGAATCAAAAGTCTGGCAGAGGCGAATCTCACTAGGCAGAGAGTTCCACAAACTTACTGCATGTACCGCAAAGGAGTGCGAGTAGGCAGCAGAGTTACTAGGAGGAAAGCGCAACAAGGTTCTAACGTTAGAGCGACACGGGGAATCAGGAGAGTGCAAAAAACTAAAAGAGTCACGGAGATATTTAGGGGCTATAGGATTGAAAAGGATCTTGTATAGCAAGCAAAGGATATGAGTTTTTCTCCTCTGTCTAATAGGAAGCCACCGAAGTTCAGCTCGGAAATTAGAAACGTGATCATACTTTTTTATGCCATAGATGAAGCGAATACAAAGATTCTGCAATCTTTCAAGCTTATTTAATAGCTCTTCTGTAGCATCCAGATAACAGGAGTCAGCGTAATCTATTATTGGGAGAATAAGGAAGTGCATTAAAAATATTTTTGTTTTAACAGGTAAAAAATTTTGAAGTGGTTTAAGAGAGTGGTTTTGAGTTTACCCCGGATATACATACAGACAAACAGACAAATAGACAAAAATTCTAAAAACTATATTTTTGACTTTGATATCGATTGTAGATCACGCCCCAAGTATTCTTTTAAAAAATTATTCAATGTACAGTTTTGACTTTTATACGATTTTATTGTATGTATAGATTACAATTTGCTATTATTATTATACAGAGTGTAAAGAAAATCCTGTCAGATCCGCAAGAGGTGTAAAGCTGACCCCTATAGAGGTATAGGTAGGTCAATGATATTATCCAAAAAAAAATTTTTTTATTAAAATAAGAAAAAAATCGTAGTTTAAAGTGTCTCTTTTTAGTACTAAAATTGAGCAATTTCCCCTCAAATCAAGCAAATATTTTGAAAATGTATGTATCATATCTATAAAATAATGAATGACACAATGATGACACAGATATGTTTGTATTAAGCTACCAAATAATGCCTTCAAAGTCAACGATCGGACACGATTTTCTTTACACACTGTAGGTATATTTTAATAACTCATTTTAAATTCCCGCCGTGTTGGTCCCGGCCTCCTTTGAAGAATAGGCCAACTGCCGTTCTGCCAGGCAGGTCGTAAAAGGCGACCGATTGGCTATAAAGTCACTACCATCGTGGCTACTAGGTGGTAGAGTTCTGCATTGTCTCGCCCGGGTCTGGTACCACCGCCTTACCTATTCCTGTCGCAATAGCGTCAGTGCTTGTCGTTGTCGTGTTCCGGTTGATACAACACAAGATAGCAACGCACCATTAACATCTTTGGTGTCTATAGGCGATGGTTGACTCTTTCCATCAGGAGACCCATCTGCTTGTTTGCTATCTTATAATATTAAAAAAAATCAAATAAAGCTGTTAAGAAAATTTTGTAGTTTATTTGATCTTAATCTTTTTATCGATATTTTTCTGATTATAAATTTTTTTCTGATTATTTTATCGATAATTTAATCTTTTTATTGATAAAATAATCAGAAAAATCGTATTAAAAAATGTATACCCGAATAATTATTTTGTTAATACCTCAAATAGAAGCTAAAATTATAATTATAATTAAAAATTATTATAGTATTTTTTTTAATAAGGAACTTGGTTTCTATCTGGTTTTCCACTCCCACGAAACCACACGGCTTTTCTTTTTTATAACATCTTTGTGTCCAAAAAGGTTTCAGTTTTATTTAATTTTGCAATTTTCTTAATTTTTCTTTTGCTAATTTGTTGAGATCATAGGTAATCGACTTCGTCCGCGTGGAAAATTTTCGAAAAAAAGTAGTCTAAGTTACTCCCTATCACATCAGCTATCTGCCAGTGAAAGTCCCGTCAAAATCGGTCCAGCCGTTCCAGAGATTAGCCGGAACAAACAGACAGACAGACAAAAATTGTAAAAAAAAAAAAAAATGTTGTTTTGATATATGTATCGTGTATACATCTATATGCATTTAGTAAAAAGCGGTTATTTTAATATTACAAACAGACACTCCAATTTTATTTATTATGCCTCCCTAGATACAAAGCCTGACGACGCCTTTGATGCGAATATAATAAATAAAGTCCATGATACATTAAAAGATGTTAAAGTCCCATGATACATTTAAAGATGTAATTTGCATAAAAATACTTTCCTAAGAATATTACTAGGTAATATAACTTAGCGAGCTTATATATATATATATATATATATATATATATATATATATATATATATATATATTATATATATATATATATATATAGAGCCCGGGACCAACACGGGGAAAATTCCTATAGTTTTCCTGATGGAAAGAGAAACCATTGCCTACAGACACTAAAGATCATAGTAGTATGTTACTATCCGGTGGCACCAAAAATGTTAAAAGTATGTGGCGAGGTGCCAATGTACATATATCAATCTACCGGTTACCTTATCCTCCAAATACTTGGGCGAGTCGTTACGGAACTCTACCACCATCCGATGGTAGTTACACTAACTCATTTTTTAATTATTAAAATCCATACTAATTCTGCTAACCCAGTAATCGAATAAAGGATTGCACGATCTAATTTAAAAACCTAACCATTCGGTTACCAAGAAAATCTTCTAATAATACTAATAATTATGATGGCCTAGAAACTCGTCTGAAAATCGTCATTGTCATGCATGCTGGACATGCGAAGGTTGATTTTCTTAATGTGTTGTGGAAAATACGGGTTTTAGAGTGGGCAACACCGTGACGAATGCGACCATTGCAAACTCTCAAAGAAAAAATAGAACAAATTAAAAACGCGGAAATACAAGGATACCGTCCATAGTGACAAACACACATATAAACGCTCAAGCACACGCACACACACACATCACATCATCAACACATCATCTCACAATGAAGAGAGAAACCATCGCCTATAGACACCAAAGATGTTAATAGTACGTTGCTATTCTTATGGCAATGCCACATGCAATGCTACTGATCACCCTCGAAACCGGAACACGACAATAACAAGCATTGATGCTATCGCAGCAGGAATGAGTAAGGGCTAAGGCGGTGGTACCAAATACCCGGGCGAGACGTTACGGAACTCTACCATCTAGCAGTCACGACCCACGATGGTAATGACACAATCGTTCTATTTTATCCCCTAACCCTAAGCTAAAAGGCTTGCATCAGACCTCCGTTAACAAAACCCTCAAAAGTGCTTCATCAGCATTTTTGTCTCTTTCTTGATTCTCTAGTCCGCATCAGTCGGTCTCCGTCTAAATTCCTACCACATCACTTGGCTTTCCAACTCTTCCTTTACTACTCCTATACCAGCTCAATCTATACATTGTGTAAAGAAAACTCTTTTCGATCGTGAAAGGTATTAGGTATTTGGCGGATTAATACAAACATATCTATATTATACATATAATAAAATCGTAGGAAAGTCAATGTATGTCCGGGGTAAACTCAAAAAGTACTGCATGGATTTACTTCAAATTTTAGATGAATATTACTAACAGGACGGGTCAACATATAGGCCACATATTATCACGCTATCCCCTACGGGGGAGGAGCTGTGCGGAGTAAACGAAGTTCGCGCGAACGAAGTCGCGGGCAACAGCTAGTTGATGAATATATGAATGTCAGTACTGCGTGGGTGACATAACCACTAATATGATGTATTCTTGATTACTTTCTGTATTATCTATATATATATAAAAATCAATGGCTGTTCGTTAGTCTCGCTAAAACTCGAGAACGGCTGAAGCGATTTGGCTAATTTTGGTTTTGAATTAATTGTTGAAGTCCAGGGAAGGTTTAAAAGGTGAGAAAATAAAGAAAAAAATGAGAGTAGTTAAAAGGCAGAACAACGTTTGCCGGGTCAGCTAGTTTTAAATACAGATTTGTGTCTGACATTCAAAAAATGTATGTTAATACTTATTTTGAATAAAAATATATTCTATTCTATTCTACATATTTGTGTCATTGTTTTATGGGTTTATGATTGAATTTTTTTTTTAAACATATATTATCCCGCCATGAATGCTGGGTAAATGTTTCCGGAAAAAAGCTTTAATTAACTTCATGTCTGACTAACAATACCATCCACTGAACAAATAATTTGGTGGCACCAGTCAATTCTCGATGTACGATATTGAAGAACGTGAAAGTAAAGTAAATAATGTTGTCTTAAATAGTGACAAAAATTCTACACGCAACGTCCAGACACGCGGAACGGTAGCAGGGCTGCCAAAACTTACATTGGCATTCAAATTTCCAGCATGGCGCCGCGCCGATGTGCGTTCGAAATTCCGGGACCACATAAACGGAAAACTTCAGTCTCATTTGAACAATCGACGTTAATGGCCATTCTAAGTGATAAAATTGTCGCTAAAAAAATATCTTCACGCCCATATCCTTGAAGAGGTAGGCAGAGGTTTTTTTTATATCATAACAGCAAACAAACAGATGGGTCTCCTGATGGAAAGAGTCAACCATCGCCTATAGACACGAAAGATGTCAATGGTGCGTTGCTATCTTGTGGCGAGGTCTAATGCCACATGCATAAGTTTACCGGCTACCTTACCCTCCAAACCGGAACACAACAGTGACAAACACTGACACTATTGCGGCAGGAATAAGTAAGGCAGTGGTACCTGACCCGGGCGAGATAATGCAGAACTCTTCCACCTAGTAGCCACGATGGTAGTGACTCGCATAGCCAATCGGTCGCCTTTTACGACTTGCCTGGCAGAACGGTATTTGGTCTGTTCTTCAAAGGAGCCCGGAACCAATGTACCCACGATAAGCCGAATAGACCCTCTCCCACATTGTGGTAGGTGGCAAGCCCATCGCGAACCGTCCACTTATTCACCCCGGGCAACGTTGTTTTTTATTAAAAAGCTGAAAAAACGCATTTGAGTTACTACCCGACCCAGATCGAGCCTGGGACCTCACGTAGTCAACACCGGACAACCAGACCACAGAGGCGATTAATGTTCATTGAATTTAAAGCAAGATGGACGTCACTAACATCATAACACTAACAGTTCTGCAACGCGACCGGGTTTGGTACCACCACCTTAACTATTCCTGCCGTGAAAACTTTGGAGCTGTCGCTGGCGCATTCCGATTTGGTGGGCTAGGTAACCGGTTAATTTATGCAAGTGGCATTCAACCCCATCACAAGGAACGCAACGCACCATTAACATATTTAGTCCCTATAGGGTTGGTTATCTCGTTCCACCAGGAAAACCATTTGCTTGTTTGCTATCCTATGAAATAAAAATGTCAGTAAACCGGTTGACCCTACAGGCTACCTAAAGTTTTCATCATTAATACATCCCGAACAAATAAACCGATTTTGATCCAGTTTAATAAATATTGCAGTTTTTTACTCATTTCGCCTACCGAAAAACCGGTGAATCGTGGTGAACTAGAAAGTCTATAGACGTTTGGTTTATACTGCCTGCCCGCAAGGGACGTGAGATACTTGATACTTTTTTTAAGGAGAAAATGATTTTGACATTAGTCTGGAAGTTTTTTAAAATGAAATTATTTGTAAATTCTCAATAGCATTAAGTTACGCCTTTGTACCATTTTTGTGCAATCAAGAATTTAAATGTGTGGTGATTTGAATGGATGGGTCGGGACTAAGCGGCCTGGTTTCGATGCCGTTCTTGGTCCGTATGGTGACAGTAGAGTGAACGACGCCGGTAAGCACATTGTGGATTTATGCATGGAAAGGAATCTTCTTGTGGCTAACACAATATTCCCTCATAAGGACATACATTTGTATACATGGAGAAGGAATGACCAAAAGAGTGTGATAGATCTGATTTTGACTGATAGTAGACTCCGCAGTTGTTTAATGGATACGCGCGCCTACAGAGGTCCCAATCTGGAAACGGACCACTATTTGGTAATAAGCCGATATAGGGGTCTGTTTAAGAAGTGGAGACATTGGCGACAACGTGTTCCATTCGGAGAGCTTGAAAGGATAAAGAGCGAAAAGTTGCAAGACCCGAGTATAAGGAGTATGTATGAGATTCAGGTTCGAGATAGGTTGGCGAAAGTGAACCTACCGGACTTGGATGTAGACGAATGTTGGAAAGTTTTGAAAGATAGTATGATAGTAGCCGCGAAAGAAGTATGTGGTAGTGCAAAACTGTGCAAGTCAATGGAAGGAGATGCATGGTGGGATGATGAAGTGAAAGCTGCGATTGAGAGAAAGAAGAAAGCATGGCTAGACTATGTATCATGTTTGCAAGCGAATGATGGTATGAAAGACAAGAAGAAAGAATTGTATCGTTGTTGTAAGAATGCCACCAAAACCTTAGTGAAAGAAAAGCGTGAAAGAGAATGTTTGAAAGCGGAAGAGAGACTGGCGAGCAACTTCGAGGCAAACACCAAACTTTTTTGGAGGGAGGTGAAGAAGTCTAGGGGTTGTTCGGCAGCCTCCAGAATGAATAGGATTAAATCTAAGGATGGTGACATTCTTACAAGCACAGAAAGCGTGTTAAAACGATGGAGTGAATATTTTGGAGATATGTATGATGCTGTTCAGGACGCTGCCTCCGTCTCTGACTCAGTAAGTGACTCAGAGACGGTGGAGGCGTGCCAGGACATTACTATGCAAGAGATCGTATGGGCGATAAGAAGTATGAAAAACGGAAAGGCTGCGGGAATAGATAAGGTGACTGCTGAGATGATCAAATACGGTGGTCCTGCCGTCTGGGACTCTTTTTGGGTCCTCTGCAATACATGTTGGAGGACCGGTAGAGTACCCGAAGACTGGCGGCGCGCGGTCATCATGCCCTTGTATAAAGGCAAGGGTTCACGTATAGACTGCAATAGCTATAGGGCCATCAGTTTGATCAACTGAGCATCGAAGGTGTATGGTAAGATCATTGAAAGGAGAATGCAAGGGAAGTCCGAGGGAATGTTGTGGGAGGCACAAGGAGGTTTCAGATCTGGAAGAGGATGTATGGATCAAGTTTTCTCACTCCGCAACATCGTAGAGAAGCATCTGGCTGTCGGCCAGAAGGTTTTCTGCGATTTTGTGGATTTGGAGAAAGCGTTTGATAGAGTTGTGCGAAAGAAACTTTGGGACATTTTACCCAGTTACGGGATAGATGGGCGTCTGCTGCGTGCTTTGCAATCCATGTACTGGGATTGCAAAGCATGTGTGCGGGTGGACGGCAACATATCGCCCTGGTTCGATGTCAATATCGGCGTCAAGCAGGGTTGTGTGTTGTCAGCTCGTCTGTTTATTCTATATCTGGATAAGTGTCTCCAAAGATTGAGGTCATTGAATGTGGGAATGCGCATGAGTGATCTAGTGGTGAACTGCCTGCTTTATGCAGATGACGCTGTACTTTTAGGCTCAACTCCATCTGAGCTGCAAACACTGGTCACAGTTATGAATGAGGATTGTAAGAGTATGGGCTTACATTTGAACGCGAAGAAAACTAAAGTTTTGGTATTTGAAAGAGAAACAACCAGAACGGATGTAAGAGTTGTGGTCGATGATGTAGTGCTGGAGCAAGTGGATGAGGTTGTATATCTGGGATGTGCTTTTAGCAGGGATGGAAGGTACACCGCTGATGTTGAAAGAAGAGTGTGTGCAGGGAACAGAGTGAATGGAGCGTTAGGGAGATTACTTAATAGCACAATTTTAAGGCAGGGTGCCCGTCTAGCCCTGCATAATCATGTGCTTATCCCAACGCTATTGTATGGAAGTGAGAGTTGGGTATGTCAGAAAGGGCATGAAAGTAGAATCATCGCGGTCGAGATGAGGTCGCTAAGAAAAATATGTGGTGTGACACTCGCGGACCGGGTTCGTAATGCCGAAGTGAGAGAGAGGCTAGGTTTGAAAGAAAGTGTCGGTGTAAAGATGAGAAAGGGCATGCTCCGTTGGTTCGGACATGTAGAAAGAATGGTAGATGAAAGGTTAACAAAACAGATATACAACGCGAATGTGGAAGGATGTAGGTACCGGGGAAGACCAAGACTGACATACCACGATCAGATTGATCGAGTACTGTCCGAAGGTGGTGTCAAGAGTCTTCGCAACCGGCGTGTGTGTATGAAAAGAGTGATGAATGTGGAAGAAGCGAGACAAGCCTGCAAGGATCGTGATGTATGGCACTCGGTTCTCTCTGCCTACCCCGTAAGGGATCTGGCGTGAAGATATGTATGTATGTAAGAATTTAAATAAATAAATAAAATAAATTGCAACTAACATAAATTTGATATTTGAAAACTTTAAGAAATTGAAAATAGTTCATGGGACCTTAAAACGCAAAAATTTTGTAAAATTTCGACGTAGCGGGAAATTAAAAATAACATACATTAATTTCAAACACTTAATCAAATCTTAATTTTGTTGGTAGAATATTTCTTATCTAGTTTAAAAAATATACCATTACCCGGAAAATTTCTACCATTGAGAAGTGAGAGCTAACACCATTTGTTCAGTAGATTTTTGCCTATCTTGTTTTGTGTAAAATATTAGTTAAGACATGTACGTTAATGCTATATTTATAAAGTCTCGTAGCCCTGAAGATACCGTAAAAGGCGAAACCGGTTGGCGATATTAATTAAATTTTAAAGTGATTTGTGGAACAGTACAAGTTTATTAACAAAATTACAAATCTTAATAATTAATAATGTTACGTACTTGGGTTTGTAATTGTAAGAAAACACCACTTATATTAAATCCGTGTTTTTACACAACACAACACAACGTAATACTAAAATACACTTTACACCCTAGTCACTCGCTGTACTATCACTGAACTTAGAACACTACACAATAAAACACTTCTCGCCTCGCACTGGTCACTTGATCGCTCTCGATCGCTTGATAAAAACTGCCTTGTGTTCGTCAACACCTCTCTATTTATAGGCAGGGTAAAGTCCTAGCTGGATCCAGAAAAATCTAAATGTATCGGGAAACAATGAATCACTTCTTATCGTAAACATGTTATGAATCATAAATCCTAGTACCCGCTACTTTCAACCTTATGCCACATCACACAAAGTTCATTATGGCATAGCCCTGGTCAACTATTTGTTTGTCAATAGGAGTAGCTATCGCTTTCATTTATTTCTAGATAGTTAGCGCGCGCGCTCCAACTCTACACGCTTCTAGATTATTCGTAACAATAATATTCGTATAGATACCTACTCTTATTTGATTGATTTTACGTTTATTCACGTAGAAGAAAGAGGTCTCATTTCTCGAAGTTGATAACCCTAGCGGCCATTGTTCTACATCCATCGCAATGTAATATTTGAAACAATGAATATTTCTCAATGACCTACTTTATGTTTAACTAGAGACGTCCGTTTTGTCACAAAACATGTCAATCCTGTATCTCTCTGTCACTAAATAATAATGGGGCTTTCTTGTTTTTTTTTATATCATAAGATAGCAAACAAGCAGATGGGTCTCCTGATGGAAAGAGTCAACTATCGCCTATAGACACCAAAGATGTTAATGGTGCGCTGCTATCTTGTGGCGAGGTCTAATGCCACATGCATAAGTTGACCGGCTACCTTACCCTCCAAAACGTGACACGACGGTGACTAGCACCGACGCTATTGCGGCAGAAATAAGTAAGGCGGTGGTACCAGACCCGGGCGAGCCGATGCAGAACTCTACCACCTAGTAGTCACGATGGTAGTAAAGCGCATAGCCACTCGGTGGCCTTTTACGACCTGCCTGGTAGGACGGCAATTGGCCTATTCTTTAAAGGAGCCCGGGACCAACACGGGGAAAATGGTGGGCATTCATAAATACTATCTGTTTACTTAGGCCCTATTCTGTTGTGCAGTAGTGAATATTAGGAGCTAGAGTTCGGCAACATCTCACCTGGGTTTGATACCACCGCATTATCCTGCCGCAACAATGTGAATGCTTTTTAAAAGGGGCCACCTCTCATCCCACCATTGTAACCACAATCAACATACACTGCAACACGACATGGATAAGCATTCACAGTGTGAATGCTTATCAATGTCGCGTTCCAGTTTGGAGGGTAAGGTAGCTAATAAACTTATGCATGTGGCATTAACACGCCGCCACAAGGATACCAATGCACCATTACCATTTTATGTCTATATTCGATGGTTGCTTTTTTCATCCAAAGACCCGATTACTTACCGATCCCGATGACCCGATAACTCTGGCCAACGGTTTACACGATAACATTACACACCTACATTCGCGACACCGTCGCCGCCGGCGGCGACGAGGACCCCTGTTTCGCCCTTCGGCGAACCGAGCCCAAGGGCAAGGTTCGGCGGACGGACAAAACAATGCCACTAGCCCTCTCATCGCAAATCACGACCCCACCCTAAGTCGAGGTTCGGTCTTGCAGGAGACACCCTTAGGGCGAAGGGCGTACAACCCTACATCTATAAATTCTGGCTAAGCACTCTGCTCGCCCCCGCAACCGGTGGAGCTGTATCAGCCCATAAGGCTAACAGTAATTGAGCCATTCCGAAAAAAAAATCATCCAGAGAGTTTTGTGAGATTGCTATCCTGCTACACGTAAAGCCCCTCATCATTAACATCTTTAGTGTTCACAGGCGATGATTGTCAACTATCTTATGATAAATAAACGTCCATACATACCTACATGGTGCTATTAATAAATCTAAGTATTTGAGCATGCGTGTAGATGAATGCTCGTTCTATTGCATGCGACATAGCAATATGTGATAATGAACAAGACTAATTAGATTTGACGATTTGTTGGATATTGAGAAGATACGTTTTTTTTCGTGTTTATCCAAAAATCTTTACTCCTCTTTGTTAAATTGGATGAAAAAGTACTCTTTGTCACTCCTGGATGATTTTGCTTTCTAAAGGTAAAAGAATTTTTAAAATCGGTCGAGTAGTTATTAAAGCAAACAAACAAAAAATCAAATCTTTCCTCTTTATAACATTAGGTTAGAAATGTAAAAGAATGAAAATTTGAAACAATAATCTCAATTGTTATAAAAATACAATAAAAGGAAATTATTTTATATAAAATGTATACGCATCATTATATTGTCATGTAATTCTTAGAATGGCCTAAATATCTTAAAAAACAGGATTTACTCAAGGGTAATAAAACAATACGAGGAAATAAAAGATGCGACTTCTGTATCTACGTATTATCTTTGTCAAATGGGTTTTTGTACAATGGTATAATTATCCTAAATTGCGGCCATGTTGTTTTTGTATAAAATCGTGACATGGGGTAAATTGGATTGTTTGATACTGAACAGCAATTAGGATTTAGTCATTGCATGGAATTGGAAGTTTATTAATAGTATAATATATAAAGTGTTATTGACATTATTAATTTAATTTTATACACTGCTTCCACTAGTTCACGGCTTCCCAACTGTGCGTCGCTATTTCAAGGGCGTCGTGAGGCGAACCACATACCTAGATAAAGTATATATTTTGATAAAAATCGAAGAATAACAATTAGTAGAATTTGTACTGTGATTATATTCTTAAGCCTCATTATTTTCGTAGTTTAGGAAAATAGGTAAAGTGATGTAGGTTCCGAGAGAGAGTGACGCACTAACTATTGTTTGCCACTTGTTTAGGAAAAACTTCGGAAAAATCGACCTCGCAGTAGAATCCTCCTTATCCACGACAAAGTCTCGTGTCTACCTGGCGAACAATCGACTATTTGGCGAAGTCAGACGTGGTCACCTGCTGTACAGCACCGACCGCACCTTGCGATTCTTATTTATTCCCGAAAATAAAAGAAAAACTTCAAGAAAAAGTTTTTATGGGCGCCGAGGAAGCAGTGGCTGCGATTCAAAAGGCCGTCGAAAGGGCCGTCGAAAAGGCCGTCAAAAAGGCCGTCGAAAAGGCCGTCGGAAAAACCCCTAGACTCGTCCGAGTGGACAGTGTTTTTCTCGGTGGTTCCATCGGAAGCAGCGATGTATTGATGTGAATGGACTCTATTTTGAAAATTTTGAAAATCTATATTCTATATGTACATATAATAAAATCGTAGGAAAGTTAAAACTGTAAATTGAATATTTTTTTAAAAGAATACTTGGGACGTGATCTAGAATCGATATCGAAGCCAAAAATATAGTTTTTAGAATTTTTGTCTGTTTGTCTGTATGTATGTCCGGGGTAAACTCAAAAAGTACTGCATGGATTTACTTCAAATTTTGTATGAATATTACTAATAGGTCGGGTCGGGTCGGGCTTCATATTATCACGCTATCACCTACAAGGGAGGGGCAGTGCGGAGTAAACGAACTCCGCGCGTACGAAGTCGCTGGCAACAGCTAGTATATAATAAAAGTAGTAACTTACTAACTTGCTTAGTTTTTGATCTTCTAAGAACTTTCAGTTTGTCCCATTAAAAAAAAATTAGTAATAACTTGTTGTAATAATCACTTGTTTTTATAATTACTAGTTATATAATTACTTTATTACGATAAGTGCTTGCTATTATAAATAATAACTTGCTGTAATGAAAATATGAAAATTACTTGTTGTAATAATTACTTGCTAAAATAAATACAAGTTATATAATTACTTTGTTACGATAATTGCTTGTTTTAATAACATCTTACTACACATAATAAAAACTTAATAATAACTTGCTATAATAATTACCTGTTATATAATTACATTGTTTCGGTAATTATTCGTTATAACAATAACTTCCTATTTATAATAATAACTTGTTGTTGTAATTACTTGTTGTAATAATTAGGTGTTATAATAATTACTTGTTGTAATAATTAGGTGTTATAATAATTACTTGATGTAATAATTAGGTGTTATAATAATTACTTGTTGCTTATTTACAGGGTCTCAATACAAATGCAGCAGAGGCAACACAATTTTTGCGGGAGTACGACCGCGAAGCATCAGGCATGTGTTATAGGTATGGTATACTTACAGTGGTCTGGACTAGTGATGGTAATTGCTGGCAATATTCCCAAAGTTGCCAAAACTGCCACGAATATACTTGCATTGCTTGCACGGTAACATTGGTAAGAAAAGTGTAAATAGACAACGATATTTATTTATAACACTGTGTATTGTGATAAAAAAGTTTAACTTTTTTACCGACAAGTTTAGAAAAATTCGTGGCAGTTTTGGCAAATTTGATTTCCAAAGTTGCCAAAACTGCCACGAATTGCCATAAAATTGCAGGCAATTTTCATACCTAAGGACTACTTACCTAAGAAAATAGAATTTCCCCGTGTTGGTCCCGGGCTCGTTTGAAGAATAGCCCAGCTGTTCTGCCACGCAAGTCCTAAAATGCGACCGTTGGCTATGTGAGGCACTAACATCATAACTACTAGGTGGTAGAGTTCTGCATAGTCTCGCTCAACTACTTAATCACGCAAAAACTACTGAACGGATTTGGATGAAATTTGACACACAGATAGATAATGACCTGGAATAGCACATAAACTACTTCTTATGCCAGAAAAAGAGTTGTTCCCCCTAGTTTCACCATAAACTTTTATAATAATTCACGGGGTTGCATAGTACACCTGTTTAAAAAATCGTCCGGATGTCTATATGTATGGAATATGGACGTACCAAGATTACGCTATAATATTAAACGTATCGGTACCATATCGACCGGTCCTACGCAAGTTGTCGTAACTTAAGAAATGCGATTTTTGTTTTACACTTTTATATTCGACCGCCCCGTTGGTCGAGTGGTTACCCTGACTACGCAATCAACAGGGCTCGGGTTCGATACCCGACGGGGACAAGCATTTGTGTGATGAGCATAAATGTTTGTATTTCCGGGTTTGGGTGTTTATTAAATATATTCTGGTATTTATATATGTATTTCTATGTTTTAGTATCATTGACCAACACCCATAACACAAGCAAATAATTAGCTTACTTTGGGGTTAGGCCAGTTAGTGTAATTTGTCCCGTGAATATTATATTATATATTATTATTATTATTATATTATATTAAAAGATATACACGAAGAATAAAAGTGAAATTTCTTTTAGAAGTTTGATTTATCTAATATAAATTTCATTTTTAGTCTTCCTGTTATTAAAAAATCTATAAAAGTGGAGTAATTTTCATAAATAAAACAAAAATCGCAATTTCAAGTTACGACAACTTGCGTAGGACCCGGCGATATTTCTCACAGCTTCAGTATGTCACGGGATTGTTTCCTATTGAAAATTACTGCTTTTCCCGACTATTATGCGAACGGTGGTTTTAGATAAAAAACTACAGTGGAGACTACATATCGACAAATTAGCCAGTAGACTGAGTTCAGCAGCATTTTATGTCTTATGAGATTCTACTATGAGGAGTTCCGCTGATATAAATACAGTTTTTGTTTTACAAAAAGAGCTGTAAGAGCTTCCCTAAAAGAAAAAATTAAAGAAATTAATATTTTAACCGTACCATCGTAGTTTATATTTGAAAACTTGATGTATATTCGTAAAAATATTACTTCGTTTAATAAAAATAGTGATGTACATAATGTAAACACAAGGAACAAAAACAATCTCCACAGAATAAGTAACTCTTTTATAGGGCAATCTATACGCTTTTACAATAAACTTCAAATTGCTATTAAAGATCTACCAATACACAAATTTAAAAATGTATCAAACCAAAACTTTGTAAAAAAGGTTATTATAAAATATCTGAATATTTGGATGATAATAAGGCATGGGATTAATTGCTCCTCATAGCAGTCTCATAGTAATTATGATATATTATTCATAAATTATTGTAAATGCGTTGTTTAAAAAAATGTATATGCACAAAAAAAGACAAGCCCGCTGAGTTTCTTCCGCCGGATTTTCTCAGTGTGTGGTCGCGTTTCCGATCCGGTAGTAAATCAAAAAATGTTGACTCGTCAAAAGTGCCTGTAAACGATAATAATTTGAATAAAAATGTTTGACTTTGACTTTTAACTTTGTGGAATATGAAATTTGGCACGGAAAAGTTTACATTGCGGAGGACTGCAAAAACCTAATATCTATACATATAATAAAATCGTGGGAAAGTCAAAACTGTATATTGAATATTTTTTAAAAGAATACTTGGGGCGTGATCTACAATCGATACCGAAGCCAAAAATATAGTTTTTAGAATTTTTGTCTGTCTGTTTGCCTGTATGTATGTCCGGGGTAAACTCAAAAAGTACTGCATGGATTTACTTCAAATTTTGTATGAATATTACTAATAGGTCGGGTCAACATACAGGCTACATATTATCACGCTATCACCTACGGGGGAGGGCAGTGCGGAGTAAACGAACTCCGCGCGGACGAAGTCGCTGGCAACAGCTAGTTTTTAATAAAATGCATTAGAAATACATTAAATCTTAACAATTAAATAAAATTGGAGTGTCTGTTTGTAATATTAAAATAATCGATTTTTTCTAAATTCATATGAATATATACATGATACATATACTGAAATAACATTTTTGTCTGACTGTCTGTCTGTCTTTTTGTTCCGGCTAATCTTTGGAACGGCTGGACCGATTTTGACGGAACTTTCACTGACATATAACTGCACATCAGTTATAACATATGCACATAGAGATAAATTAAGGCTACTTTTTTCGAAATTTTTCCACGTGGACGAAATCGCGGGCTCAGCTAGTTAATAAATATAAATATTACACATACTACGTTCATGTGACATACATGATACTGTACACACACCTATACTATTTTCTTTACGCCTAAAGTCAGTTCAAATTTGAAAGAGATTTCATTTTTTAAATCTAAGGTCGAATTTCGGCCGCAGGCGATCGCTAGTTGTTTAAAAACGAGGTTTATGAGCCATACATTTTTGGATTTATCTAACTTTCTTATATTTTAGGGTCACAATGTCCCAATGGAAATTCGTCACCAATATAACTGAATACAACCGTCGGAGGATGCTCGAAGAACTAGCTCTAAGTTCCAAATTCGAGAAGCTGTCCTGGAAGAAGGCAGCTGCTTATGACGTAACCAGGCTGCCAGATCCCCAAGACAGAAGGCAACTCGCTAGAATCATACAGAGCAGCCGAGCTGGATTATCCGATGAGAAATTCTTGGAGGTGATATATGAAATCTTTATCGGTTACATACATAATTCACACATAAATACTGTTACGTACATAATACACACCCAGACGCAGAAATACAAACATCTATGCTCATCACAGAAATGTTTGTCCTTGATGGGAATCGAACTCAAGCCCCATCGATTCCTAGTTAGGTTATCTAACTTCTGAGTGCTAAGTGTGAGTTTTTCTTTTCGCATTCGATCGTGAGCGCGTTTCGAGTTTACTAGGAATTTGTATGTGATTTGTACAGCGCCACCTAGTGGTAAACGTGGGAAACCAGTTTACCACTAGGTGGCGCTGTACAAATCACATACAAATCCCTAGTAAACTCGAAACGCGCACACGATCGAATGCGAAAAGAAAAACTCACACTTAGCACTCTGTTATCTGCTTGTTTGCTATCTTTTGATATAAAAAAATCTTTTCAGATTCAGCAGCTGATTACCGAAATGAAAGAAATTTACAACTCAGCAAAGATCTGCCCCTTCGGCCAGAAACCCTACGACCCTCACATCCCAAAAGTTATACCAGCGGATCTACCAGAAATTAGTAGAGCTCACTACCAATTGACTAACCAACCGTACCAACATTACCAACCTTCAGAAAACCAGTATCCCAACTACTGTGATATGCAGTTAGATCCGGAGATATCCAGGATTCTAGCACATTCCAGGATTGAAAGCGAGCTAGTGTATGTGTGGAAGAGCTTCAGGGACAAGACGGGACCGAATTTAAGGAATCGGTTCATGAGATATGTTCAGTTGGCAAATGAGGCGGCTGTTAATACTGGTAAAAACTGTGTTATTTCTATTAGTAGCAGTGCCCATGGACTCGCATACATACACAACACGCACACACTCATGTACATACACACACAAAATCACATATACAGAAACACACAAAAAGAGACACACGCACACAAACACACTCACACACAGAGAGAGAAAAAGAGACGTACGCACGCACGCACCCTCGCACGTGGGCACGCACTCACGCACGCACACACACACACAGACACATACATACATACATACATACACACACAATTATTTTATAAGTCTTTCCCCGTGTTGGTCGCGGGCTCCTTTGAAGAATAGGCCAACTGTCGTTCTGCCAGGCAGGTCGTAAAAGGTTACCGAGTGGCTATGCGCGTCACTACCATCGTGACTACTAGGTGGTAGAGTTCTTCATCGGCTCCACCGGGTCTGGTACCACCGCTTTACCTATTCCTGCCGCAATAGCGTCAGTGCTAGTCACTGTCGTGTTCCGGTTTGGAGGGTAAGGTAGCCGGTAAACTTATGCGTGTGGCATTAGACCTCGCCACGAGATATCAACGCACCATTAACATCTTTGGTGTCTATAGGCGGTGGTTGACTCTTGATTGATCCATCAGCTTGTTTGCTATTTTATAACATAGAAAAAAGCGTTCAAACTATCAAACTATGGAAATATTTAACCTGTAAGCATCAGAAAAGCAATGAGCTATGTTTTAGAAGATGGTCTATCAATTTTGGACTCTTCTGGTGGAAAAGGAGAAACATCGGCTGTTGACGTCAAATATTTAATGGTGCGTTGCTATCCACCCCGTTGGTCGAGTGGTTAGCGACCCTGACTACGCTATTGACGGGGCTCGGATTCAATCCTCGAAGGGGACAAGCATTTGTGTGATTTTTTTTTATAGAAAAAAGGGGCTAACGAGCAGGAGGCTCACCTGATGATAAGTGATTACCGCCGCCCATGGACAGCCACATCACTAGAGGTCTTGCAGCTGCGTTGCCGGCTTTTTAAGAAGGAGTATGCTCTTTTCTTGAAGGTGCCTAAGTCGTATCCGTTCGGAAACACCCCCGCCGGTAATTGATTCCACAGAGGAGTTGTGCGTGGTAAGAAGTGCCTAGAGAATCGCACGGTTGTGGATTTCCAGACATCGAGGTGATGAGGATGGAACTTTGAGTTTTGCCGCGAGGTCCGATGATGAAATTCAACAGCAGGGATCAATCCAAACAGTTCGTCGGAACACTCTCCATGATAGATGCGGTAAAAAATGCTAAGCGAACTTACATCTTTGCGTAAAGCCAAGGAGTCAAGCCGATTGGAGACTGCTTGTTCGTCAACGAGTCGAACCGCTCTACGCTGAATGCGATCAAGTGGAAGAAGCTGATACTGCCGAGCTCCCGCCCAGAGATGAGAACAGTACTCCATGTGAAGGCGAATTTGCACTTTGTAAAGTTGCAAGCGATGAGCCGGCAGGAAGTACTGTCTCGCTCTACTGAGCACACCGAGCTTTTTTGAGACCAGTTTAGCCTTTTGGTTGAGGTTGTCAGGAGAGTGTTCTCAAAGCGAGGTGATACGACAAAGGCCGACTTTTTAGCGGTGAACGCAAACGGCTGTGTCTTCCTGGGGTTGAATTGGACTAAGTTGAGTCGACACCATTCCGAGATTTTTTCGAGATTCTCATTGACATGGTCCCGAGAAATACCGCTATGACTGGAGTACAAAGCATCACTAGTACTGTCATCTGCATAGCAATGAATATTACTAATTCGCAACATGTCATTGATGTGCAAAATAAACAGTGTGGGCGATAGCACGCAGCCTTGCGGAACACCAGCATTGACAAATTTAATGTCGGAGCACGCACCGTCGACTACGACTTTGATGCTCCGATCAGCCAAAAAACTGGTGATCCACTTGCATAATTTCCCGGGAAGCCCATAAGAAGGAAGCCTTGAAAGAAGCGCTCTGTGCCAAACCCTATCAAAGGCCTTCGATATGTCTAAACTAACAGCCAATGCCTCCCCCTTGGACTCAACTGCCTGCGCCCAGCGATGTGTAAGGTATACTAGAAGATCACCAGCCGATTGACCGGTCATTAATCAGCTGGTGCTCCTCTAAATACTTCAAAAGCTGGCAGTTAATTATCTTCTCCATGATTTTGGAGAACAAGGAGGTAATGGCTATCGGCCGATAGTTTGACGGATTCGAGCGATCACCTTTTTTAGGTACAGGGTACACTAAGGCCGTCTTCCACGATTTCGGTACTACGCCAAGTGAGTAGGAGAGCTGGAACAGACGCGTCAGTACCGGTGTCAACTCCGGAGCACATATTTTAAGCACTATCGGAGAGATGCCATCCGGCCCAGATGACTTATAGATGTCCAAGGAAAACAGTGCTTCGCGCACTGACGACTGATGAAATTTTATTTCAGGCATATTGCTGTCACACTGCGGGATGGTAGGCGGTGTGTTTCCTTGGTCATCCAGAGTCCAGTTAGCCGCAAAGAATGAGCCCAGGAGATCGGCCTTTTCCTTCGCGGTGTGGGCCAGAGAATCATCTTCTCTGTGCAGGGATGGTAGAGACGGCTGACAGAAATTTCCTAAGGCAGGCTTGGCGAGAGACCAAAACGCACGGGTGCCCGAAGAAAGGCGAACTAATCTCTCACCAATCCTGCCAATGTGCTCCAATTTTGCCTTGGCGATGACTCTTTTGCAGGACCTCGAGGCGTTATTATACTCCTTTCTTAAAGCGCTGGTTTTTTCATCACATGATGCCGATGCAGCAGCCCAGGCCCGGTAGCACTCCTGCTTTCGGCGCGCAGCCGTCTTGCAGTGGCGACCAAACCAAGGCTGAGACTTGCCACCGATGGAAACCGCAGAGAACGGAATGTGAAGTTCCATACCCTGTAGCACCACATCAGCGACAGAATCAGCAACGACATCCGGATCATCCAACGAGAAGCATGTTCGCCCCCAAGGGTAGGATGCAAAGAAGAACCGCATCCCGTCCCAATCTGCTGACTTATAATGCCAAACGCGGCGGCAGCCCACAAAAGGAGGCCGTGACAGGCGCGTAACCGGCACTTTGGCGCGGATCAGGCAGTGGTCAGACAAACCGAGAGGAACGTCCACTGATACTCGATACTGATCCGGGTGAGAAGTCAGCAGAAGGTCCAACATTGAAGGTGCATGGTCATCGACATCTGGAATTCGCGTAGATGAAGTAACCAGTTGCGTAAGACCATACGCCAAAGCAAAATCGTGAAAAAACCTCTCCGCGTGATCGGTTGTACGTGAGCAGAGCCAGTCGGTGTGATGGGCGTTAAAATCACCTAGGATCACGATCTCTGCGGTAGGTGTCCTTTGAAGCACGGAATCTGCAGCTAATTGCAAATGCTCGACGAGCCGGTCGACTTCGGTATTCCCGCTATGGGACCTGTATAGGCACGCGTAGATGCGGGGGTAGTCGTCGCAGTCTACGCGTAACCATAAGATGGATAGGTCCCGACCTTCAAGACTGCTGAGGCGCCGGTAGCAGATATCTTCTCTGGCGTATACGCACACACCAGCCCGCGGTACAAAGGAATGTTCCAATTTGTACCCCGGGCAGGCGAGGTAGGAAGTATCCTCCGGAGAAGATATCTGAGTCTCGGTCAAGAAAAGCAAGGCCGGCTTAGCCATCTCGAGGTGGTAATGGACGGCGTTAAGGTTTAAATGAAGCCCCATAATGTTGCAAAACTTCACGACAAGCGTGGTGGGGGACGCCTTAAGTTCCTTGCTTCGTTTGCCTCGTGCAGTGTGGTTAATGAGCGAAATCTTACAACCCCCCCCCCCCCCCCCCCCGTGTACGCAAGGCAGCCTGAGCGTCCATGATTTGGCTATTCAAGCAATCCAGAGCATGGACGCCCAGAGGGGGATTCTCCACCGCTAGTGCAAGTGGTACCCCCCTGGGGTAAAACATCTTTCAATTGCGCTTTCATGTATGCGGGGGAGGGGGAAGTATTCCTCCAGGACTCTCACAAACCGGACGAAACGCAACAGCTACGCTGTTACTTCACGTCGGTGTTAAGTGAAAGAGTGGTATCTCCCCGGGCGTGCCGGCCTATTCCGCTGCAAGCACAGCATGGCACTACCACTAATCGACTGACTGCACCGATAGAATAATTTTTGTAACAAAAATCATCCCTCCGGTGGGCGATGGGGTCGTTACATCCCTACGCCGCCAAATGTTTGTATTTCCGGGTTTGGGTGTTTATTAAATATATTCCAGTATTTATATATGTATTTCTATGTATTAGTATCGTCGACTAACACCCGTAGGCGTATCATCTAACGTTTGCAATTCGCCAGCGAACAGTGATGACTCTTAAACGTAATGAAACAATCATCAAAAACGTCGCCAATTGCTTGCTGGTCACTAGATGCACTTTTTGCAACGTCACAGCATCAAAACTAATCAAACGGCAAAGACTACCACTAATGTACAAGGCTGTTATGTGTCTTGCAATAACTAAACAATCACGATAACTTCGCATTGCGAGTTACGTAATCACCCCGCCAGCCATAACACAAGCAAATATTATGCTTACTTTGGTGTTAGATCAGTAAGTGTAATTTGTCCCGTGAATATTTATTTATTTATCCTTGTGGCAATTATAAGTACCATATGCATACTTTGCTCCTAAACCAGAACACGACAGAGAAAGACTTTGACGCTAATACAGCAGGAATAGGTATGGCGGTGGTAATAGAACTTCACCATCTAATCGTATACCACTAAATGGTGATACATTTTAGGATACCGTGATGCTGGTGAGCAAATGCGAGCTGCCTATGATGATCCGTCGTTCAGGGCAAGTGTTGAAGAGATCTACAATCAGGTGGCGCCACTGTACAAGCAGCTGTTTACCTACGTCCGGAGGAAACTGGTGCAGCGGTATGGAGAATCCAGCTTAAGGTCTGATGGACCCATACATGCACATCTCCTGGGTAATATTTTTAATCAGTATTCTGACTTTTATATCGTAGTATACCTTGAGTCAACATTGTGTCCCATCCGAAAGAGGTATACAGGCAGGTCATAGAAAAAAAAACAGGGTTTATAGAAAAAAAAACAATGAAACGCTTCTATTTATAAAAATAAAATATGAAGGTATATTAAAATGACCGTATTTACCCTTCAATTTCCCGAAAATTTAGCGAATATTTTAAACTGGACAACACCACGTATTCCGACTATTTTCACGATTTTTTTATATCATAAAATTGCAAACAAGCAGATGGGTCTCCTGATCTACAAGCGAAGCTGTGTCTATAGGCGACGGTGACTCTTTCCATCAAGAGACCCATCTGCTGGTCTGCCATGATATAAAAAACCGGCCAAGTACGAATTGGACTCGCGCACGAAGGGTTCCACACCATCATCTATAAAATGTTTGTTATATCTATACTTAAATATTTATTATTATTTAGAAATAGCAAGAAAAAAAACGAAAAAACACGTTTATTGTAAGGGTCCCCTTAATATTTTTTTATTTTTCGTATTTGTTTTTATATCGGCAACAGAAATACATAATTTGTCAAAATTTCAGGTTTCTAGCTATCACGGTTTATGAAATACAACCTGGTGACAGGCAGACGGACAGACATACGGCGGAGGCTTAGTAATAGGGTCCTGTTTTTACCTTTTAGATACGGAACCCTAAAAACTAACCCGTAGATCTATAACAAGACACCAAACGATATGTTTTTTGTACTGTACGGAATTTTTAAGTGTCAAAGCATGAAATTTAAATAAATAGTGTTTTGGAAAGTGCTAATGTAATATTTTTATAACAATAATATTTGCAGGTAACATGTGGGCCCAAAACTGGAAGTCCATAATGGATCTGGTGATGCCATTCCCACAAACTCCAAACGTGGACGTCACTTCAGAAATGCTTCGACAAGGATTTACGCCTTTAAGGTAAAAATACCGCCATTTGCTGTGTTATTACTTCGGGCTGATTTGGGCCCGTTTTCGAAGACATAATCATGCTTGCGATCGCCTGCGGCTGAAATTCAACCATAGATTAAACAATAAAACCTCTTAAGTTTTCAACTTTTCGCCGCGTTGGTCCCGGCCTCCTTTGAAGAATAGGCCAACTGCCGTTCTGCCAGGCAGGTCGTAAAAGGCGACCGATTGGCTATCGTGTCACTACCATCGTGGCTACTAGGTGGTAGAGTTCTGCATTGTCTCGCCCGGGTCTGGTACCACCGCCTTACCTATTCCTGCCGCAATAGCGTCAGTGCTTGTCGCTGTCATGTTCTGGTTTGGAGGGTAAGGTAGCCGGTAAACTTATGCATGTGGCATTAGATCTCGCCACAAGATAGCAACGCACCATTAACACCTTTTGTGTCTATAGGCGATGGTTGACTCTTTCCATCAGGAGACCCGTCTGCTTGTTTGCTATCTTATGATATAAAGAAAAAAGTTTTACAACTGACTTTATCCCTAAAGTAAATATTTATTTTTATTTATTTATTTAATATTTTACTGTACACTTATATAATGACACCAATACTTAAAATAATGGACAAAAGGTGAGCTTATCCTTAACGACAGAGTATTCTTCCAGCTAACCCAGAAAGTGAAGCTGGGAAAGGAAAGTGGAATCGTGCACAAGCATAAAGACAAATACAAATATACAAATTACAAATGAAATTCTAATCCATACTAATATTATAAATGCGAAAGTAACTCTGTCTGTCTGTCTGTATGTCTGTCTGTCTGTATGTCTGTCTGTCTGTATGTCTGTCTGTCTGTCTGTTACGCTTTCACGGCTAAACCGCTGAACCGATTTGGATAAAATTTGGTAGAAATATAGTTTGAGACCCAAGAAAGGACATAGGGTAGTTCTTATCCCGGAAATCCCACGGGAACGGGAACTATGCGGTTTTCACGCAAACGAAGTCGCGGGCACAGCTAGTTATTCATACATTGCAAGGATAAGATTACATATTGATAAGAAAAGGCTAAAACGCAAATTGATGACTATAGTAAAGACAAGATAACACAGTAATAAAATAAGGAGGAGAGATTATTATGGTATACATGTGTAGGTATACTGTATATTATCAATAATCATGTATGCCACATGAATGTAGTGTATGTAATATTTATTTTTAGTAATGTAATGTATTTTTAATTATTTTTTAAACTAGCTGTTGCGAGTGACTACGTCCGCGCGGACTTTGTTTACTCCGCACAGCACCTTCCCCGTAGGTGATAGCGTGATAATATGTAGCCTATATGTTGACCCGACCTGTTAGTAATATTCATGCAAAATTTGAAGTAAATCCATGCAGTACTTTTTGAGTTTACCCCGGACATACATACAGACAAACAGACATACAGACAAACGGACAAAAATTCTAAAAACTATATTTTTGGCTTCGATATCGATTGTAGATCACGCCCCAAGTATTCTTTTAAAAAAATATTCAATGTACAGTTTTGACTTTCCTACGATTTTATTATATGTATATAGATATAGATATTAGGTTTACGCAGTCCTCCGTAATATAAATTTTAACTGTGGTTTTCATACTCCACCGTTCGCGCAATTGTCTTAAAAAGGGATCCAAATTTTGCCTTCACGTATTAATATAGGATAAGGTCATTCCATAATATGTGAAAATATTTTAACCTAACATTAGGTACGTCTAACCAAAGATGTCCAGTTAAAAACAGATGTTTTTTAAGGGCGTAAAACTTTTTGAACCCAAATAGATTCCCGTGGGATTTCCGGGATAAAAACTATCCTATGTCTTTCTCGGGTCTTAAACTATATCTGTGTCAAATTTCATTCAAATCTGTTCAGTGGTTTAGGCATGAAGAAGAGACAGACAGACACAGTTACTTTCCCATTTATATTATTAGTATGGAAGTATGGATTCAACAAATACACCGACTTTAGAAACTCTTTTTAAAGAGTCTGTTGAAAGCTTAATGTATTCCAGGATGTTTCAAATGGCAGAAGAGTTCTACACATCGATGGGCCTCAAACCAGTGCCTCCAGAATTCTGGCGAGGGTCCATGCTGGTCCGTCCAGCACAACGTAATGTGCAGTGTACAGCCAGTGCTTGGGACTTCTGCAATAGGATAGACTATAGGTAAACATACTATACTAAACTAGCTTTTGCCCGCGGCTTCGCTCGCGCAAAATTTGAGACAAAAAATCGCCTATGTCACTCTCCATCCCTTCAACTAAGAATCTTTAAAAAATTATGTCATTTTTCGCTCCGTTTTGCTGTGGAAAACGGACAAACAAACACACACATACACATTCCCATTAATAATCCAATATCTGGTTGACCGAGCTTTGCTCGGTTTTTCACATACCCATATCTTGGGAACCGAGCTTTTCTTGAACCTGGAACCTTGATTAATCGATTCCTTGACCCGAAAAACCCCTAATTTGTGACTTTCAAAAAATCGTTGGAGCCGATTCCGAAATTCCAAATATATATATATACAAGAATTGCTCGTTTAAAGGTATTAGATTACAATACTTCCTGATACAAACTAATATTATAAATGCGAAAGTAACTCATTCTGTCTGTCTGGTTTTTTTTGTATCACAAGATAGCAAACAAGCACATGGGTCACCTGATGGAAAGAATCAACTATCGCCTATAGACACAAAAGATGTTAATGGTGCGTTGCTATCATGTGACGAGGTCTAATGATACATGCATAAGTTTACCGGCTACCTTACCCTCCAAATCGCCACACGACAGCGACAAGCACCGACGCTATTGCGGCAGGAATAGGTAAGGCGGTGGTATCAGACCAAGGCGAGACAATGCAGAACTCTACCACCTAGTAAAAAGTCTGTCTTCCTCTCTCTTCTTCACGCCTAAACCACTGAACCGATTTGGATGAAATTTGGTACAGAGATAGTTTGAGACCCGAGAATGCATATAGGATAGTTTGTATCCCAGAAATCTCACAAGAATTGAAACTATGCTGGGTAAAACCCCGTAAACGCGACAGAATATGCAATTGCTGCTTAGTTTACTTAGGAATTTAAAAATCAAATTTAAATCTAATAATGGTACACAATTGAGTGCCATACTCAATTGTGTACCAAATCAATTGATTATAGGGTGAATATGTATTTCTATCAAAATTGTTAATAGAATTAGTTCAATTTGCTCCTAAAACAAAAATAACTTCAGACCTCAAATAATTATTTAAATAATAATAAAGATTTTTTCTTTTGTGTCTTTTTTATATCATAAGATGAATGGATATAGAAATACTCCTGATGGAAAGAGTCAACCATCGCCTATAGACACCAAAGATGTTAATGGTGCGTTGCTATCTTGTGGCGAGGTCTAATGCCACATGCATAAGTTTACCTGCTACCTTACCCTCCAAACCGGAACACGACAGCGACAAGCACCGACGCTATTGCGACAGGAATAGGTAAGGCTGTGGTACCAGACCCGGGCGAGACAGTACAGAACTCTACCACCTAGTAGCCACGATGGTAGTGACTCGATAGCCAATCGGTCTGTATTTCTTTATTATTTAAATACATTTTCTGTACTATTTACAACTTATTTAATAAGGGGTTCGCCATTGTTTAAAAAACTAGCGAGGGTACATTGAGATATTACTTTGAGAAACTCTGATATAGAATATACCCTAAGGCAGTCAGCAGTCGAGGCAATCTAATATTATAATGGTTTAAAAAAAGTATCTTCACGCCCGTATCCCCAAAGGTATAGGCAGTGATTTAAGTGAACACACGATTAGCCGAAGATACTTGGTCCCACAAATGTGATCGGTGGCAAGCCTATCGCCAACCGGGCACTTACCAATCCCGGACAACATTGTTTTTATTAGAAAACTGCAAAAATACAGTTTTTTAAATTGCCCGACCCATGAATCGAAGCCGGGACCTAATATGGTCAATGCCAACACCGGATCACTACACCACAGAGACGATTCGATATTTTTTAAGTTTCTATTTTAAATAATCAAATAGATTTAATTCGTTGTCATTTATACTTCTATACTTAATATTATTAAATTGTTGAGTTTGTTTGTTTGTTTGGTTGTACGCGCTAATCTCGAAAACTGTTGAACCAATTTGAATAATTATTTTTGAGTTGGATAGCCTGTTTATCGAGGAAGGTTATATAACTATATAACATCATGCTACGACCAGTAGGAGCGGAGTAAGTAAAACCCGCACGGACGAAGTCGCGGGCAACAGCTAGTCTCATATAAAACTCGAAAAACCCTATATATGTTTACTAACATTAAGTGCAGTAAAGTTCTCCACGATAAATTATTATTTACAGTAGCATTGACTGTGCCGGCGTAGTAATCTATATATATAAAAATCAATCCCTATTTTCCTTGGTCACGACATCACGCCTGAATGGCTGGACCAATTTCGGTAATTTTTTTTTGTTGTGTTTGTAATTAAGGTGTAAGGAGAAGGTTCTTATAAAAGAAAATATTACGAAAATTGCGGGGAAAAATAGAAAATTTAAGAATACTCAACCACCATATAAAGTTTAATGCCATTTTGGCTGCGTGGAAGGACAATCCCGTAGTCTTATATAAATTACGTCTCACGTTGTTTGTCCGCTATGGATTACTAATATGTAAGGCAAAACAACGTTTGCCGGGTCAGCTAGTTGATTGATAGTATATGAATTACAATCTCATTGTCTGGCCCAGCGTAGTACTAGAGTGCTGTTGAAGAAATTAAAACGAAATGCATCGCTCTGGAAACAGAATATACCGAACAAAACCATACCATACAATACAATTCAACGCAACGCAACGCAACGCAACGCAATACAATACAATGTCTAAAAAATATCCCAAAGACGTGTAGTATGGATTAAATGGATTCCGTTTCCAGCACTCTGTATGACGTATAGATTATATTTTTCACCAGAATAAAGCAATGCACTGAAGTAACGATGCAGGACCTCATCTCCACCCACCACGAGATGGCGCACATCCAGTACTACTTGCAGTACGCTGATCAGCCCCAACTCTTCAGAGATGGCGCTAATCCAGGTAACGTTTAGGCAAAGCCAACAAATCGCCTTCGTGTTTTTTTTTATCATAAGATAGCAAACAAGCAGATGGGTCTCCTGATAGAAAGTTAACCATCGCCTATAGACACCCAAGATGCTAATGGTGCGTTGCTATCTTGTGGCGAAGTCTAATGCCACATGCATAAGTTTACCGGCTACCTTACCCTCCAAACCGGAACATGACAGCGACAAGCACTGACGCTATTGCGGCAGGAATAGGTAAGGCGGTGGTACCAGACCCGGGCGAGACAATGCAGAACTCTACCACCTAGTAGCCACGACGGTAGTGACTCGATAGCCAATCGGTCGCCTTTTACGACTTGCCTGGCAGAACGGTAGATGACCTATTCTTCAAAAGAGCCCGTGACCAACACAGGAGTAAATGATAATTCGGGACTTACTTATTCCCCATGTTGGTTTTTTTATATAAGATAAACAAACAAACAGAAGAAAAACAAACTACTTGCTAGAATGACAAATGGTATATCCCTCAAAACTTCGCCGTGTTGATCCGGGCTCCTTTGATGAATAGACCAACTGCCGTTCTGCCAGGCAGGTCGTAAAAGGCGACCGATTGGTTATCGAGTCACTACCATCGTGGCTACTAGGTGGAAGAGTTCTGCATTGTCTCGTCCGCGTCAGGTACCACCGCCTTACTTATTCCTGCCGCAATAGCGTCAGTGTTTGTCAGTGTCGTGTTCCGGTTTGGAGGGTAAGGTAGCCGGTAAACTTATGCATGTGGCATTAGACCTCGCCACAAGATAGCAACGTACCATTAACATCTTTGGTGTTTATAGGCGATGGTTTCGCTTTTAACCTGGAGAGTCACCTGCTGGTTTGTTATCTAATTATAATTTAAAAATAAAAAAACTTGGGTGGTGTCAAGGGACACCCGGATGGAACGAAAGTTCCTTTTATTATTATTTACAAAAAACCTGTATACACTCAACAAAAATAATCGTCGCGACACCACACTGTTCAATGCGAAATAGAAATGAAAATATCTGGCTTGCTTTCTATAAGAGAGAGAGAGAGAGAGAGAGAGAGAGAGAGAGAGAGAGAGGGAGAAACATCCGCACGCCGCACAGCTTACAATACCTTACTATAGCAAAAAGTGTCGTGACAACTTTTCGTAAGAATTTTTTCCGTCTAGCCCCCTTTCACAACGCGCGATAAGGAACTCCGTTCCAATAATGTTAGCTTGGTTTTTTTCAGCATTCCACGAAGCAGTAGCGAATGCGGCGACTCTGTCCGTATTCAACGTGCCTCATCTTCAACGTGTGGGATTGTATCAGAACAAGTAAATATTTTTTTTTAAATACTCACGGGACAAATTACACTGACTGAACTAACCCCAAAGTAAACAAATTATTTGCTTGTGTTGTGGATGTTAGTCAACGATACTAATACATAGAAATACATATATAAATAAAAGAATATATATAATAAACACCCAAACCAGGAAATACAAACATTGATGCTCATCACGTAAATGCTTGTCCCCGTCGGGGATCGAACCCGAGCCCTGTCGATGGCGTAGTCAGAGTCGCTAACCACTTGACCAACGGGGCGGTCAGATTTCGAAGAATTAATCATCTGAGTGCTAAGTGTGAGTTTTTCTTATCGCATTCGATCGTAACCTAGCCACCTAGCGGTAAACGTGAGAAACCAGTTTACCACTAGGTGGCGCTGTACAAACCACATACAAATTCCTAGTAAACTCGAAACGCGCTCACGATCGAATGCGAAAAGAAAAACTCACACTTAGCACTCTGCTATTCTTGACTGGAACGTCTCAACGGAGAATGATTGGCGATATGACTCACTACCATCGTTAAACTACTAGGTGGTAGGCGGTAGAGTATTGTAACATCTTGCCCGGGTTTGGTACCACCGCCTTATCTATTCCTGCCGCGATAACGTCAGTGCATGGCACTGTCGTGTTCTGGTTTTGAAGGTAAGGTAGCCGGTTAACTCGTGTTTATTCGTAATTATCATTTAGATAATATCATGCCCATGGGCGTACCCAGGTTCTGGGCCAGGGGGGAGGGGGGCAACCGTGACATTTTAAGACTTTATTTTTATGTTATTATATTTTTATCTACAACAGTAAATAGTTAGTAGAGAGGAAACAAATTCCAGGGGGGGGCAGCTGCCCCTCCTAGCCCCCCCCCCCTCACCTCGGTACGCTCATGATCATGGCACCACACGAATAGTGCACCATTAAACTTTTTGGTGTCTATACGCGATATCATAAGATAGCAAACACGCAGATGGCTCTCCTGATGGAAAGAGTCAACCATCGCCTATAGACACCAAAGATGTTAATGGTGCGTTGCTATCTTGTGCCGAGGTCTAACGCCACACGCATAAGTTTACCGGCTACCTAACTCTCCAAGCCGGAACACGACAGCGACAAGCACTGACGCTAAAAGAGATAACCATTACATTTACATATATACACTGTAGATGTTATAGACCGTGGTCCTAAAAACTAACTTTATTTTGATTAATAACAAACTGCATTTTTGTGAACAGCTTCGTTTTGATGAATGTAACGAATGACGGGTTAATCATGTAGCTCTTTGCAGCGTTGAACTAAAATGATTAATTATTCATCTCAATTACGTGATTTTACAAATTAATAAACAAAACACGGAGGAACACACGCGTGCAATTCCGCTTGCCATCGCACATCGCACACGCAGAGTGGGTTGGAGCGTATTGCATTTACTGAAATCCACCGAGCAAAACTCCAACCCGAGGAGGCGATGGCGTGCGCGATGTTTTATCACCACATGGTATAAAACAAAGTCGCTTTTCGCTGTCTGTCCCTATTAAATCTTTAAAACTACGCAACGAAATTTGTTGCGGTTTTTTTTAATAGATAAGGTGATTCAAGAGGAAGGTTTATATGTATAAAAATTTATAGCAAAACAATGTTTGCTGGGTCAGCTAGTACTTTATATAAAATGTATGAAGACGATCTAAGTGGATTTATGCAATGCAGCCCGCCCCAGTGTAATGTTCTAAAATTAACACCGATTCCTATTAAACGTTGCAGATCCCACGACCCGTATGAAGTCAGCATGAATTTCCTCATGTC
This sequence comes from Apodemia mormo, assembly GCA_036924255.1. NCBI lineage: Eukaryota > Metazoa > Arthropoda > Insecta > Lepidoptera > Riodinidae > Apodemia > Apodemia mormo. Next base: position 1,028,791 of record JAUPFN010000029.1, read on the forward strand.
CATGGCCTTGGAGAAGGTGGCATATCTTCCGTTCGCGTTTCTTGTCGATCAGGTAGTATTCATTCACCGTTAATGCTTAGCTTACATATTTAAGGATATAAGAATTTCGACACACCTTGAATTTGATTTATCTTTGGTATATACCATTTTTGTACCACCGCCTTACTTTTTCCTGCTGCAATAGCTTGTAACTATCGTGCAGGTTTGGAGGGTAAGGTAGTCGGTAGACTTATGAAAGTAAAATTGCCATCCTGCCACACAGCTAGCAACGCACTATTAACATCTTTGTTGTCTACAGGCGATAGTTCTCTTTCCATCAGATGGGCCATTTGCTTATTCGTATTTTTTATTGATAACAAAATTGTCTTTAACCTTTAAATATGCACCTGAGCAGACTTGTTCTAGTCTACCCTATACTGGGACCAAGTCTCCAAGAAAAAGATAATTTTGATCCCTTTAGAGAACTTAAGAAATATTACAAAAACATATTTTATGTAATCTTATTTTTCTAAATGGATCTCGAAGTATGGTGTAACTAGCTGACCCGTGCGAAGATTTCGCACGGCGCCATCTAGCATTTTCCATGTATAAAATTCTATTAAAATGTGTGATGTATCACCCACAGATGGCGCTCTGATAAAGAATACATTTAATTAATTTTTATTATTTAAATATATTTTTTTTCGATTTTCAAAGGTTTTTTTCATTTTTTTTCATATTTTTTTTTCCCAAGGTAGAAAACATAAGCTTTAACTGGTTTTTTTTGATGAAATAGTTTAAGAGATCGAGCCACTCCAGGAAAAACATCTTTTAGAAATAATATATATGATGATATTAAATTTAAATATAATATTGCTGGAAAAATTACACAAATTGATCTAACCCAAAAGTAATCAAATTGTTTATGTTATAGGTCGTTGATCTTTGCTTGATTTTGAATTAAGAAAAAGCGTACAAATTTGATTAGTTTCATAACTTTCATTTATATATTATTGTTTATTCCTTTTTATAATTTACTACCTATCTGACCCGGCAAACGTTGTTCTGCCAACTTTGTGTCTATTTTTCCTTTTTTTTTATACATTTTTTCACCTTTTAAACCTAACCTGAGCCTCCATGAATATTTTAAAACCAAAATTAGCGAAATCAGTCCAGCCGTTTTCGAGTTTTGGCGAGACTATAGATAGCTAGATTGCTATTAAAAAGTGGCTGTTGAATTCTAATATCAAATATGGGCTTCAATATTAATAATTTCGTCAAGGGATACGGTAGACTCGATAGAAACCTTGCCTGAATTATAAAGCGTAAAAAAATAATTATTTCGAGTCGACAACTTATATCCGCAAAATTCAGATTTTCGAGTATTTTGTTAAAATCGTGATTAAAATTATAACGATGCTGACAGACCAATCGGCCATATTTCTTTAAAGATTACAAATATGTGGTGTAGATGGCGTGAGCATTTAATAAAGTATCGTAGAACGGAGCGCAGATTATCGTGAAACTTATTTTCTCTTCGTTCATAAAAGAGTAGAAGTTAAAAAATAGCAACACTATAGTGTTGTCTTTATTAAACCAACGTAATAGTTGAAAGAAGATGTCACTACAGTGTTGCTACTTTTTAATGTCTACTATTTGAGTTAGTATATAAGATTGCATATTATGAGACTTCCAAGCGAAGCCGGGTTTTCATCTAGTATGGGCTTACTGTACATTAAATTAAATTTAATAATTTCGGCTGACGCTACATTATTGTAGCACTTTGAGGCCGATCATCTCAATCTTTTTTTGTAGCTAGTTACTGTAAATTTTACGGTAACTAGCCATAAAAATTAATAAGTATAACATATTCAGTATTGTAATATTTGATATCCTTACAGTGGCGGTGGTCAGTGTTCGAAGATGGTGTTGAAAACATGAATTCGAGATGGTGGCGAATGAAATTACGGTATCAGGTACGTCAGATCTTACATAGTATTTTTATATCATAAGATAACAAACAAGCAGATGGCTCTCTTGATAGAAAAAGACATCCATCGCCTAATAGATAAGATGGCTTTCTCCGAAGAAAGTGTAATATATGTATGTAGGGGGTAGTTGCGGGACCAACATCATTGTCGACCGTCATTAGTCAGTTGTGAATTACACTTGTCAGCTAAAACCACGAACGTAGTTAATTATTATAAAAACCTTTCTAAAACCCGAATTTCTCTATTTAACAATTGGCGACGAGTTGGCGTAGAACTTACGTGAAGAGTAAACTATTTATTGTGAAATTGTGAACGTGTTAACTGTTTTTAGTATCGTGTATTGTGTGTGCAGCAGTATGGCCGTTGGAAAGATTGAACCGTTTAATTTAGAAACGGATAACTGGGGCTTGTATATCGATAGACTCGAACAGTATTTCGTTATAAATGATATTGCGGATAAATTGAAGGTACCAACGTTGATAACAGTTGTGGGTAATAAATGTTATGAACTTCTAGTGACCCTTTGTTCGCCGAAAAAGCCAGCAAGTTTTACTTTTCAAGATATCAGCAAAATTATGTCAAAACATTTACAACCAAAACCCAGTATATTGGCCGAACGGTACAAGTTTAGACAGCGAGTGCAAATGAGTGGAGAGTCCTTAGCGAATTATGTCGCGGCGCTGCGAGGATTGGCGATAAATTGCGGGTTTTCAAACAATTTAAACGAAAATATGAGGGATCAGTTCGTTTGTGGGATAAGGTGTGAACAGACAAGACAAAGATTGTTTGCAGAGGAAGATATTGATTTTCATACGGCACTAAGGCAGGCACAGACCTGGGAATCAGCGGAAAAAAATTCAGCGACGGTGACAGAAAATACGTTTGATTTAAACAGTGTATCGACTGCATTGGATCACGTACAAAAGAAGTCGTACGAGGGCGCTAGTGAGCGTTATAAGCGCGGTCGTGTGCAAAGGCCATTAACAGGTGGCGCTAGTGAGAGTAATTGTTAAATAGAGAAATTCGGGTTTTAAGAAGGTTTTTATAATAATTAACTACGTTCGTGGTTTTAGCTGACAAGTGTAATTCACAACTGACTAATGACGGTCGACAATGATGTTGGTCCCGCAACTACACTCTACATACATATATTACAGAAAGTATGTTAATCTTCTCTTCGAAGAAAGCCATCCGGGTTTAATAGAAGCTTTTAGAAGTAATTCTAATATTGAGGAAAATAACACGGGCAAGACTTGATACATCGTTTTTTTTTTAGTCATTACCTTAATGTTTAATATATTCCTTAAGATTATATAACGCATTTAGTAAATATTTTTTTAACTTGAGGAGTAGTAGCTAAATAATGTTGGAATTTAGGAAAGGTTGACGTAAACAATCAGTTCTCTCCTTAGTAGTCTGTGGCTAGGTATTTATCTTGTCATTGGTTGTCTTCAGTACATATAAAATCACTATTAAAGCTTTCCATCACTAATGACTAGTTCTCGTTTAACAATTCCAAGTAACTTAATTATTCCTTATTACAAATAAGTCATAATTTAAGCAATAGATAGTCAATTATAAATTGTACTGCGACTAATTTATAGTTGACAATAATAATTAACTTGTTTGCACAAATTAATTATCCGAGAGTCAAGGATAAGCTACTAGCAAGATACAACAAGTGTACTGAGCCACGCCAGAGCCTAGACTGCCTTATCGGCGGGCGCTCAGAGCCTTTTATACAGGTAGCAAAACAAGTTGAGTGGTAGGGATATCGAACGATGCGCTTGCCGGCCTAGGTCGTGCATTTGTTGTTTACACTTTACAATATTCTTGTATTTGACGACGCGGACGCCGTCACGGCCATACTGACATGCACACGTCCTCGTGTGCGCATCCTTATACATCTGAGGACAAGGAACGCCTCGTTCATCCTGACATATCTTTTAGAAAACTAAACATAATCTTTCTTTTTTTTACAACTCTATAATTAGCGTAATCTTTTAGCGAAATGTTACAATAGTGTGCTGGTCCGGTAACCCCTTCAGCAACTACAACTATTAAACCTTTCTCATCAGTTTTGAAACCGGAGACTGGATCCTACTAAGCTAGGAATCCCTTATCAATTAAAAAAACCGGAGACTGGATTGTACTAAGCTCCCTCTCATCAGTTAAAAACCGGAGACTGGAGTGTATTAAGCTCCCTCTCATCAGTTAAAAACCGGAGACTGGAGTGCACTAAGCTCCCTCTCATCAGTTAAAACCGGAGACTGGAGTGTACTAAGCTCCCTCTCATCAGTTTAAAACCGGAGACTAGAGTGTGCTAGGCCGGAAATCCCTTTAGCTAAAGTGCTAGACCGGAAATCCCTTTAGCTGAGAGTGCTAGACCGGAAACCCCTTTAGCTAACAGTACTAGACCGAAAATCCCTTTAGCTGAGAGTGCTAGACCGGAAATTCCTTTAGCTAACAGTGCTAGACTGGAAATCCCTGTAGCTAATGCTAGACTTCGTTGTAATTGCTGTAGCCAAAAGGCTAGACCGGAATGAACCCCTTTAGCTGAGTCATTGGACCGGACACTCCCTTCAATGACTCTAATCTTCCTACATTTTTTGTCAATCCTACATTACATTTTTTTGTCAATCCTACATCTTTTTACTACATTTTTTTTCGTTTACTTTATGTCGTTTTTTTTTTGCTGATGATGCAGCCTCATGAACAGTGGCATTAGTTATTACAACATTAGAAATTTCCTTCGCAGATAGTTCGAAGATATTAAAGCTCTGACTGTTATAACTATTTACAATATACACTGCAGTTCTAATAATATTGTATGGACCAGTTTCATGAACAAGATCATTATCATGAGTATACGCCGTCACGTCATCCTTGTTATAATTTTCATATACCTTAAGAAACCCTATAGGAATATGGGGAGCTTCGCAGAGGCTATCATGAGCTCCTTTATATGTCCTATTAGATCCATTGATATGTCTTAATTCGTACCTATTGTTTTCTAAAATTGCGGTAACTTTTAAGGAGCCCTTATATTTTGAATCAAGTTTCGTTTAGTGTCGTTCTTCATTCCTAACAAAGACAAAGTCACCTACACTAAAAGGTTTAACCTTTCATTACCTCTACTCAACCGTAAAATGTCCGATTGGGCTAATTTTTTGATTCTATTGGATACACTGGATCTTCAAAGCTTGTAGATACTTTTGCGAGTTTTTGTTAGTTGCCGAATGTCAAACCTAATGCTGCTGAGCACGTGTTAAATATTACCTAACCGCTCTTGCCATGATTTGTCAGATTTATACTCCGCTATCATTACTCAACCCTACAAGATTCGCATCACACGTTTAGACTGACGTTAGCTCTATATGTGCCTGTCGCAAGAAGATGTAAATCTGTATTGTTTTTTTTAAATATTAATTTGAGTTCAGTTGGTAATAAACTTTAAGATCGTTATTAGCGGTCTTCAAAGGGTCAAATAAATCAATTAAAGCTCGCCGGAATTAATTCAATTGGTTGTCAATTGATTTTTTTAAATATCTATCAAGCGATCTCTATCTTTACCTACAAGGTCAGTGTTTACCACACCCTTGCTAACAGATTTTGAAATTGAGCAGGATTAAGTGTTTAAGTATTGTTAAGCATTAACCTGTTGTTGCTTAGTTCCTATTCTAGCTTGCTCCAAAATTTTGCGGCCTAACGAAACATTTTTACTAAGGCTAATCAGGTTAAACGTGAAATATAACCTCCAAATTTAAATTTTGCCCAGTGGTTAAGAATTTGGTCTGTTGAGTGGAAACTACGTCAGGACAAGCTACTACTTAGATTCTTGTTCATAAAGCCGTTCTCCTACAAAGGAATCACAAGAGATTTGTTTGATATGGCTACATTCTGAACCAGAGTCAAATATAAAAGGTAATTAAATTTCACTGGTTCATTGTAATACACCATGTGACGCTCTGGAACAGATGTTGACTGGTTTTCTGTTTTCGGAGCTCGAAGTGGCAACTTCTTTCTTCTTGTAGCGCATCGGACAAATGGAAGTTTTGCGGCTGGGCCGGGGTCACAACGTACATAGCAGACCACTGGTGGTCGGCCACTGGACACGCCATCAGAGATAGTGGTAGATGACCTGCTTTCGCTGCAAGCAAAAATTATTAGAGATAAGTTTCTGTTTATCACGACAATCGTTGTCACGATGTTCAATCCTATCAAAAAAATTTCAACTTCCTCGAAATGCAGTGGTGCTATTAAATCGTCTAAAAGAATATAGTTTGCCAAGACAGCAGTTTGTGAAGTAGGTGACGGCATGACTCTTAAGTGAGTGAGTAGGTACAATGATTTGATCAACCCCGTCTAATTGTTTCTTTTCTATAATAATTTTACTTAAGGCACACCATCTAGTAAGGTACACCACAAAAATGCTATGAGACAGATGAAGTGTCTTTGGAACGACAGAAGCATCTCATTAAAAATAAATCAGAGGCTGGTTCGTACGCTGGTGATCTCCATATTTACATACGACGCAGAGTCATGGACACTAAGATCTGCAGACAGACGTCGCATTGATGCGTTTGAAATGTGGTGCTGGAGGAAAATGTTACGTATCCCTTGGACACCACACAGGACCAACGTCTTCATACTAAAACAATTTGGAGTAAAGACTAGACTGTCTGCTACGTGCCTTCAAAGAATTCTATAATACTTCGGCCACATCTCTAGAAAGCAAGGAGACAGACAATCTCGAAAAGCTAATCGTGACCGGAAAAGTAGAAGAGAAAAGACCGCGTGGTCGTACGCCTATGCGATGGTCAGACCAGGTTTGCACCAATCTCATGTCTAAGAAGTTTTATGATTCTCTGCCCGCCGCTGAAGATAAGAGTCCAATGGCGTAATATTGTGCTATCTTTATATTTTGTTCAACTAGTATCAAAAAAATAACATAAAATCACTATTAAAGCTTTCCATCACTAATGACTAGTTCTCGTTTAACAATTCCAAGTAACTTAATTATTCCTTATTACAAATAAGTCATAATTTAAGCAATAGATAGTCAATTATAAATTGTACTGCGTCTAATTTATAGTTGACAATAATAATTAACTAATTAACTTGTTTGCACAAATTAATTATCCGAGAGTCAAGGATAAGCTACTAGCAAGATACAACAAGTGTACTGAGCCACGCCAGAGCCTAGACTGCCTTATCGGCGGGCGCTCAGAGCCTTTTATACAGGTAGCAAAACAAGTTGAGTAGTAGGGATATCGAACGATGCGCTTGCCGGCCTAGGTCGTGCATTTGTTGTTTACACTTTACAATATTCTTGCATTTGACGACGCGGACGCCGTCACGGCCATACTGACATGCACACGTCCTCGTGTGCGCATCCTTATACATCTGAGGACAAGGAACGCCTCGTTCATCCTGACATATCTTTTAGAAAACTAAACATAATCTTATTTTTTTTTTACAACTCTATTTGCATTTGACGACGCGGACGCCGTATATATATATATATATATATATATATATATATATATATATATATATATATATATATATATATATATATATATATATATATATATATATATATATATACATTTTGTCAATGAAATGTAAAAAAAAATTTCATGTTATAATACTATAATATTTATGTACATTAATAATGGGTTGGGCTTGCGACTATCGTCCTGAAGTTATATGCGCGCTAAAGCACACGCAATATTCGAAAATAGCCAATAACAGCCGGTCACATCTATCGTGTCATTGCACGAAGCTTTGTGACGATAGACGCAAATGCGGCTGAGCCATCAGACATATGAACAAACGAATTCAAATGCAAACAGCCGCGGAAGGTGAATATGCTGGCCAGCCATGACGGAATTTTTAAAAACACGATGGTGTGGAGGGTAAGGTAGCTAGCAAACTTATGCATTTGACATTACAACTCCACTACACGGAGAGCAATACACTATTAATATCCTTAGTATCCACAGGCAGTGGTTTATTCTTTCAATCAACCTTTTATGAACTGCCTGGCAAAATGGCGTATGATTTATTCTTTAAATCTCTAAAAATTCATTCTTTAAATGGATACGTCTTTCAAGACAATTTCTTAGATTGTCAGTGTAGCTTGCATTTACACACAGAAAAACAGAGTTATACTCCTTACCGATAAAATAAAATTACTTCGAGGGTAATTTTTGAAACTTGTCATCTCATTCGGTACAAAAAAACCGTACAACATGTTTTATTTCTATTTTTTCACGATATAATATTATATCTACTAATGTATGACATTTTTAATAGTAATAGAAGCATTTGCTCATATGCGTGGTGACACGTTTCCTTCCCAATGGCGTGTCTATTAGTATTTATATAGTCTGTGGGGTTAATAATATAAATGTTACATTAAAAATGAAATTTAATCAAACGCCAATATAGAAATTCTATAGAATATCCATATTAATATTGTAAATGCGAAAGTAACTGTCTGTTTGTACGTCTGTTCTTCACGCCTAAACCATTCAACCGATTTAGATGAAATTTTGTACAGATATAGTTTGAGACCCGAGAAAGGACATAGGACAGTTTTTATCCCGGAAATCCCACGGGAACGGGAACTATGCTGGTTTTATTTTAGAAATTTTTCCACGCGAACGTAGTCGCAAGTACAGCTATTATGACATAATTTGTTTGTTACAGGGAGTGACCCCACCCATCCCTAGAAGTGAAGGTGATTTTGATCCCGGTTCTAAATATCACATCATTTCTGATCAGGTAACTTTGTCACACAAAAGCAACTTAACTCTTTTCAGGATAATTATTTTTTAATTTCATGACGTGAGAATCAAAAGAACACGAACTACGGAACATGCAAACATGTTCAAACCACTTCAAGGGAACAAGTGTGAACTGTTGCGTTCTGAAACCTATTCCATTTCATTTTTCCTGTATATATATATATATATATATATATATATATATATATATATATATATATATATATATATATATATATATATATATATATATATATATATATATATATATATATATATATATATGGCGCGATCGCAAAATTGCCCATATCATAAAATACTCGAGAATTTCATGAAATGGTGGTATTTCATGAAATATTCACTGTCCAACGGCTACATCATGATATTCCTTGATCAGATTAATGATAAGAAATCGTTTATCGATATGGTTAATTAACGCGCGACTACTTCGTGAAATGATCAAATTTAATTGATAACATCGTAAAATTACTACCGCAGACACGCTAGAAGCGGTTGGTTTACGTGTCAACATGGCGGCTCGCCTTACCGTGTGTTATTTTGTAATAACCAGAGTGCTAAGTGTGAGTTTTTCTTTTCGCATTCGATCGTGAGCGCGTTTCGAGTTTACTAGGAATTTGTATGTGATTTGTACAGCGCCACCTAGTGGTAAACTGGTTTCTCACGTGCCCATGATCGAATGCTAAAAGAAAAACTCACTCTTAAGTCTTAGCACTCTGAAAACTATGTTGAAAGGACTTTTAATATTTCTTAGCGTTCCTTGATTTTATAAATTTCTGTCGTACTCAAAAACAATAAAGAAGTTACTAATATATTCAGGATTTTTATGAAATATCTTATGGACATACAATTTCACGATGTGGCCAATGGTGGAAGATAAAATCGTGAAACGTTAACGATTTAACGATCTAGTCAATTTTTCTTGGTCACATCATGAAATTCCACCATTTAATGAAATTCTCAAGCATTTCATGATATGAGCAATTCTGCGATCGGGCCACGACATATACACCTCACTTCACAGTGGTGACGTCACCCCAACGTGATACCATTATTTTTAACATTTTTTCTAATTTTCCACTTAAGCATTATATAGCATTAAATAATAAACGCTATATATAATCATAAAAATTATTTTTTACATACACAATCGATAAATCTATACAAAAACTGTCGAACAAAACAATCCAAAGTCATAGCTGCTCCGAGTCAAATGATCAAAGACCTACAAAAAAAAAAATAGACGTAGCCAAGCACTCGTATCTTGAGTCACGAATGTGATGACGATGGAGCAATATGAAGCCGGCGGCTTACTAGTCGGCCGCGAGCTAGAGAGAGTGAGAAACGTTCTTTTTGTGACAATATTTATTTTGAAATCATGCCATCCTGTGTGATAAACAATTGTTAAAACAATTCATGTTTTGAAAAAAGTCTTCCGGGATCACTTTTCACAAGGAAGTATCCAAATTTCCATAAATTTAACAAAACTGAAATAATATTTATAATTTATACTTTCCATCGTCGGCACTTGGTGAAACTGCATCATATTGATTATATAATATAAGCACTTGTACTGTTTCACAAATGTAATTTAAATTTTATTTATTACACAATCACTTTTAAACTGACAGCCAACCGGTTTTTAATAGGCGAAACCGGTTGGCTGTCAGTTTAAAAGTGATTGTGTAATAAATAAAATTTAAATTAAATTTGTGAAACAGTACAAGTGCTTATATTATATAATCGAAATAATATTTTATATAATTTCTTAGAACACAAATTTGAAGCGGCATTGTGACAGTGTGGTAAGTTAACTTACGAATAAATTTCCCCAAACATTGGGGAAATGTCCCTTTTATTTAGAAAGTATATGTTAATGTTAGACTTATTGTTTTAATTAGATTCACCGTAGCATATGTGTATATACTACATATATACATAGTTATAAAACATGGCTCGCCGTGTTTCATGGTGTTTCGTGATTGGTTCGCCAACAATCGCTAGAAGATAACGTCATAAAATCATATACCATAACCAATCACGATGACGCAAACATATCAATATTGTAACATTATAAATCCTTGTTAAAGACACCCCTGTCAATCCATCAATATTAATTTTTGTAAAAAATTAAAACTTGTAAAGTTCGAATTTTTAAAGGTAAATTTTAATTTTTCATTTTTTTGTGTGTAATTACTTAAAATAAAACTTTACTGTCTAACTATATCTATCCATTAAAACTACAAAAATATGCATTTTCATTTTAAAGGTGGAAATCAGAGTGGGCCTTATTTTGTTTTGAATAGTTTTATATGCCTATGTGATATATATATATGTGTGTGTGTGTGTGTGTGCGTGTATTTATGTATTTATTCCGTTAATTGTTTTGTCTATAGTAGTATAGTAGGGTTTGTTATAGCACATCAAAAAACTATATGTTAATATTCATCATATTTCAAAGACCGTGGCCGGATTCGATACATAATTGAAAAAAATTGGCTCGATAGAAAATAATTGCGAAGATTGGTCTTAAAATCATCATTAACGGTTCTATGTCTTTATTTCTTTGACGTATGGGTCTGCAATTGAAAACATGAAGTCAGCATATTCATACCTAAACCGTTACCGAATCATATTTGACAAATAATCTATACTTTTTTTTAAAATTTCAATATTTATTCATTTAAGACCCTGGCCGCTTAGTTACACTGATAGTGTGGTCTCCTTTATTCTGATAGAAATAGACAGAGTGAGCGATTTTGGTGTGGTTTGGTGACAGCGTCTTAATATTTCCTTGTTACGGGTTGGCTGGAAGAAATCTCTATTACTAGAGATAATCTCGCCCATTGTACTTGTTTTCTATTATTATTGTTATGTTAGTGTTTACTGTGTACAATAAAGAATTAAATAAATAAATAAATAAGCTCGTATTTTATTTTTCATTTTAATTGTTATTTTGCCAATTATTATTCTTGTGTGTACTTTCAGTTTAGAAAAGAAGTTATATTTTACTATTAAATGTGAGTATTAAGAATGTATAATAAATAGTTAGCATTATAAGTAAAAAAATATTAAAAACCTATTGAATTATTAGTTGTAATTATTTAGAGTAAAAATGTAAAATATGCTAAAAAAGGTTCGTAAAAATATTATTCATATTGTAATTAGTGCATATTTAATACAAATAAAATATCAAATATAATTAAAATAAGTAAAACGCATTATAATTTATAAAATGTAGTAAAATATTAAACCAGTAAATGGAAATTTGAAAGCCAATGCTTGCAACACTAATCTCTAGCACACGTACGTAATGTTTTACGATGCTTGCAAGTGTTGGCGTTGGCTTACGCACACATGTACAAAAGTTATCTTCACCGATTTGTTTCATACAAAGGCCACGTCTATATTTTTGTAGGTCTTTGCAAATGATATACTATATACATATTTTGTAACGCAGCGAAATTATCTTAAAATGGCGGCACTTCCTCCTTTACCTCCGGGAAGCATCTTAGTCCACACTTGGCTTAATTCTTTAATTCACTTTTAACGGGCAATGGGCCCACCCTTCGTTCCCAGCACTGTAACTTCTGTAAACCAGCATCAACATTTTTTTTGTTACTTTGCTTAAAGCGCCAATTCTTTGATTCTTTACCTATCTAACGGTATTATTAGATTTCGGATGTTAATGACAGTTATGTAACTATAACATCAAATTTTATCCCCAATTTTGCTATCATCCTATTATCATTACATCAAATTATATCCCCAATTGTGTTCCTCAGTATGAATAACGTATTCACGTCAAAAGCATCTAGTGAAACTCGGTCGACCACTGGTTATTACACTTGTTAAGATCACCGCTAATCAGGAAAACTATATTTTTGTTTGTTGTGTTTTTTAGGAATACATAAAATATTTCCTGGCAACAATTTTGGAGTTCCAAATCTTTGAGCAGCTCTGTCTAGTATCGGGGCACACGGGACATCTCTACGATTGCGATGTTTATAGGAGCAGGGATGCTGGAAGACTATTGAGGTATTTTTTTAAATCTTTGAATAATATATGACCGGCACCATACGATTAACAGTAAAAAAGTCAAACAAAATAGTGACTTTGATAAGAATAAAACCTCCAAAACTCGAAAAGGAGTTTTATACCCACCCCCTCAAGCCCGAAAACCTCCATTTCTCGAAATTTTAACCCTTTATTAGTCGAAAAATAAGTTAATATAAGTAATATTGGTACATATTTTCTTTTTAACTCGAATAAAATAAATACATAAATAAATAAACTCTTTATTTATTCGAAATAGTGTACATTTTAATGTTATTACTTATTACATTAATATTGTTTCACATATTTCACCAGACAACTGATAACTTTTTATATCAGCTATCTTTAACATGCATTAAAGTGAACCTAGAAAGTACATTTTTTTTTAATTCAATTTATTATCTTGTTAATAAATTGTATATTTATTTAATACAATAAATCAAAATAAATTTAAATGGTAATATTAAAAAAACATAACGTTTTAATTAAAATTAAAAATACATTAACATTAAAATAAATTTAAATTAAATAAGCTTAATAATTATTTGACACAATTAGAAAGAATGATACTTTTATATTATATATTTTTACAAATGATTCAATGTAATTTATATATTTGTATTTGTCTTTATGCTTGTACACGATGTTTCACTTTCCTTTCCCAGCTTCATTTTCTGGGTTAGCTGGAAAAAATCTCTGTCGTTAAGGATAAGCTCACCTTTTATGCATTATTTTAAATATCCATTAATTTTGTTGTCATTATACAAGTGTACAATAAAGTATTAAAATAAATAAATAATAATTCATTAATATCGTAGCACTTCTCTTACAGCCATTCCGATAGTTTATTCTTAAATAGATTTAATGGTAAGAAAAAATAAATTAGACGTATCCATCTCGACATAGCCATGTTTTATTTTACAACCTTTACGACACGGTCATTTAAGTGACTTATTACCCAAAAAAAAGATATCGACTCCAATTACTTTTTTATTTTAAGTTTTTTTTTCACCAAAAATATATATTTTCGTACAAAAGGCAAAAGTAGCCTGTAAGTTATTTATCTACCAGTCAACCTTTGAGCCAAGAGAATATCACTGAACAATTTAGATTAGATGCAAATCTTATTCAATTCCATACACATACATAATTATATATTGTAGTATCCATATACATATGCATATATAAATACCTACACATATATGCATATTATACTAAACATAAATATACATATAAAATTATGTCAAGTATTTTTTCCGAAATGGCTATTACAGTTAACCTTATGGGTCGTTACTGCGTCACCGGGCTTTTTGAGCGAGCAGAGTGCTCAGCCAAAACTTACAGACTATAAACGCCCGCGCTAAGGGCTGTCTCCTGTGAGACCGGACCTCGGCGTAGTGCGACGTTCAGACTAGTGGTGGTGGGGGAGTCGTGGCATTGCGCCCCGCGTTAGGCGCGGGGCAATAAAGATTAGAAGTCTATGATACATAGATTTTAATATACTTTATTTTCTTTAAGAATTTGCGGAAAATGTAAATCAATGTTTCTTGGAAAACAATTTAGGAATGTTTATCATTTTATAGGATGGCAAACGAGCAGGTGGTTCTCTTGATAGGAAAAGGTAACCATCGCCTATGCACCAAAACACCAAAGATATTAATGGTGTGCTGCTGTCCATATAACAATGATAGAATGCCACATGTGTGTAAGGTTGACGTCTACCTTGCGGCCGGTTTCTGAAACAATCATCTAACAAACTCTCAAAATTAACAATTTGTAACAATCCGTCAGTTTCTGGTACGCCCTTTAACGGATAATTAGGTAATTGATCGTTAACAATTAATAATTATTTCGGCTGGTTATACAATACTCGATAACCCTGCAATTATGTTGACGACGAATTAACATAATATTGTTATCATAATAAAAATCTTTTCAGAAACTCAAAATGAAGGATACCAGCTGCATACACGGGATACACCCACTTTGACAAACTTGACAGATTGTCAAAAAGTTAATTTGGAAACTCAATCTTCAGTAAAACACTTTTACTTATTTATTTAAAACTTTATTATTGTACACAACAGAACAACAAACAAAATTACAGCAAGCAGTATTTTTAAAAAGGTACAAAAGACGAGCTTATCTCTAAAAAATAGATTTCTTACAGCCAAACCCGTAAAGTGAAATACTTGACCATAAATTTAAGTCGAAGTGTACAATATACTAAAAATATTTAAACACATCTATTAATGAAATCTAAATTACTTCAGCAATATAAAGACAGGCACTATTAAATTATTTACAGCGTTAGGTATCTGCTAGAAATAAAAACAAAAATCTATAACTACTGTGAAACATTAACGGCCAGTTTCTGAGACGCAAATAATTATTAAACAAGCAATTAATCTCTGTTTAACAAACAACTTGCTTGTAAAAATTATGTTAAAGAGAGATTAATAGCTTGTTAAAAATCATTTGCATCTCAAAAACCGGCCGCTAAACGTCAAAGGCTTTTTCATACAACATTAGTCTTTATAAATAGAATTTTAAAGTTTAAATTCAAATGCAAGCGGGGTAAAATTTTGCTCTGAGAGTGAACGGTCAACCAAATTATCATACATATGTCTAATATTTGCCTCTGCGAGAGTCGAGTGGTTAATGATATTACAGATTAATTATTTGTTAAAAATTAAAATAATTTGCGATTTGGAAACCGGCTGATACTCTCCTAACTGGGTCATACATACAATAATACTACAAATAGGACTACCCATTCGAAGAAGAATGGACTTGCCGCCGTTCTGCCCGACAGGTCGTAAAAGGCGACCAATTGGGTATAAGTCTCACTACTACTGTGTCTATTAGGTGATAGAGTTCTCCAACGTCTCGACAAATGAAAGGTTAATAGATATACAATGCGAATGTGGAAATATGTAGGTACTGGGTACAAGACTTTCATAATATGCTCAGATTAATCGAGTACTCTCCGAAGGTGGTGTCCAGAGACTCTGTAACCAGCGTGTGTATAAATAGAGTAATGAATGTGGAGAAAGCAAGACAAATCTACAAGGAACGTGACATATATGGTACTTGGTTCTCTCTGCCAACCTCTGGCAGATACCTGGGGTATCTGCTGTAAAGATATGTATGATATTATATGTATAGATAACCAGAATGTCTATAACATTTCAGTGAAATTATGCAATCTGGTGCATCCAGACCAACGTCAGATGTCATCCGAAGTATGACCAGAGGCAAGACGAATAGAATCTCTCCTGAAGCTCTCGTCAAGTAAGTACGGACCATTCTGGTCGATGGTTAGCGACTCTGGCCAGGCACTAAGTTGGAGTAAAATTCCTGTTGTACTGTTTGTAAACAACTTGTTTTAATAACGACAACCATGTCCTCATTCTCATTCTAATTCTCATCCTCATCCTCATCCTCATTTTCATTCTCATCCTAATTCTCATTCTCTAATTCATTCTCATCCTCATTCTTATTCTCATCCTCATCCTCCTCTTTATCCTCATTGTCAATCTCATTCTCATCCTCATCCTCATTCTCATCTTCATCGTCATCCTTATCTTCATCTTGATTTTCATCCTCATCTTCATTCTTATCGTAATCCTCATCTTTATTCTTATCCTCATCCTCATATTCTTATCCTTATTTACACTTTTATTGTTTTCCTTATTTCGCTTTAATATGAATTTATCCTATTAAATATAGTCCTCGTATTCTGTATGTATTTTGTTTCTATCACGTCTTTATGTTTATCGCTATCATATTTTCGTTTTATCAAGTTTTCAAATCACAATGATTCAAATTAGTAAATTTTCTATAGAAATTCGATGCGCAGGAGTAAAATTTCGATTTGCTCAGTTTCGATTTTCTTTAATTTGAATGTAATTATAAATAAAATTGTATATGGAGTTTCACCAAGTGTAGAATTTATTAATTCCACTTCGAAAATCGGGGGGTTCTAATTTATTAATATAGAAATACAAGCTTAAATGAATTAATTCAAATATTTTTAGCAAGTTTAGAGCATTACTTTATTTCTTGTGTTATTTTTGTTTTAGCATTGATATAAAAAACCCAAGATACTCAATCAGTGTGTCAAAAACGTCCTCCAAAAATGAGTGCAAAATTTTAATTTGTGCACTCATTTCAAATAGAATCGCGTCGGCCGCGTCATTATCAATTTTATTTATTTTCGTACAGTGCTTTGTAAAAACAACTATAAGTCTTGCACTTAAGGTTGGATATGCAAATACATATATTTTTGCCATATCTATAACTACTTAAAAGAAATTAGGGACACTTTTGAGTGTCAGTTTTGTTCGGGACTGTGCATCTAGGGTTTTTTATATCAATGTGTTTTAGCACCTAATTTTGACACGTCAGAATTTGAACCTATGATCTTCCCTTAAGCCGGGCACTTCTGTAACGATGAACTCATTTAACTAATTATACGTATGTGTATCTAGCGATCAGTACCATAGATTAATGGATACGGCTTTCAAGTCAATTTCTTAGTTTAACAGTGTAGCTTGTATTTACACACAGAAATACAGAGTTATACTTACCGATGAAATAAAATCATTTCAAGGGTAATTTTTTAAACTTGTCATCTCGTTCGGTACGAAAAAACCGATTTTTCACGATATAATATTATATCTACTAATGTATGACATTTTTGACAGTAATATGAGCGTTTGATCATGTGCGCGACGACACGTTTTTTTCGCAATGGCGTATCTATTAGTATTTATGTGGTCTGTGATCAGTACAATCGACGGGATTGATTATATAGCAAAGAAGAATTTCGCCACTCTGAAATAGTTGGTACTGGCTCAGTTGGTTGGAGCGTCCCCAGCTTGAAAGAAGAACTTTGTTCAATAAATTTTTTACAAGTTATTTTGACACATCAACATTTTTTTGAAACTACTACCGGATTGGAAACGCGGCCACACACTGGGAAGATAATAGGGATCATAGGGGGATTAGATGAGGGAAAGTCGTAGGTTCAAATCCTGTCGTGTCGAAATTTTTCTTTGTTGTTTTTAAATTACTTTGTTTGACAGGTACTTCCGTCCCTTAGAGCTCTGGCTTCGCGTGCAAAACCGAGATGAGAATATCATAGGCTGGAGCTCCACCTACCACGACGTCGCCATGTTCGCCCCGCAGAGATCCTCCTCATCATCTCTTGTTGTCTGTCATATATTGTTTTATTTATGTGTTTTAATAAAAATTTAAAAAGTTTAAACATTTATTTATTGAAAAAATGATGTGGTGTCGCGGGACACCAGGTAGGAACGAACTTCCTTCGGCTAAACGGCACTACTCGCTTGTATACGCGACTGTCGCGCCTGCGCACGTCTCATTTAACGCTTTTATTCCACGCATTTTTCTTACGGTTTTACTATCACATTTTTTTCAGTTCGGTCGCGCAGCAAAATCCCTATCCCCTCCAAGCCTGCCGTAGGGAACTTCGTTCCAATAAAAACTTCTATCGGCGCGTTAAACAATTTTTTAGGGGAAAATCTTATGGATCGCGTCAGCAACATGTTAATCATTAAGGTAAAATTATGAAATTTGAAATCACTACATAGCATAAAACAAAGTCGCTTTCCGCTGTCTGTCCCTATGTCCCTATGTACGCTTAGATTTTTTTATATCATAAGATAGCAAACAAGCAGATGGGTTTTCTGATGTAAAGAGCCAACCATCGCCTATAGACACCAAAGATGTTAATGGTGCGTTGCTATCTTGTGGCGAGGTCTAATGCCACATGCATAAGTTTACCGGCTTTTTTTATGTAAACCGGAGCACGACAGTGACAAGCACTGACGCTATTACGGCAGGAATAGGTAAGGCGGTGGTACCTGACCCGGGCGAGACAATGCAGAACTCTACCACCTAGTAGCCACGATGGTAGTGACTTGCATAGCCAATCGGTCGCCTTTTACGACCTGCCTGGTAGAACGGCAGTTGGTCTATTCTTCAAAGGAGCCCGGAACCAACACGGAGAAAAAGATCTTAAAAACTACGCAACGGATTTTGATGCGGTTTTTTTTTAAATAGATAGTGATTCAACAAGAAGGTTTATATGTATAACAACATCCATTTTATAATAGAGAAATACTGTTATAAATATATTTAGCAAAACAACGTTTGCCGAGTTTGCTTGTTTGCTAGTTTTTATATTACAGGTTATTACAATACTAGCTGTTGCCCGCAACTTCGTTCGCGTGGACTTCGTTTACTCCACTCCTCTCCCGTAGGTGATAGCGTGATAATATGTAGCCTATATGTTGACCCGACCTGTTAGTAATATTCATGCAAAATTTGAAGTAAATCCATGCAGTATTTTCTGAGTTTACCCCGGACATACATTGACTTTCCTACGATTTTATTATATGTATAGATCAGCGGATGCTGGTGCTGATATTGTGAAGTATTCTTAGGTAAATAATGTTACAAAAAACCAACATGGTGATGGACTTTTTTATTTTTAAAATTAATTTATTTTATTACTAGCTGTTGCCAGCGACTTTGTCCGCGCGGACTTCGTTTACTCCGCACTGCTCCTCCCCCGTAGGTGATAGCGTGATAATATGTAACCCATAGAATAATAACGCATAGAAACCAAGTCGACCCGCGCTATATTAAGCCATTTCAAAGAAGCCTGAAAAGGCTTCTTACGCTCGCCGGCCGCTCAGACATGCGACACGTGCCACGCGGAGTACAGCTCTCGCAATTTCAAAAAATGTGAGTTACTGTGTGGTGAAAGGTTGTCACCGTGCTTCACAAAAGCGTATTTAGGGCTTGAAGATCACATTTCACAGATAAGAACTACTTGGCATCGGATATTTTTGTATAAATTCCAAACAAATAAATCGTAAATATCTAAGTTGAACGATATTCAAAATGTTGCCAGCCAAAGAGGAAAATATTCTACCACGTATTTGTTTTTACCTATTTTCATTATAATTAATAACGTGTGTATTACTATTTTATGTGCGATATTACATAGCTTGGACTTTGCTTTTGCATAAAAAATATTTTTTAAGTGTTGGGACTTACCATTATACTGGCACAAATACTGTTACTGCTAAACAGACATTTTTTTTTGTTGTTTACAGAGCTGTATTGTTTCCGATTCAGCTAAAAACGTTAGAGGAGATTACGCACAGGGATTACGTTTTTCTATATTCTAAGATCTGAACCAAAACAGTTGCGCACGATAGGTGGTGCTCAAGTAGTGCACAGAGCCAATAGTAGCTTGACTCAATATAGTAGTCAGAAATATTGTGTTTAGCTTAAAACATTTTAACTTTTTAAACTGATTTAAATAAATAATTTGATTAATAAGCATGCCTATGGTATTACTTTTTACCTCAAAGTGCTTTTAAATATTGTTCCTGCTTGCCCGCCCGTCTGCTAACGTTCAAGCTAGTTTAGCTTTCACCAAATATATACATATACACACATACACGCACACAGACATACATAAAGACACACAAGCATTCGCCAAGCAATGTACAAATTTGTAATAACATTTGACCGCCCCGTTGGTCGAGTGGTTAGCGGCCCTGACTATGCAATCGACGGGGCTCGGGTTCGATCCCCGACGGGGACAAGCATTTGCGTGATGAGCATAAATGTTTGTATTTCCGAGTTTGGGTGTTTATTAAATATATTCCAGTATTTATATATGTATTTCTATGTATTAGTATCGTTGACTAACACCCATTACAAATATATTGCAATATGCAAATAATTTGCTTACTTTGGGGTTAGATCAGTAAGTGTAATTTGTCCCGTGAATATTATATTATATTATTATTATTGTACAATTATATTTTAGTAGATATATTTCAATATTTTTTTAAAGAATTACTTCAATAAATGTTTTTATAACTTCAATAATGTAAACTTATATTGGCCATATTTTTTATTTACGGTTGGTGCTGGTTGGTTACCGCTGTTTGATTACTGATATATACAAAAAAAAATCTTGACTCTTTAACATTTCCCTGTAATTCTACTCATATTACCTCACCGGGATAAAAATGTAAGTTTTAAGTTTTTTATATGTCTAATAATACTATTGGAAAGAAAGACACTCTTTATTTTAATGAGGTAAAAATATTTTAAATTACAAATGAAAGCACAAAAACTAAAAATATAAGGTTAAATAGCTTTGGAATATCATCTTGAGAAAATCTAGAATAGTTCTCGACATTTAAAATATTTTACGTAACCGAATAAAAGTATAAGTTTCAAGTTTATACTAAATGACTATTAATGTTATAATATGAAAGACTATTTGTAAGGTAGTAGGTACTATTTTAAATACCGTTTTGGGAAAATATTTATTTGCTTGCAACATTATTCACGCAATAATAATTTGTGTGCGTGTCAACGCAAGTAATTACACGAAGGGTGACGAAGGTCATGCACACATCGATACGGTTTTGGCTTAAAATATGAACGAAACGTTGAATGCAATTATCACTCTAAGCGTTATTACTCTATGATGTAACCTATATGTTGACCCGACCTGTTAGTAATATTCATGCAAAATTTGAAGTTAATCCATGCAGTATTTTCTGAGTTTACCCCGGACATACATACAGACAAACAGACAAAAATTCTAAAAGCTACATTTTTGGCTTCGATATCGATTGTAGATCACGCCCCAAGTATTCTTTTAAAAAAATATTCAATGTACAGTTTTGACTTTCCTACGATTTTATTATATGTATAAGACCTAATAATAGAGCAATTTTTCTGTAATCTGTCAATACATCAAATACGTAAACACGTGATCCAAGCAAAACGCAAGAATTCGAGTGAGCTAAAGACGATTCGACTTTTTTTATTTTGTGGTTCGAGTGTAGAACGAGGATAAACTGATTTTAATGCAATTGATGCATTGTACGCCGTTTTTTGCGAAATAGACCTGAAAAAATTTCGTAGTCAATCGGTACATTAACCTAGAAGTAGTTTTTCGAAAATTTCCCAAAATCTTCTGGAGTGAGCAATAGAGTGAGCTGTAGATACGCGCGACATATTTACAGAATTTGTATTAGCCAATCAGAACACCGTATTCCTTCTCCGCGCTTTAGATTATTAACAGAATTAATTTGGTGCAATAAATCAAACATTATTAGTCTAGCGTGGATCAGGCACACTTATCTTAGAACATTCCACTAGAATCACAATTTTTTTTTCTCAGAGTATAATATAGATGGCGGTGTGCGGTTAATACATCGTCGCGATGATAAGTTTTCTTGTAAACTATATATAGGTTTTAGGACTTCCAATTTATTTAGTAAAAAATGAATATTATTTTATAAATGTTGGATATGTAAAAGAAATTGTAAAAAAGTCTCTCGAAAGAAGTGAAATAAATATGTATTCGGGAATATCAACTCTATGCAATAATATCGTACATGTGGCGCCATCTATATTTGTCAGAAGAAATCATTTTTATTTGTACCCATTTTAAGCCTTGAAATAAGCCTCTATTTAGTAGGCTTGGGCCTAACCGGTCACCACAGAGAGCGCTCAATTTAGTTCATAATCCAAGGATGAACTAGTTCGTTCTATTAGTTCATTAGTTCTTTTTTTGAAATAATTTATTAAGAACAATAAATAAAGAAAAAAATATAGTTATGATTATTGTAAGTTTTGTTTATTGTTATTTAAAAAATACAAAGTATTACATGAAAATTTTACACATCCATTTATGTAATATAAGATTTTTTATTTAAATAATGAAAATTAAAATAATTTATATTAATGATTAGTCAACAGCTAGGCAAGTTCCTAGTATAATGTGTAATTATATTAGAATACTTGAAAAGTATGAATTTTTACAATTAAAGTTTACTTTTTTGTTATGGCACATAAAATCTTTTATCGAAATAAAAACAAAAAAATAAAATGATTTATATTAATAATTAGTCATAATTAACGTGATATATAATAATAACAATAATCAATTATTTGTAACAATAAATGGGAATAGAAGAGAATTTTTTTAATTTTAATTAAACTTACCGTAAAGTAAGACATAAATGGTATTAGTATTCTGTTTGATAATTAGCCAGCAATACTTCAGTTGACGATTGTTATGATTTCATATGATTTGATAAAATTTCAACCATGGGGACTTGAAGTTGTTTAGTATCGATATCGATTATCGAAATATCAAGGCGCGCACAGTAAAAGTAAATAACTCGGTTGGTCACATAGTGCCACTGTCTAGTAAAGTGGACGCTAACGGAAATATAAAAAGAACTAAGAGCGGGATTTTCAATGAACTAGTTCGCATAGTTCACCTAAAGGAGCGCTCTTCCCACCTAGGTCGCTCGCGAACTACCCAAGACTACTATTTAGTTACATATATTACAAAGTACTCTGTGGTGTGGATTGTCAATGTGTAATAAACGAATAAGCGCAGTTTTCATACAGTTATAACCAAACTAATAATTGGGGGCCACACAGAGATGGCGCTAGTTTTTTTAGTCTCCAAAATTTTGTATGAAGTTAGTTTTCTTCTGCGGTAGTAGTAGATGTTCTGTGGTTATAACTTATCACAGTGAATGCGTCACTACAAACCGAATACGTTAAAGTTCATGTTCGCTTGACAATTCGTTTAAACGTATTAACGCCTAACAGTATATGAAGTACGATTTTATGCGGTACCTTAGTACATCACCTCTGTGGTCTAGTGGTGACCGGGTTCGATTCCCAGGTCGGGAAATTAAAAATAAACGATCAATCATTTTAGC
The DNA here is from genome assembly GCA_036924255.1 of Apodemia mormo. Taxonomy (NCBI): domain Eukaryota; kingdom Metazoa; phylum Arthropoda; class Insecta; order Lepidoptera; family Riodinidae; genus Apodemia; species Apodemia mormo. Next base: position 1,052,440 of record JAUPFN010000029.1, read on the forward strand.
AGTAACCAATAGCAACTAATTTAATAATAACGAGGCATTTTACAAGTTGTCCGATCATTTTAGTAATTTGACATTTGTAAACAGTTTACAACAGTTTTTGACAGTTTTAGCATACGTCTAGTAGAAAATGTTAGTACTCGTAACTAAAACGAGTCGTTTTACAGATATAGGAACCGGGCGTTTCTAAAGATATAATACAAAACCAGACGAGACGTTACAGAAATCACCTAGAAGCAGGATTCGAAGTGATAATTATCTTTGATAGTTATTAGTGTCATAATTAAACCCCGCTGCCTATAATAATTAATAATAACAATTTTTAATTATTATAAAGAAATGAATAATTATTACAACCCCGTTGTCTGTATAGCATATTGTAGCAACCGATTCTAGGAATGGGGTATAAATCTCTGTTCTCTTTTTTATTTACATAACAAAATAAATAATTACTATAATATATTATTGCCACTGATTTTAATTATGAACTTTTTGCCGGTGACGTCGTTAGAAGTTGAAAGATCATTTTCGTGCCTCAAATGAATATTTTCGAGTAGGAGACAAAGCCTTGCTTCACTTAATATGGAACGTATCCAAGTCAATAACATGTAACTGTTATGATTTATTTCGTTATTTAGAAATTTAAGTATTTTAATTATAGTTACCCTATCCCTAAAATTATATAACAAAATAAATAATTACTATAATATATTATTGCCACTGATTTTAATTATGAACTTTTTGCCGGTGACGTCGGTAGAAGTTGAAAGATCATTTTCGTGCCCCAAATGGATATTTTCGAGTAGGAGACAAAGCCTTGCTTCACTTAATATGGAACGTATCCAAGTCAATAACATGTAACTTTAATGATTTATTTCGTTATTTAGAGATTTAAGTATTTTAATTATAGTTACCCCATCCCTAAAATCAGTTGACACCAATATGCTACATAGATAACGGGGTATAGTTAGCAGTGATAATTATCTTTGATAGTTATTATTGATAAATATCTGTGATAGTTATCATTGATTATCATCTTTGATAAAAAAAAGTATCTTTACGCCCGTATCCCTGAAGAGGTAGGCAGAGGTACAACCAGTGAACCTACGATTCGCGGAAGATAGTCCCACAATGTGATGGGTGGCAAGCCGATCGTCAACTGGACACTCATCCAATCCCGAGCAACGTTGTTTTTATCAAAACACCCAGATATCGAACCCAAGACCTCATGTGGTCGACATAGGCTAAGATTATAAGCTTATAAGCCCACTAGCCATCACCTGTAGCCGAAATTCGACCATTGACTAAACAATAAAAAAATGTCCCCCACACATAAAAAATCTAAAATTTTTATCAAATTCTTTTCATGTTGAAGGTGTCAGGTTATGGAACTCATTACCGCCCAAGGTTTGTCAAGAGTCAATCTCTTCCAATTTTCAAAAAGGGACTAAGAGAAATTTTTCTTGCTGTGTCTACATTGTATTTTTTTATTTCTATCGACTCTTGTTCATTTTTAAATATTATTTAATGTATCAAGACTGTTATATTCACGAAATAAAGAAAACAAAGGGAAGTGAAGAGTGGGCGTGCCGCGTACGTCACTATTATGCGCTTTTACTCTAAATTGCCTTAGTGATACTTACCATATCATTAGGAGATAGTCGTCGTGCGAAAATCTATTATACACTGAATTATGCCGTATTGTGCCATCCTTGAATGCAGAAATGATAGTAGAATACAGATGATTAAAAATGGAGATATTTCATATCATTCGAAAGTACAATTTTCATTTTATTTTAATTAAATTCCTGATTTAATATAATCTCTAATGATATAATAGAAAGTCAAGCTAAAATCAGGCGTACACCTTGCATATAAAGTTCAATTTAGGTTGACCTAATTTTTCTAGAAAGATATACGTAATGACAGTCATTACGTATATCGTTCTAGGAAGTTCTCTACTCAAATATGATCAACTGAAAACTACGGAAAAATCAATGCTGCCATCTATTGTAGAATAGCGAAACTATTACGATCTTAAGTTTCACTATTGTACAAATAAATGAGTCTATTTTGAATAGACTACAAAAGGACGTAAATACTCTTTTTTTTGTAGCAAAATAAAATTTATTGTAACGCAGTTTGGTATATTTTTAAATGTTCTGTTTGTGTGTCTCGGATTATTGTTGTTTAAAATGAAAACGACCAATGAAACAATGTTTGCATTAGTAGTTTATATGCAATAATGCTTATTTTATGTGTGAGTGTGGCGATCGCGGTCCTGATACAAATATTTGTACTTGCCAATTCCGTTGTTTTCTTTATTTCGTGGTTATATTGATATGTATCTAGTTTTATAATTATTGTACACTAATATTCTGATAATTGTGTTTACTGTTATCCAATTCCAGCTGACCCGAAGCTGGAAGAAATCTCTTTTATTGAGGACTAGCTGTTGCCAGCGACTTCTTCCGCGCGGACTTCGTTTACTCCGCACAGCACCTCCCCCGAAGGTGATAGCGTGATAATATGTAGTCTATATGTTGACCCGACCTGTCAGTAATGTTCATGCAAAATTTGAAGTAAATCCATGCAGTACTTTTTGAGTTTACCCCGGACATACATACAGACAAACAGATAAACAGACAAACTGACAAACAGACAAACGGACAAACGGACAAACGGACAAACAGACAAACGGACAAACGGACAAACGGACAAACGGACAAACGGACAAACGGACAAACGGACGAACGGACGAACGGACGAACGGACGAACGGACGAACGGACGAACGGACGAACGGACGAACGGACGAACGGACGAACGGACGAACGGACGAACGGACGAACGGACGAACGGACGAACGGACGAACGGACGAACGGACGAACGGACGAACGGACGAACGGACGAACGGACGAACGGACGAACGGACGAACGGACAAACGGACGAACGGACAAACAGACAAACAAACATACAGACATAAAGACATACAGACATACAGACAAACGGACAAAAATTCTAAGCCTATATGTTGACCCGACCTGTTATAAATATTCATGCAAAATTTGAAGTAAATCCATTCAGCACTTTTTGAGTTTATCTCGGACATACATACAGACAAACAGACAAACAGACAAAAATTCTAAAAACTATATTTTTGACTTCGGTATCGATTGTAGATACCCCGCCCCAAGTATTCTTTTAAAAAATATTCAATGTACAGTTTTGACTTTCGTACGATTTTATTATATGTATAGATAAGCTCGTCCATTGTACAGTTTGTTTCAAATAAAGTTTCTATGTATCACTTTCTTTTAATTGTGTACGATAAAGCATTAAATAAATAAAATAAAATAAATAAAAATTGTTATATGTTTGACAACAGACTTTAATCGTAAAGAAAAAAATAATAAATATACCTGTGTGTATAGTATAGTTATGTATGTCACATGTATACGGCCTGTTAGGTAAGTCGACCTAAACCTTGAAGGGGGTAATAAGGTATCTGATTCGTGTTCCAAATAAATAATAATTAAAAAAAACTTAAATCAGAGAATCAGATACCTTATTACCCCCTTCAAGGTTTAGGTCGACTTACCTAACTGGCTGTATAGTGTGTGTAAAGCTTTTTTTTATTAATTGTATGTATTTCTAATGCATTATATTAAAAATTATTAGGTTTTTTTACTCCTCCACAATGTAAGCTTTAACTGTGCCAAATTTTATACTCTACCGATCGCGCAATTGTCTTAAAAAGGTGTAGGTATAACGTATATACAGTATGTAAAGAAAACCCCATCGGATAATTAAAGGTGTTATTTGGTACCGCAATTCGTTAAAATATGTGTAATTATATTATGGATATTAATTAATTAGTTTTCCCAATAAAAAAGTAATCTTAAATGGTATTTTCATACATTAAGCACGACAACACAAATAAATAAAATCTACTATCAAAGAATGCCTCGCAAGTCGTATGCTGCCGAAGGTCATGCGGCGCGTTTAAAATTCCTTTATAAAAAGCCGAAACACGAAGACTGCGCCTTCGCGCGGTGCTTGTACGAAAGCCGCCAAAAGGAAATAATGAAACAAGCATCGACAAAGTGTTGTCATTTTTAAAATATTTGCTTAACGCTTGGGAAATATAAGTAAAAATACGAATAGGTATTAAAAACACGATATCTTTTTAATTTTTTGAAATAAAGTTATTTTGCCTTTAATATAATATAATATAATATTCACGGGACAAATTACACTTACTGATCTAACCCCAAAGTAAGCAAATTAGTTGCTTGTGTTATGGGTGTTAGTCAAGGATACTAGTACATAGAAATACATATATAAATACTAGAATATATTTAATAAACACCCAAACCCGGAAATACAAACATTTATGTTCATCACACAAATGCTTGTTCCCGTCGGGGATCGAACCCGTACCGCGCCGATTGCGTAGTCAGGGTCGCTAACCACTCGGCCAGCCAGTTAATGATAGTTATCAAGATATAATATATAAGATTGTAATTATTTTAATAAGTATAATCGAAAGTATTTAAAGTTTTTGAGTTGTTTGATAATAATTATCAGTGATATAAATACAACCTTATAATTATCCGCATCCAGTTAACGCAGAAGAGGATGATATTTCACTAATTAATTTAATTAACTAAGTAGTATGTACTTAATTAACTATTCGTATTTGGTTTGAAAGTTTTAGCCACAAAATTATGAACAAAAAATTAATAGAAGATGGGTATTGGGGCGCGGCGTTTCGGCCCGCGCGCGTTTTGGTCCGCGGACCGAAACGCTAAAGGCTTAGGCTTCTTAGGGCTGTTCGACCCACAAATCGATAGCCCGAATCGGCCTATTTTAGAAGAATACATTTTTATTTTAAAAGATTTTTAAATGATTTTTATTAAGTAGCTACAGCCAAATTCCAAAGCTTTGGTTCCTTTAATTTTTTTAACATCATAAGATAGCAAACAACATGGAACATAGAACAAGTGGAAGTGAAGAGTGGGCATGCCGCGTGCATCACTATTATGCGCTGTTACTCTAAATTGCCGTGATACTTACCATATCTTTAGGAGATAGTCGTCGTGCGAAAATCTATTATACACTGAATTATGCCGTATTGTGCCATCCTTGAATGCAGAAATGATAGTAGAATACAGATGATTAAAAATGGAGATATTTCATATCATCCGAAAGTACAATTTTCATTATATTTTAATTAAATTCCTGATTTAATATATTATCTAATGATATAATAGAAAGTAAAGCTAAAATCAGCCGTACACCTTACATATAAAGTTCATTTTAGGTTGACCTAATTTTTCTAGACACATATACGTAATGACAGTCATTACGAATATCGTTCTAGAAATTTCTCTACTCAAATATGACCAACTGAAAACTACGGAAAAATCAATACTGCCATCTATTGTAGAATAGCGAAACTATTAAGATTATAGTTTCACTATTGTACAAATAAATGAGTCTATTTTCAATAGACTACAAAAGGACGTAAATACTCTTTTTTTTGTAGCAGAATAAAATTTATTGTAACGCAGTTTGGTATATTTTTAAATGTTCTGTTTGTGTGTTTCGGATTATTGTTGTTTAAAATGAAAACGACCAATGAAACAATGTTTGTTTTGGTAGTTTATATGCAATAATGCTTATTTTATGTGTGAGTATGGCGATCACGGCCCTGATACAAATGTTTGTACTTGCCAATTCCGCTTGTTCTGTGTTCCATGACAAAATAGCAGATGGTTATTCTGATGAAAAGGGACACCGTCGCTTAAAGACACCATAAGTACCAGACATTCATTCACGCCCCCAACACCGTCCGCCGCCCGTGTTCCCGCGGCACAAGCGATTAGCAAAATATTGATCATTTCACTCGCAAATACGTAGCCGTGAGGCCGCGTCTCCTGGCGTCACTCTTTGGGTATTGTATCTTAGCGTAAATAAACCTCCGTTAAAACTCCGCATAAATTTAGCGGAAGCGGAGGCAGAGGTTCGATTCTTTGCGGAAGTTCCGCAGTAACGGAGGCGGAGGCGGAGTTCCGTTACAACCCTACTATATACGCTGTAAGTAATGGTGCGTTACGTCACGTGTATGGAGAGATGGCAATGCCACATACATAAGTCTGTCGGCTACCTTAATTTAAAATGTGAACCTATACCTAATTTACTTGTAAACTAGGTACCTACTTTCTCTAAAGTAAATATTGATATGTAATTAGGGATCCGCAAAAAGTATCGATACTTGAGTAATATCGATACTTGGGTTACGATACCTAGTAATTTCGTACTCGATACTTTTGTTCCGATACTTTACTAGGTATCGATACTTTCGGATATACTAGATACTTTTTACTCTTCAGGATTATTGATTTAGATTCTCTATAATAGGAGAATCACCCGAAGTGGTTATGATATATATCAATTGTTTTAAAATACGCGGCATATTATTTACAGTCTGAACGTAACTCTTATTATGATAATAGCTTTTACGTGCAATTAGACCGTATAAATTTGTATACACTTTTGGCAATTTAGTTACAAATTAAATTAATATTCCGGTAACTTTAATTTAAATATAGCTCTGATTGTAGGAAGCGGGTTAACTCGCAAAGAAAATTAAATTTATTATAATTTGATTATTTAATTGAACTCTATTGGTGCAAGTGTGAATATCTAGGTGCTGCCTTGCTGCCAACCAAAATTTTGCCTTGTAATTAGAAAGTGATGTCTGGCTAAGTTACAGAAAGATTGAAAAACTGCTGCAGCCGGTAAAATCTGTTTTAAAGTGCTTAAGACAAGTGGAAAAACAATTTTTAATTATGATTGTAATTAAGATTGTACTTTTATGAGAAAAGTATTAACGTTTCCCGAGGCAAAGAAAAAGTACTCGATACTGAGTAGTATCGATACTTTTGACCCGATACTTTTAACTTTTATCGGTATCGATATTTTTGATACAATACTTGGTATCGAGTAGGTATCGATACTTTCAAAAATTTGCGGATCCCTATCAGTTAGTGTTCTGCCTCCGCGACCGAAAAAAAATAGGGAACCCCTGGTCTATACAGTTAACACTTAACAGTAGTCGGTAGAGTTCGAATTATAGAAAAGTGAAAACGTTTAATGAAAAAACATCTAACGTCGTGGTATAAAAATAAAAAAGGCGATAATAAGCGTAAATACTAGATTTATTTGTGTAAAATACCAACTGCCTAACACGGACCTGTGTTGGCTCAAAAAATTTTTGAACTAGCATCAACGAGCATGCTATTCAAATATTGCTGATACCTCTCATGACACGTTTGTTTATTACGTATGAATGCTTAGTAGTCAATTACGCGATTTAATATTGTAAAGCGACATCTATTTTGTGTGCAAAAAAACATGGTTTTATAATAATAGTAAATAAAAAAGTGAAGTCTGAATGGATAAAATATGTTAAAGATTATAATAAACTAGCGAAAATTGCTGCGTGGCCAAGTCTTCGATCGATTTTGTCTTCTTGCAATAATATTTGTGCGGATTCTTGCCCTTTGTTCCCCTCATGGGCCACCAATTTGTACATTTGCGTACAATGGGGCGTAAAATCAAACCAGTCAAATAATTTGAAACAAGAGATGTTTATTGTGAGCTTGCGCAAATTGAAGTGAGAACAAATAATACATCTTACATTTTAACGGCGCATTGTCTTAAACTATGGTGCAGCAATGAACACTAGCAAAAATTGCATATTAAATTAAATAAGGCGCCATGCGCTGAAACAGTACGTATAAATTTGTATACACTTTAGGCAATTTAATTACAAATTGATTTAATATTCCAGTAACATTAATTTAAATATGGTTCTGACTGTAGGAAGCAGGTTAACTCGGAAAGGAAATTAAATTTATAACAAATTTGATTATTAAATTGAACTCTGTTGGTGGAAGTGTGAAAGTCTAGGTGTTGCCTTGCTGCTAACCAAAATGCTTAAAATTGTCTTCCGATAGGAAAGTGATGTCAGGATAAATTTCAGAAAGGTTGACAAAACTGCTGCAGCCGGTAAAATCTGTATGAAAGTGAAAAAAACATTTTTAATTATGATTTTAATTAAGAATGTATTTTTTGAGATTGTAATACGTTTCCCGAGGCAAGGAAAAGTACTCGATACTGAGTAGTATCGACACTTTTGATCCGATACTTTTGATACGATACTTGGTACCGAGTAGGTATCGATACTCACCCTATCTCTATATGTAATACCAATTACAAAATTGCTAGACTTATATAATATCTGTTTGATAATTATCGGATAATGATCAAGAAGCATATTAATATTGATAAATTGAAATCCTGCCTAGAAGTCTCTATGTCAGAAACATATTCAGGTAATCCTTCGCCTATTACAAACTGCCTGCAGTAACAGCCTATTCCATTCTTCAAAGGGGACCCAGATGATGTGGTAAATGCGCTTTTGTGATTAATGATATTTTATTATACAAAATAGCCGAATATAACCACTACTTGAACGTAACAAAATCACAATAGTGTCCCCTTAATGGAGGCAACTAAGTGCAAATGTGTTTTTAAGTGACCGAAAATATCATCAAGGAAGAAAGTGACTGAATTTAGGCTCGAAAACGTTTGATATATTTAATGTTTTCAATTTAAAGCAGTCTTTTAAACATAGGCTGTTTTTATATTTTTGTTGTTAAAAAAACATCGTACATACTACGTGGTGATAAAGTTCTGCATTAAGGCAGATTCACACTGAAATGACAGCTGCCGGCCTGGCGCGGTCGGCCTGAGCAATTTCTGTGTAATAATTTTAAACTTTATCTACATACTTAAGAGACTAGTATCATTTAAAAGTTCGAAAAGGTCGCGTGGGCGCCCGCGTCGCCGCTATTGACCGGGCCGGGCGTTGCCGTGAGAAACCGCGCGGCCACGCGCTTTTTCGGGCTGCGGTCAGAAATAAAAAAAAAGTATCTTCACGCCCATATCCCCAAAGGGGTAGGCAGAGGTACAGAAATAAACATTTTAAAACGCGAAGAATTATACTTCTTCTTGTTCAATAAAATCAAAATTTTCACTTCAAATACACGACACGAGTTTCCTTGCCAAATGTAGAAATTACTGGTGGAAGAGAACTAAGCTATCCTGTCGGGAGGCCGCTGGAGGCTGTCGGCGCGGCGGCGACGCCAACCTGCCTCAGCTTAGCCGGCCCTGCCGGCCAATGCCATTTCGGTGTGAATCGCCCTTTATCTCGTCCAGGTCTGGTACGTAGCTTTATACTAATCATATACAGAATGAATCGTAAAATATAGTACATATTGAAGGACATGATAGTTGACAGATGGTCATCTATATTAATCTATATTAATATTAATAATATTATAAATGCAAAAGTTTGGATGTTTGGAGGGATGTTTGTTACTCAATCACGCAAAAACTACTGAACAGATTTGAACGAAATTTGGCATACAGGTAGCTGATGACCTGAAATAGCACATAGGATACTTTTTATCCCGAAAAAATTAGGTGATCCCGCGGGATTCGCCAAAAACTTTTATAATGCAGCGGGCTGCACGCTGCAGCTAATTTAATATAACCGATAAAAATATAATACAAAAATGAATATTCTTTAAGGAAATCCTTCCTTCCTTCTCCTTTCTTCCTTCCTAATCCTTCCTCGTTAACCACATAGCAAACATCAACGACTTTTTTATATCATTAGATAGTGAATAAACAGATCTTCTGATGGAAAGAGGAACCATCGCAGAGATGTTAATGGTGCGTTGCTATCCGTGTGGAGAGATGGCAATGCCACATGCATAAGTCTGTCGGATACCTTCACTTCAAAACCGGAACACGACATTGACAATTATGTCACGATGTTAGTGACAAGTATAGCCAATCGGTCGATCTTTACGACCTGCCTGGCAGAACAGCAGTTGGTCTATTCTTCAAAGGAACCCGGACCGGAAGACTTTTCACAAGTAATGATCGAAAAACTTGTAAAATGTATTCGAACATAAAACGGAACAGACGGAAAAGCGAATATATTCGTCATTGACACTGGAAAGGTTTAATGTTCTTAGAATTAAACAATAAATAAGCCTTCTTCTTAAGGCTCAAGCACACTGGGATGGACCGCACCGGATTGTATCTAGCTCGGCGCAAAAATCCGGCGCTTTCATGGAAGCGATCAAGGCGGATTTTTGCAATGCGATCCGATCCGAAGCGGTCCGTCACTGTGTGCTCGATCTTTTATTAGGCATTATAACCTACGCAGACGAGGGACTTTTGGCCGCAGAAGACAAAAATGATGACACAAAAACCCTGAATGTATTTTGTGTCTAAATGCAAGCTACACTGACAAACTAAGAAACTGTCTTGAAAGGCGTATCGATTTAATCCGTGAACTCAACGCACACGGTGTACGAACATTTGTTGCGGTTGTCGTGCATACGAGATCGGACGTTACTCTCGTGCGCTCAACGCAGACAAAATTTCACTATGTGCTAGTATTATTCCAGGTAAATTTTAGGGTTGCCGTATTCAGTCTAAAAATTTGCGTATTTCAGGGGAAAAGTAAAAAAACGGGCCGTTTATACTAAATGCTAACAAAAAATCTAAATTGGTTAACCCTGCAGGCCATCCCTAAAACTTCCCGCTAAATTAAGGTATTTTGGAGTTAAATGAACAAAAACTATACCTAAGCATAGATTTTTTCAGAGTTCAATAATCTAAATTTTGTTTTAAACGTCAGTAATTTCATTTTTGAAAAGTTATAAGTATATTTTGGAAACGATGATCTATTTTGATCATTCGAATGGCATTTTGAGCTCTAAAATATTTTCTTAGCTACATAATGTTTAGCTGAAGACTTCGAAGGAATATCAAACAACATTTTTTCCAAAAATTTTCGTTATTTATAAATTCCAAATTTTTGGGGAACTTTTTGAACGGGGAACTTTTAGTCCTGTATGTGCGTTATTTGATACTATATTGGTGGACAAAAAAAGTACCCTGAGGATACTCCCTTGTTTGCGCAAGCCAATACTGCCAATAGGTACCCAATACGGTGTGATCATCGACCACACAGCTCATAAACGCCTAATGTTCGATTTTCCGTATTGAATACATTCTGGCAACTAGCTGAGCTGAGCTGCAACATCGTGATTGGCTTACTCAAGGCCACAGTGATGTACAGAGAATCTGATTGGTCGACACTGATTGGGTATTGGTGCATGGACATTTACATCGGAACTATAAGTCAGATGTGTTGACAGAACCATTTGCCTGTTATTAGGGGTCTATGGGTTGTGTGGTCGATGGGTGTGCTAGACACTTGCGTGTAATTCAACGCGCATTTGGACGTTTTTATACTCGTATTTAATTTAATGGCTTTTTAAGTATATTTCACGGTTTATATCAATGATGAAACGATAAATGAATGTAACGATATAAGTCACGTTTATACCTACAATCAATGCGTATTGTTCAACATTAAGTGATATACAGTGTGTAAAAAACAAGTCCGGTTATCAAAAGAAGGGCTTAAAAATAGTTTAATAAATACCGATAAGTAAAAGTATTTACCGGTTTTTATAAAAAGTTTCGCTCGAAGCGCTTCGAGATGAGAACACTTCATAAACCTACGGGTGTATAAAATGGTTTAAGCCAAAACCGTGGAACTCTTGTACGGAGGTTTCCGCCGACTGGGACCGCATTAACTGGAATCGCGGTCCCAGTTGCCGGATTGATTTAATTTTAATATTTTTCTTCCGGCGACTCGGACCACGCATACATTATTTTAAAAATCTATTGTTCAATCCGCAACTAGTACAGTCAAACGAAAAAAGTCGTGTTAGTTATACCACTTATAAGTCAAAAATGACGGGGCCAATTTTGTTGCGATTTTTATGGGTTTGGGTTGTCTTTGTCCAGAATAGGCTCAAAAGCAACGATTTAAAACGTTATAATTTCGATATGTTTGCGGTTTCGTGATTGGTCCGCCGCGTTTCATGCTGTTTCGTGATTATATGGCCAACTAGTACTAGAAGACAACGTCATAATATTATATACCATAATCAATCACGACGACGCAAACATATCGAAATTATAACGTTATAAATCCTTACTCAAAAGTATCAAAATATAATACTCATCAATAAAAAAAACAGTAAAATATATCAGTCTAGCCATTCATCTATGTATATGTATATATAAAAGTTGTGTTAGTTATTTTAAGCCTTATTTTAATACATGGTAACATGATCTGATGAGAATCTAAATAAAAAACTTGAGAGATGTCAAGGGACACCCGGATGGAACGAAGTTCCTTTTATTATTATTTACAAAAAACCTGTATACACTCAACAAAAATAATCGTCGCGACACCACACTGTTCAATGCGAAATAGAAATGAAAATATCTGGCTTGCTTTCTATAAGAGAAAGAGAGGTCGAATTTCGGAACCCGGTCGAAATTCGTCCGGCGGTCGAAACTCGACAACCGATCGAAATTCGACTGTCCGACGAAATTCAACTTTTGGTCGAAATTCGACATTCGGCCGAAATTCTGTATAAATGTCGAACATTTGGCACTAGAAAAAAAGTAAACTCAATCAAATAGTAGATAGACTCTTTCACTTTCAATGCACGAGCTAAAGGGAAGTGGCTGGATTGGATATTTCTGTGCTTACAATACCTTACTATAGCAGTGTCGTGACAACTTTTCGTAAGAATTTTTTCCGTCTAGCCCCCTTTCACAACGCGCGATAAGGAACTTCGTTCCAAAAAATGTACCAATTAGAATGAAAATATTTTTTTAAAGTATTTCTTTGTTAGAATTTTTTTTGCACACCTTATTCATCACTTATGAAGTTTTTGCAAAATGCGGTGCAATATGTCATCCTGACAGTCCTATTCTCAGTTGGAACGCATAGTATGTGTGTAATCTGGTTGGAATTTGATAATATTTAAGTATAATCTATTTAGTTGTTCAAGCGCGTACCGTGTACTAAATTTCATAAGTATAAGTATTTATGTTTGTATGTTTATGTAATCATATGTTTTTCCACGAATTTCTCGAGAACTAAAAACCACGTTGAGATATTTCTTCTTGATTTAAATCAGGTATATTTAAACAAGGAACAGTCCAAGTTTTATCGAAATCGCTGCAATCGTTTTGGAGATATTGGTATAATTGACAGATATTTGAGGTCGGTTTATTTTTTAAATTACTTTTTAACACGCAGCATAAGCACAGAAACAAAAATCGCATGCCAATTGCCAACTACCTCGTAATATGAAATCTTTCCCACGAGTGAAAATAATACATTCAAATCATCTATACTAGCTGTTCGCGTGACACAAACATTATATACTTACTTTTCCTTAGCCGAGTAAAAAATGTTGTCCATATTTTACACAAACTTTTTAATATATATGCTCAGATCAAATAAAAAACTTTTTATTAGGTCTGAGTATATGTCTATTTTTATAGGTATATTACGTGTCACGTTGTTTGACTGCGATGGATTCCTAAATTACAGAACCGATTTCAATGACATTTTGTGGATGTCTATTGCTCGGTCCAATTTACTAAACTAAAATATTAAATTTTAAGTATAAATTAAAAGTATCCTCACGCCCATATCCCCGAAAGGGTAGGCAGAGGTACAACAAGTGCACCCACGATCAGCCGAAGATACTTGGTCCCACAATGTGATAGGTGGCAAGCCTATCGTCAACCAGGCATTTTCCAATCCCGGGCAACTTTGTGTTTCTTAGAAAACTGAAAAAACACTTTTTTTTATGTGCCCGACCCGGAAATCGAACCCGGGATCTCATGTGGTCAACGCCAACGCTGGACCACTAGACCACAGAGGCGAAGTATAAATTAATATATTATAATAACAAATTGGCATGCTATCTATAGCGAAATTGGCTTGTTCACGAATATAAGTTAAGGGATCTTGTTACCCTATTTCAGGCAAATCAAGAAATTTAATTTAAAATATGGGATATCTTTTATCTCAATTAACCCCCCCCCCCTTTTAGAAGCTTAATTATAGAAGCTGCAAAATATCTATATTACATTTCTTTTGGGTTTACGGAAGTATGACTATTGTCTAATTTCAAAGCTCAACTTAAATGTCTTCCTATATGGCTGCGTAAAAACTTTCATATTATTTGTCTACTTTTTAATATCCTGTTTAATCCTCACGCACCAAACTACCTACGTGATGGGTTTTCTTTCTATCATCCACCTGTCTCACCTTGTAAATCAAGTGTTGGTGCCCTTCTAAAATGTCCTTACACAATTTAAATATTTTATCAAATTCTGTTCACGTCAAAGCTGTCAGGCTATGGAATTCACTACCGCCCATGAAGTATTAGTACCAAGGAACTTATATACGATAACTGGAATTATAACGAAGCAATATTTGAAAAATAAAAATGTACTTTATTTAGTTACTAATAAAATTGACATTTGTTTCTTACTTAACAGAGGGAAAAAACGTTCTGAGCAAGACAACGACAAGAGTGAATATTGTCCCTTTCTTGCAATTGCCAGTGTAAATAAAACTATCTGATGGTAGATTTTTATATATTCGGTAATCGTTAAATCCCTTTTATTCATACACGTCGATAATTAATACATTAGCATAAAATGTATTGTAATTAACATAGTGAGTTCTAAAATGTGCCTGTTTTAATGTGCTTACGTAATTACTTATGCAATGCAAAAACTGTTTCTCAAATTAGTAGAATTACTTAGTAGTCATTTGCAAACTACGCATGGCCGCACTTATAGATGGTAATTGGCGCTTTATTTAGTAGAAATAGACACATTCCATCCACGTCGTGGTACTCTTCGAAGCGATTTTGAAGCACGTGTGAACATTCCGTCTGTGCGTAAACCTTCCTACCTAAGTAAAGGCGGAGCTAGCACTCAGACTAATCACTTGAAACATATACCTACGTTCTATCTCAGTCTATGAGGTCCCGCCAACTCTTTTTATACAGCTGTGTTAGAATGAGAGGGTAAGTACTCAGTAGATGACAGCAGTATTTAAAGTTTTGTTTCAAATAGAAGTGTTGCCTCCAGATATAATATAGCTTCATGCTACCACCCAAGATTCATATGAGTCAATCTCTTCTAATTTTCAAAAAGAATCTAAGAAATATTTTCTCGCTGGATCTAGTTAGAATTTTTTTATTTTTAATTTTCATCGATTGTTGTACATTTTTAAATATTACTAGCTAAAGCGCACAGCCCGCTGCATGATAAAAGTTTTTGGCGAATTCCGCGGGATCACCTAATTTTTCCGGGATTAAAAGTATCCTATGTGCTATTCCAAGTCATCATCTACCTGTGTGCCAAATTTAATTCAAATCCGTTCCGTAGTTTTTGCGTGATTGAGTAACAAACATGCATCCATCCAAACATCTGGATTTTTGCATTTATAATATTAATAATATAGATTTTTTTTATATCATAAGATAGCAAACAAGCAGATGGGTCTCCTGAAGCGTCAGTGCTTATCTCTATTGCGACAGGAATAAGTACCAGACCCGGGCGAGACAATGGAGAACTCTACAAGTACAAATATGTAGCTTAATTTATGTAACAAGACTGTAGACTCTATTCATAATATGTATTAACTTTTAACTTTTCTGATTGTACGGACTATTTTAATATTTCGATAATTCTGTTTACTTTTCTTTGGGTCAGCTGTAAGAAATTTATTTTATTGGAGATAATCTCGCCCATAATCGTCCATAATCTCGCCCATAATAAGTTTTTATGTATTACTTTTTTTAATCGTGTACAAAAAGTATTAAATGAATAAATACGTTCCGATTCGGCAGTAGGCAGTAGCTATAAAATTGTCGACCCGTCAAAAGTGCGTGTAGAAGTATCATCACGCCCATTATTTGTCTGCCTTTTGGTCTAGGAGTTAACCATGGAACATAGAAAACAAGCAGAAGTCGGAAGTACAAACATTTGTACCAGGACCGCGATCGCCAACTCATATAAAATAAGCATTATTGCATATATAAACTACTAATGCAAGGATTGTTTCATTGGTCGTTTTCATTTTAAACAACAATAATCCGATACACACAAACAGAACATTTAAAAATGTACTAAACTGTGTTACAATAAATTTTATTTTGCTAAAAAAAGAGTACGTCCTTTTGTAGTCTATTCAAAATAGACTTATCTATTTGTACAATAGTGAAACTATAATCTTAAGAGTTTCGCTATTCTACAATAGATGGCAGCATTGATTTTTCCGTAGCTTTCAGTTGGTCATATTTGAGTAGAGAACTTTCTAGAACGATATACGTAATGACTGTCATTACGTATATCGTTCTAGAAAAATTAGGTCAACCTAAAATGAACTTTATATGTAAGATGTACGGCTGATTTTAGCTTGACTTTCTATTATATCATTAGAGATTATATTAAATCAGGAATTTAATTAAAATAAAATGAAAATTGTGCTTTCGGATGAAATATCTCCATTTTTAATCATCTGTATTCTAGTATCGTTTCTGCATTCAAGGATGGCACAATACGGCATAATTCAGTGTATAATAGATTTTCGCACGACGACTATCTCCTAAAGATATGGAAAGTATCACTAAGGCAATTTAGAGTAACATAACAGTGATGCACGCGACACGCCCACTTTTCTCTTCCACTTGTTTTCTTTGTTTCATGGGGTTAACCTATTCGACTCAGATCATGAGGCCCCGAGTTCGACTTCCGGATCGGGCAAATGTATTATTAATATTTTTCTCGAAAATTTAAATTCTCAGTGGCAGCTCGGAGCCTGGCGAGAGGTGTGTTACCACTCCTTTGTATCGGATGATCACGTAAAACTATCGATCCCGGTTATCGCTAGAAATAAACGATAATAGATATCAGGTCGGTAAAATGCGGTAATGAGTATCACCATTTACAACCGAACCGGTGAATCGTGATGAACTGGAAAGTCTATAGGCGTACGGTTTACTCTGTCTACTCCGCGAGGAAACCGGGCATTTTTTAAAGGCTTTTTATTAGTATACTTCCGTATATCCCTAAAATACAACACCAACATTTGATACTAATTATCAACTCATGCGTAACATTTTTTCTAAAGAACGGATTCTAGACATACGAAACCACTAATTACGAGTCCTATAAAATCATTATCATTATCTATATATATCATTATTATATATTAAAACTAAGTTGATAAAATGTGCGTGCCGATAAAACTTAAAAGGAAGTCCGGTACGATAAAGGGACTTATACAGTGTGATAGCCCTTTATGCCCCCTCGAACAAGAAAGTTCCCATTTTAACCTAAAGGGCGTATTTTTAAAGATATTAGGGCTTTTCTAACCCTTCAACTTGGAAATTAAGTGTAGTGGCGCCATCTGTTGTCGAGTATTTGAACTTCATTCAGAAAAACGATTATTTGGGTTGCATTTCGAAAGGCGCCGCGAACAATGGCAGCATGTGTAGTAATGGCGCACAATTTAAAATTCCATTTTCAATAAAGTCTTAAATTACATTTGTTATATTTCAACTACGACGTAATCTCATATCAACTCCCGAGTGAAGCCGGGCATCATAGCTAGTATATAATAAAACTAAGTTGATAAAATGTGCGTTCCGATAAAACTTAAAAAGGAGTCCCGGCACGATAAAGGGACTTATATAGTGTGATAGCCCTTTATCTCCCCTTGGGCAAGAAAGTTCCCGTTTTAAGTTAAAGGGCGTATTTTTAAAGAAATAGGGCTTTTCCAACCTTTCAATTTGGAAATTAAGTGTAGTAGCGCCATCTGTTGTCGAGTATTTGAACTTCATTCAGAACAACGATTATTTATTTGGGTTGTATTTCGAAAGGCGCCGCGAACAATTGCATGTGTAGTAATGGCGCCAAAATTTAAAATTCCAATTTCAATAAAGATATTTCAACTACCACATAATCTCATATCAACTTCCGAGCGAAGCCGGGTATCATAGCTAGTATATAATAAAACTAAGTTGATAAAATGTGCGTGCCGATAAAACTTAAAAAGGAGTACCGGCACGATAAAGGGACTTATATAGTGTGATAGCCCTTTATCCCCTCTCGAACAAGAAAGTTCCCGTTTTAACCTAAAGGGCGTGTTTTTAAAGATATAAGAGGTTTTCCAACCATTCAACTTGAAAATTGTAGTGGCGCCATCTGTTGTCAAGTATTTGAACATCATTCAGAACAACAATTATTTGGGTTGTATTTCGAAAGGCGCTACGAGCAATTGAAGCATGTGTAGTAATGGCGCGAAATTTAAAACTCCAATATCAATAAAGTCTTAAATTACATTTATTATATTTCAACTACCACGTAATTTCATATCAACTCCCGAACGAAGCCGGGCATCATAGCTAGTAAACTATATGATTTCATAAGCGTGGAGCAAACACCAGACGATCAATATTTAATTCCGTTTTTATTTATTTTCATAATATTAGCGTGCAACTCGCTGCATTATATAACATTTTAGCGAATCCCGCGGGATCACCTAATTTTTCCGGGACAAAAAGTAGCCTATGTGCCGATTAACTTATACATGTATCATTAGACCACAACACGCAACGCACCATTAACATCTTTGATGTCTATAGGCGATGGTTGACTCTTTCCATTAGGAGACCCATCTGCTTGTTTGCTATCTTATGATATTAAAAAAGTCATAGATGATATTATGCAACGATTTATAATGTTATAATATTGATATGTTTGCGTCGTTATGATCGGTTATGGTATATGATATTATGACGTTGTCTTCTAGCGCTAGTAGGCGAACGAATCACGAAACAGCATAAAACGCGGCGAATCAATTACGAAACGTATATATTATAACGTTTTAAATCCTTGATATTATGCCAACCATTAGCTTTTTTATATCGGAGGCAACACTTCTAATACCTACTTGAAACCAAATTTTAAATGCTGCTGTCATTTTCTGAGGTCTTAAGCTCTCTTTCTAACACAGCTGTATAAATAGAGATGGCGATACCAGATCTAGACAGAGACATAACGTAAATATTTGTTTCAATTGATTAATACGAGTGCTAATTCCACCTATACCTAATACTTCATGGTCTTAATGGTATAAAAACAATATTAAAAGGTTTTTTGGTCTGTAACCACTTGCAAGTTTTAAAAAAATGATAATTTTTTTTGTAATCACTCAGAAACGATCAAAGTTAGCCAAAAATATTTAAATAAAATATGTAAAACTTATAATTTTACATCAAATAGGTTATATGACCTTTTCTCTTCCAGTCTAAATTTCCAAAAGCTAAGATTTTTTAAAGTTACATTTTTCCTTTAAACTAAAAAACCTCTCTAACTTGGTTAATTTTGACTGAAGGATATAAAGTCATATAATGTTTTTGATGTAAACTTATAAGTTCTATACATTTTATTTAAATATGTTAAGTCTAAAGTAGAATGTTGAGGGTCTGTACAAAGTTGGCCTAGAACACAATGCATCATGGTTATATTGTTTTAAATTTTGCACTTGTACTGTTTTAATATATGCTTATCGTATTGTAATGAATTATTAATTTCTTTTGAAAAGGAAATCGTATCACCGACACTTTTTATAACGCTAAAATTCACAAAAAACTTGCATATATTAATATTACTTAAATTCACTATTATTACATACAATTTTAAATCATTCACATCGCAATATATCGTCAACATAGATATAATACGTTTTTGTATCTCTTATGATGTAGATTATTTGATTTTAACCACATAAAAGTTTTATAACTTTTATGCTCGGCTTATGCCGAGCAGCGTTTTTTTTTGGCATGGTCGTTAACAACTGCCATTCGTCAAGTTTAACAGCGTTTGTTTCCAGCAAAATATTTTCACCAAGATTTTCACTTGTTCACAGATTAAGTAGATAACACTTGTTCTTTTTAATCTCTAGGATGATACTATAAGTAGCTTGTTTATACAGCCTTTTGTGTTGTAAGTTTCGACTATAGCAATAGATACAATGATTTTTGTTGCATTTTATACAATAGTTTATTTGAAATTTTGCCTGTTACCTATCAGACATTTTTCTATTTTCTTTGATTAGTCATAAATAAAATAAAAAGTTGACTTTATGGCAAAAAAGAAAAATCTTTGCTTGATTTAGAAATAAAAAAAACCTACAAGTTTGATTAGTTTCATGACTTCCAACCATGAAGCATTAGGGATATACCTAATACAGCTTCATGTTTCTAACTACCTATATTCCTTTTTTTAAATTTACTTGTTTTTAAAAAGTGTCCGTTGAATTCTAATAGCTAATAGCTCATTTAATTAATTTAATAAGTAGTTTCGGCTGACGCTATATTATTTTAGAACTTTAGCACGGTAATATTATCTATACAGTATTCCAACTTAGTATACAAACGGACGAAGCGCGAACTATGCCTACGCGCCTGGATTTCATCATTGCACTCGACATGCAGACAGTCGCAACTGTGCCGCAGTGACAAACAGAACAATTAGGAACAGAACATATTGTACACAGAACAATTAGGAAATAAAAATATAAACATTACATAAATATATAGTTTTTTTTTAACAATAACCCCGAGATTTTTTTCACTAAAATAAGTTCAAGTACATATATATAAAGTACCGGGACTACAATAAGATTAATTCGCATTTTTTTTTATTGTACCCAGCAATGATTTTGTGGAGTATATAGAAAAAACAGAGGAAATATTCCGAACTTCATTTAAAACCAAACATATAAATTGTAAAGTAGCTGCAGGTATATATAACCAAGTAAAAGGTATTCCTTTATCTACACCTTATCCATGTTTCCTAAAACAATTTTTAATTAAGCTTTATATTAGAATGCGGATTTTTTATACTTTAAAATTTAATAATTTCGTAAGTCTCAGTTGAGGCGCAAATATTTTTCGTTCTCAAAATAAGACCGATTTGTTATTCAAACATAAAAATGATTTTTTAATTAAATTTACCAATCAAAAAAAACAGTAGCAGTCGTGGGACTGCCGATAGAAGTGAAAACGGAACTATTAAGTTGAGAGTAATTAAAACTATATGCAAAACATAGCTATAGATATACTATTATCATTAGCATGTCGGTGACGCGAACCGAGGATTTTACCCTCTACCAAAACGCTCAACGCGCCTAAAGAAGTTTTCACTTCAAAAACAACACGCATTTTCATTGAACACTTCTTATTCAATTCACAAAGTATTTTATTTGTTTATTTAAAAAAAATATATTTACAATTTACAATAATTTACAAAAAACACCTTTACATATCGTTTTTGTATCATTAAGGTTATATTACTCGTATATCCAAAATGCAAAGAAGATTTAATTACACACAGTTTTAATTAAAAACTTTACTGGTGTACTTATTACTCTCGTTTTGACTGTGATCATTTTAGACTTTGACTATAGAAAGTTCGCAAACGTAGCAAAAAAGCGCTACTTACGAACCTATACTTTTCATACCAAGTCAAACATTCTCAGACCTCAATTAAATAAAGTTTAGAATAACAGTTGTTAGCCCACAAGATAACACCCTTTATTTTACACTAGCTGCTGCGTGCAGCCCGCTGCATTATAAGTTTTTGAAAAATCCCGCGGTATCAATTAACTTTTGCGGGATAAAAAGTATCCTATGTGCTATTCCAGGTCATCATCTACTTGTGTGCCAAATTTCATTCAAATCCATTCGGTAGTTTTTGCGTGATTGAGTAACAAACATCCATCCAAACATTCGCATTTATAATATTATTAATTAATATTAATTAATTAATTATTAATTAATTAATTAATATAGATGATACATTTCATACGGTTTGGTCCGGCCTCCCTTTGAAAAATAGACCATCTGCCGTTCTGTCTGAGGCTAAAGATTGGCTATGCGAATCACTACTATCATGGCTACTGCTAGCCTCGTGGTCGATTGACTACCATGGTGGTCGAGTTCTGCATTGTCTTGCCCGGGTATTTGGTACCATCGTCTTACCTATTCCTGCTGCACTAGCGTCAATGGTTGTTACTATCGTGTTTCGGTTTGGATTAGATTCCGCCACAAGAATAGCAACGCATTATTAATATCTTTGGTGTATATAGGCAATGGTTCTCTCTTTCCATTAGAAGAGCTATCTACGTGTTTGTGGTATAAAAAACATACTAATTCGTGACTTCCTTTTCGCAACTCTACTAAACTATCTTTCTACGACTTTGTTCTAAAGTGCTGCGTTTTTTCAAATGAACATAATCAAAATGCACCGAATATATGAATTTTTTTAATAAGTATATACTTAGTTTTCATTGTATTTATAAGATAATTTAATATTTAAGTAATTCGAAGAAAGTTTTGTCCGACAAAAACACTGCACCGCTGAGCTTATTTGCCAGTGCGAATAGCCATAATTGAGTATTTTGTTTAGAACAGGAATAAATACATATATTATTTCCGCAGAATTGTTTAATAATTATTGATATTATCATGTGGTCATAATACTCATCCGCTGAATCCCCTGTTGCGTTGTTTTAGATCAATAGGTTAAATTTGACGTTATTACGAGACTATGTTCGTAGTACTTTCGAGAAAAGCTGTAGAAAGTTAGGGGACTAGCCAAAAATAAGTTATTCACGAAGTTAAAATATGTATTGATCATATAACAAAGAAAGTTTTATCCCAAGGACTATGTCATTACCAACACGGCGTCTGAATTCACCTTTCATGAAATAGGCTATGAAAATTAGCGCTTAAAACTTTACTTTCATTTGACAAGCTGACCACAGACAGAAGTAATTTAAATTTTGAACAACGCGCACATCAAAATGGAGATTATTACAATGACATTAGTTTTTTTTCTTTTCAAATCTGCGAAAGCGTACAATACGTCCACAATCGAAATAGATTTAATATCGATATTAGAAAATAGCTTGGAAAATATTTTCGTCGATCAAGTGATTTCTGTGACGAGATATCTCGAGGAAATGAATGATAGGCATTTCATCGAAAGTGATGTAGGAAGACTATTACGCTATGAAGAAATTAAACCTAAGTTATCACAAAATCGGCGTGAGTATTTTTTACTGCCACTAGTTTTTTTTTTAAATTGTACTATAAAGTATGCTTCTTCTTCTTTGAAGAATAGACTTAGTGCTTATCTGTCAGGCAGGTCGTAAAAGGCAAACGATTAGCAATACGTATATATGTAAGGCTATGGTCAGGACCGGATTTAAACTCAATGCCGCCTCTGGGCAACGGAAAAAAGTCCGCCCTATTACTAGAATTTTACTTAAGGGGGGAAATACGTGTAGAAAGTCGTTTTCATACTGATTTTTTATTAATTTTTTTAAGGTATGAAAACTAATGTTATATATTGAAACTATCAGGTTATTCCATACATATATTTATATTTTTCCATATTTTACGACAGTATAACTTGAAAAGTAGCGGAGATTTCAGCTGATACACATCGTAGGTTGTCTTCCGACTTAACAGTTGGTGTGCACTATAGAAGCTATAATTTTTATCTGAAATCAATGGCACTTATAAATTAATTTTCTTTATACAATTACGCTGAATATGGACCTCCATCATAAGCGACATTTTTATTTAAACAATTTTTCTGTGCTATTGATAAGTTATACTGTCGTTTAATACGAATAAATACTCATAAATATAAAATTTATTTTCTATTTTTTAGTTTGATTTTCTATAAAAAGTGTTTTGAATTTTTTTAAACTATTATTTATTTTTTACTTTTTAGTTTGGTTTATTTATAAAAGCGTGATTTTTTAGTTTTTTTAAACTATTATTTGTTTTGTAGAATTAAAATTCTTTAGTATTCAAAAATTTGTCAATATTAGAGAAAATCGGCTAAAGATAATTATTGGAAATTAAAATTAACATAAAGTCCTGTCTTATCGACTGCAGAGAAAAATTATAAAAAATTAAAATTAAGTTTCTTACCTTATCGACTATAGATGAAAATTATATAAATTAACAAAAATCATATTTTGCAAATTGAAAAATGGAATAATTTTATCAAATTAGTATATTGTCATCGGTCCTCGATAAATCTACAAAGTTTGAACGAAATCTGGCCGTTTAAAGTGGGTCAAAATCGCGCCCAAAGAAGTCGGTTATAAACATACAAACATACATACAAATGAAGGTAATAAAAAGCGTGTAAAAAATATACGATTTTTCGTTTAAATTAAAATTAATTGGTGAAATCGATAAATTATAACTTGATTGTGTGTTAAAATTGATGTTTTAAGAAATGCAAAAAATAATTCCGACATTTTTTCAATTTTTCAAAAATAAATACTAATTAAATTTCTTTAATTCCAGAAAATAGAAAAATCGATTAATAAATTTAATTTAATTATAATGATTATTAATTTTAATTTTAATTAAAATCTCCAAGGAAACAAATAATTAAATCATTTTGATTAATAATTTTTACTAAAAAAGTGCCAAAATTATATTTCATAAATAGTGAAGGAATTGAATTTATGAATTATTAATTAAACAAAAAATTATAAATTAATAAAATTAATTAATTAAATTGGAGAATCTCGATAAGACTAAAAAAAAATTTTTATCACTTTCAAAACTTTGCCGCCCTAAAACATTTGCCGCCCTGGGCACTTGCCCCGACTGCCCCTAGTGTAAATCCACCGCTGGCTATGGTACCAATTACCCGGGCAAGTTGTTGCGGAACTCTACCACCACGTACCTAGTCACGATGGAAGTGACATGTATAACCAATTGTTCGCCGTTTACGAACTGCCTGGTAGAACGGCAGATTGTTCTTGGAAAGGGTCCGAACCATGAATACAGATTGTGTTTCTACTATTGCAACTGACGCAGGTAAAAGTACTGACGCAGATGATCTATTGCTTATTTTATTTTAAAAATATTAAAAGAAAGTATCTTCACCCCCGTATCTCCCAAGAGGGCGGCAGAGCTATAACTAGTACATCCATGATTAGTCGAAGATACTCACAATATAAGAAACCGGAAAAAACCGGTCACTTATCAAATTTCGAGTAACGTTGTATCAGCAAAATGCAAAAACACATTTTTTAATTACCCGACCCGTGAATCGAAGCCGCAACCACGTCAACACCGACACTGGTCCACTAGATCACAGCGATGATATAAAAGTATTAAAGTGTTTAAAGTTTTTTAAGAGTTTTAGTATTTGAAAGAGAAGCAACCAGAACGGATGTAAGAGTTGTGGTCGATTATGTAGTGCTGGAACAAGTGGATGAGTTTGTATATCTTGGATGTGCTTTTAGCAGGGATGGAAGGTACACCGCTGATGTTGAAAGAAGAGTGTGTGCAGGGAACATAGTGAATGGAGCGTTAGGGAGATTACTTAATAGCACGATTCTAAGTCAGGATGCCCGTCTAGCCCTGCATAATTATGTGCTTATCCTAAGTTCCTAACGCTATTGTATGGAAGTGAGAGTTGGGTATGTCAGAAAGGGCATGAAAATAGAATCAACGCGGTCGAGATGAGATTGCTAAGAAAAATATGTAGTGTAACACTCGCGGACCGTGTTCGTAGTGTGGAAGTGAGAGAAAGGTTAGGCTTGAAAGAAAGTGTCGGTGTAAAGATGAGAAAAGGCATGCTCCGTTGTTTCGGAGCATGCCCTTTCGGAGCTTTCATGTAGAAAGAATGGAAGATGAAAAGTTAACAAAACAGACATATATACACTGCGAATGTGGAAGGATGTAGGTACCGGGGAAGACCAAGACTGACATACCATGATCAGATTGATCGAGTACTGTCCGAAGTTGGTGTCAAGAGTCTTCGCAACCGGTGTGTATAATGTGTATGAAGATAGTGATGAATGTTGAGGAAGCGAGACAAGCTTGCAAAGATTGTGATGTATGGCACTCGGTTCTCTCTGCTTACCCCGTAAGGGATTTGGTGTGAAGATATTTATGTATGTATGTGTATAAAAGAATTTTCTTTATATGTGTGTATTTATATTAATGTTTAATTGAAATATGACTTCAAGCAGTTCAAGTACAGAAAAATGCTTGACCTTGGCATATTGAGCGTAGAGGCGTACAGTAGACTTCTAAAAAGAATCGGGTATTTGGTTATGTATTGTATATGTTACTAGCAATCTGTATAATGCGATATTCCATACAATTCCTAGGAATACCTAAATCGTCTAGGTAATGTATGAATTATTAATTATTTAATGCTTTGCCTAGGTATTCTATACAAATCCGAATGCACAGCCGGAATGTGGTAAAAGACGAAAACTGAGTGTGCCAGCGGGTGAGCAATAAACGCGCTATTATTGTTACTTTCTTGCTTGTAATTCATTACGCCGCGTACGTGCTATGAGTTTAGTTTTGTTAGTGAATAATTTTGTTAAAAATGCTGCCTGATCAACAAGTGTGCGAGATGAGAGAAAGATATTATCCCCAAATGCGTATTCAATGTCGTATAATTTGCGGGCTATTTTTGTATTGAATGGTTGCACCAGCAATCCTATATTCAGACAATGGTAGAGAGTTTCGTTGCCAAATTGTAAGCGGTTTTAAAACATACTTACCTTTCTTTAAAAATGTAGATGGCAAGCTTAGATATTTTCAAACGTAGAAGAGTGTCAAACGAGCAAACTAGGACTAAAAAATTTGCTAAGAACTTGAATGCAAGATAATGATAGCGAACGTTGAGCTGCAATTAAAACTTATGAAGAATTGAGCATTGCATTCAGGTATCAAAAGAACACCTTACGAAGCTCTCTTCGAATCTTAAGTAATAGTTGGTATATCACACTCCTAACCTGCAAAGTAAAGAGGAGCTAGAAAATATAATCAAGTCATTACCAAGTATAACCGTTGCTTCAGAATATTTAACAGTAGAATCAGAACAAGAGCTTTGAGTAGAAATAGTAGTGTAAAGTTTACTATGAGCAAAATATACTTTTATTTAATAAATTTCTGACATTTCCTTATATAGGACGTTGAATCTCAGCAAATATAATTGATCTGAATTATAATTGATCTTAGCAAATAACGTATAAAATGATACACAAATAATGTGATTTAGTGGTGGGTCGTTGACGTATTTTTCGTCGACGCAACGAGACTGTTTATCGTAAACGATAAACTAGTTGAACAGTTTAATTTTCGACTAGTTTACTTCCTAGACTGAATATGATTATTACGTTGTAGTTATCATTCTACGAATATTATTATTTGCTTGTTAACTGTTTATAAAAATGAACTGAACTGCCCTTCATACATTTTCCAGGCGTAGGACTGGCAGGTTTATTACGATTATAAAATTTATATTCTTAAAAATTAAATATTAGATAATAGATATACGTAAACCTGGCGTATTTAGAAGTTCATTTCATGTACATATATTATGGCCACTTTCGAGTACCACTCCACTCGTCGGGCGTCGTGAATATGATACCTATTTTGGTTGCGCTAAACGTTTCACGAAACCAACAGTTCATACGCGAACGTTATAAAGACGCGTTGCATAGTTCATTCATAAACTAGTTTATCAAATGACGTTAGAATGTTTATTCGTTCACGCTAAAGAAATAGTCTAAAAAAACTGTTCGTTCATTAAACGCCCACCACTAATGTGATTTATTTGTGTGTCATTTTATACGTAGCTAAGGACATAAATAATATTAAAAAATACAGTCCGAAACCTATTTATTTTACACATGTCCGGTGGTACAGCCCGTTATCTATACAATTCCTAGGAATTATATTAATAACCTAGGTAAAGTATGTAATGAACAATAATAATCATAATATTTTATACATGGCCTAAACGTACCAGGTATTTTATACATTGTCTGGGTATTGTATAGAATGCCTGATTTATACAGATTGCCGGTAAGATATATATACATTGGTTTACTTGTGCTATTTAAGGTAGCGTGGGGTATATTTTAAGTTTTCACTTCTGCAAGGAGTCTCCATAACTGCCCTATTTAGGGTACCGTATTCTACAAGGAACTTTTATAGTTTTGCCAATTCTGCAGAAATTCTTCTGTAGATGGAATTGGCGAATCGAAATTGAAAAATTCTGCATTTGCAAAAAATTTTGCGAATCTGTAAAAACTAATTTTTGATTAAGGGATCCTTTTGTGTAATATTATGCTTTAAAGTGTCAATTTTTTTTTTATAACAGACATTCAACTGTTGAGCTTTCTGTCGTTACTGTGGTACTGGACTTCTGGGACAATCAAACTGCCAGTTATACAATGAACAATAATAATCATAATGTAGTAATAGGATAGGTACATTTAACGAAGTTCAAATTAAAACTATTACAACTAAGAAAACTTTACAAGTTTATGAGTAATAGTCGACAACCTAACAAAATGTAGGTACTTCGAATTTCTGATGAAAGTAAAAGCAGATATGAGTATTCGTGATAGGCGTTAAAAAAGCTAAATATTATGAGATAATGCAAAAACCCTCTTCTTAGACTGCATTATTGTATTGGGAAACTACACTGACCATCAGGCACACTCGCGCGTATCAGACATTCGAT
Organism: Apodemia mormo; assembly: GCA_036924255.1. Classification (NCBI taxonomy): domain Eukaryota; kingdom Metazoa; phylum Arthropoda; class Insecta; order Lepidoptera; family Riodinidae; genus Apodemia; species Apodemia mormo. The sequence goes on from JAUPFN010000029.1 coordinate 1,081,094, forward strand.
CGCTAAAGAAACATTAAACGCAAATTAAACTCCAGCAGATTGCGTGAGGCTTATAAAAAATGTTAACTCCAAATGGTATCAAATTGCTAGACTGGAGAAATAAATCTTCATAACTGTCTGTCTGTACAAGTCTAAAGCACGATTGATCTCTTGATAATGCAGATATAGTAGATGTAGCTACCTAGTTTTATAACTGGAAAAGGCAAAAAAAAAAGTTTTATTATATTTATTAAAGAAAGTTATATCAAAAAGAAAAGAAAGTATCATCTACATATGTGCCAAACCTCATCCAAAACGGTTCAGCCGTTTTTGCGTGACTTCTGACAAACATTCATCCATCCATACAAGTATCCATACATCTGTGCATACATCCTTTCATACATCGATCCATACATCCATACATACATGCATACATCCATACATACAATCATTCATCCATACATCCATCCATATATCCATCCAAACATCCATCCATACATTCATCGATACATCCATCGATTCATTCACCCATCCATACATACATACATACATACGTACATACATACATACATACATACATACATACATCCATAAATCCATACATCCATCCATACATACATATATTCATCCATACATCAAAGTATTTCGCATAATTATATAATATAGTAGCTGTACCGAACCGAAGGTTGCAGCTAGTTTACGGTTTAAATGAAAAGTACATTAGATTCAAATTGTAATTAAATCGATTAAGGCACCTCGCCCACTAAACGGCCACGACAAAAGTAGCTACGTTCACGACCAGTGGCCGCAACGGCCAGATTAACTAAAGATTAAAGAAACAATATGAACGTCGCGCGCTTGCACACGTTGCATACCGGGCCGGTACGACTGGTCGTTGCGACTAACATACGTATCCCCGTGTTGGTTCCGGGCTCCTTTGAAGAATAGACCAACTGCCGTTCTGCCAGGCAGGTCGTAAAAGGCGACCTATTGACTATGCAAGTCACTAACATCGTGGCTACTAGGTGGTAGAGTTCTGCATTGTCTCGCCCGGGTCTGGTACCACCGCCTTATCTATTCCTGCCGCAATAACGACAGTGCTTGTCATTGTGGTATTCCGGTTTGGAGGGTAAGATAGCCGGTAACCTTATGCTATGACATTAGACCTCGCCACAACATAGCAACGCACCATTAACACGTTTGGTGTCTATAGGCGATGGTTGACTCTTTCCATCAGAAGACCCATCTGCTTGTTTGCTATCTTATAAATTAAAATAAAAAATAAGAAGTATAATTTGCTATGAGCGCACTAACACTAGATCTGCGACCGCAAATGATAAAATGACCGATTTACGATCAGTTACGATAGTGTCCGCAACCCTGGGTGCAGCCTAACCGTAGCTTCTGCGACCAAGTTTGCGGCCACAACCAGTCGTGGCCATGTTTTTTTTTGACTGAACTAAACACTGAAGCTATTCGGCACGCGATGGTACCAGACCCCGGCGATTTCTTCCACCTTGTAGCCACAATGGTGGTGACAATTCAGAATTCTACCACGATGTAGCCACGATGGTGGTGACTCGCACAGCCAGTCGCCTTTTACGACCTGCCTGGCAAAACCTGAACCAATACGGGGAATGGATGTTGTCGTGACCGTCTAGTGCGCGAGGTGCCTTAAGCAGTCGCTGAATAGCGCGATTCCGCGTTCGATCGCTAAAACGCGATGCAGCATCGATGCAGTCGCTAAAACGCGCGTTTTGGATGCTAAAAGTGGGATGTGTGCCCTCTCTTTTATTAAAATGTTTAATATATTTAAAATTATAATATTGACATTAATATTTTTAACGCGGTAAAACTGCAACAACCAACTTCCCGTTTCCTACATCAGATCTTCACCAAATTAAAATGTAACCACACGGGGAGTATCCAAAAAAAACTTTCTTTTTTGCGTTTTAGATCAATTTATCACATCAGTGACATCAGTTACTTATCTATCTATCGGCTGGAGTCAACTAATATCAGTTATCTCCATTGTAATTCAGAGTGCTAAGTGTGAGTTTTTCTTTTCGCATTTGATCGTCAGCGCGTTTCGAGTTTACTAGGAATTTGTATGTGATTTGTACAGCGCCACCTAGTGGTAAACTGGTTTCTCACGTTTACCACTAGGTGGCGCTGTACAAATCACATACAAATTCCTAGTACACTCCAAACGCGCTCACGATCGAATGCGAAAAGAAAAACTCACACTTAGCACTCAGGTAGTTAAATCACCTATCAGTTACAGTGTGACAGCTTGAAATGCCCGCTAACTGTGGTTTAACAGTTGAGATATGCGATACTTTTGACACTAATATGACAGCTGTCATCACGTCATTATTAGCGGTTTCAGTTGAATAATCTTGGGTATCAAAGAGCTATCCAACGGTATAATTATATTTTGGACTAGCTGTTACCAGCGACTTCGTCCGCGCGGACTTCGTTTCGCTCCTCCCCCGTAGGTGATAGCTGTTAGTAATATTCATGCAAAATTTGAAGTAAATCCATGCAGTATTTTTTAAGTTTACCCCGGACATACATACAGACAAACAGATAAACAGACAAACAGACAAAAATTCTAAAAACTATATTTTTGGCTTCGATATCGATTGTAGATCACGCCCCAAGTATTCGTTTAAAAAAATACTCAATGCACAGTTTTGACTTTCCTACGATTTATTATATGTATAGATTCACATACGTAAAGACAATATGCAGCAAAATTGTGATAGAATTTAAATAAAAGTAATTTTTTATATCAGTTATTAATTACGATATTTAAAAACACTGGAACTTTAAAAGAAATCACGTTTAGAACAAGTTTCAATAGGCAGAGAGTAGATGTGTAAACTGTAGAATCTGTTAAGATTCATTCAAATGTATGGGAAATACGACCAATTTATTTAATCACATTAAAAAAGAGCATCTAAAGTTATAGTTGGGAAAAATTATTCTTTAACTTGGCCGTCATTAGCGAATGGAAATAATATCTCCATTGAATCATCTAGGTACATCGGAGGAACCTTTTAAAATGAGGCAAACTCAGTCGCGCTTAGCCGCTAAATATAGGCACTTATTCTAAAATGGTATAAGACGGAAACATAAATACAAAAGTTTATAACGATTACTAAAAACAATTTTTTTTACCACCTACTTAGTGTAGTAACAATAACTGTCACAACATATTTCGATGAATTAACAATATTAAACAAATTAAGCAGTCACAAACATTCGTCCTATTCAAAGCCTCGTCCTGCGAACTCGAGTTCGGTAATAACTCGAGTTAAGTGATTTTTAACTCGAGTTAACTCGAGCGTGTTTATTCCGAGTTGGCAATATATATGAACCGATACTGAAGGATAAATTTAAAGAGTTCGCTAAATCACAGGAAATGCATCATTTCAGAGCTAGCAATGGCTGGTGTGGAAATTTCAAGAAAATACACATGATTCACAAGAATCTATAGTAGTGCAAATGTAAGCTATCTAAACGAAACCTTTAATATCTTAAAAACTAAATAATTTAAATTTAACACTAGCGACCTGCCCGCGGTTTCACCCGCACAGCTTTTGTTCCCGTGGGAATATCGGAAAGGTTTATACACTTAAACCTTCCTCAAGAATCAATCTATCTATTAAAAATCTGCTAAAACTGCATCAAAATCCGTTGCGTAGTTTTAAAAATTTAAGCATGCATAGGGACATAGGGATATGGGGACAGCCAGAGAAAGCGACTATGTTTTATACTATGTAATGATTTACCCTGAAGTTATCGAGGTTTAGTACAAGGGTACAAGAGTCTGTACTAATATTATAAATAAGTAAGATTTGTTTGTTTGTAACGGATAAAAACATAAACTTCTGGACCGATTATAAAATTGTTTTACCTACACAAAGCTACATTGCAGTCTATGTCCTGAAGACTACTAGTACAGTAATAGACTACTTTTTACTGGTCTAGAAAAGAAGAAATGAGCGTGGATCACGCGAACGAAGTCGCACCGAACAGCTAGTTTTTTATGAATCAGATTCTTGATGACTTTCATAAAAATGTTTTAATTTTTTCCTGTTTGGCATATACTTTAAAGAAACCTTTGAACGTGACTATAAATATGTATTTAATACATTAGGAAAAGAATTAAGAGTATATTATGAGTAAGTATTTTAAAAAAGAAAGAAAGAAAGAAAATATTTATATGCAAGAATATGGGTGTTACAAGTTGTTAAAAATTAATTAAGTTTTATTAAATATTTGCAAACCATATACCTACCTAATGGTAGAATATATGTTGGATATTCTACCATTATATGGTTTGCAAATATTTAAAAATTATTATTATTTAATTATTATTATAATTATTTATTAGTCGATGTGATAAATTGAATAGCGTGTATATAACAATTTCAAAAGAAAATGTTTACTATTTACAGTGTGATTTTTCATTAAACAAGTTTTATAGTATACTATTTTACAGTGTGATTTTTCATTAAACAAGTTTTATAGTATACTAGTTTACAGTGTGATTTTTCATTAAACAAGTTTTATAGTATTCAAATGTTTGCTATACATATTCCGACATTCATTCTTTTTTCATGGCGTGGACGCTAATACTGCCATTAATTCTTTATAACTGTAACCATTAGGTGTGCTCAGCAGAATTATCAAAGTTAGTAATCTGAGTTAGAAGTTAGAGTAAATAAAATTTGTTCTGAGCGTTTGACCGCCACAGGTTTCGGTCTGAACACACCTTTTATCTCTATGTATTAAAAATTTGTGGAGGTGTCAGAATTATGCAATGACGCTGGGACGTAAAATGGCAGCATTGGAATATTTCTTAGTATAATATTGTTACGTTCTCGGGTTCGCAATTGTAGGAAAACACCACTTATATTACATCCGTGTATTTACACAACACAATACAACGTAATACTAAAATACCCTTTACACAATAGTCACTTGCTGTACTATCACTGAACTTAGAACACTACACAATAGAACACTTCTTGCTTCGCACTTGGTCACTTGATGTATCGTTCTCGATCGCTTTGTATTTATAGGCAGGGGAAAGTCCTAGCTGGATCCAGAAAAATCTAAATGTATTGGGAAACAATGAATCACTTCTTATAGTAAACATGTTATGAGTCATAAATCCTAGTACACGCTACTTTCAGCTTTATGCCATATCCCACAAAGTCCATGATGGCATAGCCCCGGCCAACTATTTGTTTGTCAATAGGAGTAGCTATCTCTTTCTTTTATTTCTAGATAATTAGCGCGCGCGCGCTCCAATTCTACACGCTTCTAGATTATTCGTAACAATATATAAAGCGTCCCGGCAAAAATCTTAGCTTAGAATTCTGACTTTCTAACTCAGTTTTCTTACTAAGATAGTTTCGCTGAACATACGAACATACGAACAACAACAACATACGAACATTGTGCGTTCGTTGCTCGGATAGAGTGTAGCCAAAAAACTTCTCTGCCTTCAATTATATTCCAATACAGTAAAACATAGTAATTATATACTCTTTAAATATGGCACAGATAAACTTTTGTCTCAATTAAACAATATATATGACAATGTCAACCTGCTTTAGATTGAGACTGTAAACTAAATAACGACCGGAAACCATTTAATACACTTATATTGCACGTAATCAAAAATACACTAAACTTTCTAAATATAATTCAGCATAGCAACATATATAAAAACCCTTAGAAAATATCAATCAACAGATTTGATGCAACTTGCAAGGAACGAATGGAAAGTTTTTATGTAAGTATATTTAATTCAATATTTAGCGAACGTTTTGTACTCAAATTTCAAAGAGTACGGTTTCGTGCAATTTGCAAAAAAAAGCGGTCACATGAACTAATAATAGATTTCTTTTTTGTTCAGCCTCTAAGGCATTATTAAAATACCATTTGACAGCCTTTAGCGCAGGGGTCGGCAGCCTGCGGCTCGCGCCTTGCGAGCCACTTGCGACTCAATGTAAAGTTACGGCTTATTCAGTTCGATACGCAAATATTGTTCATTTTATTAAAAAAAAACATTTCTTTTCATCGCTTTTCACTTTCACTCGGAAGCTTTTTTTATTTCTAGAAGTACTGTTTATTGTAGGTAAGATATTTTTTGTTTCAAATTTTGTAAATTGTAATTCGCTTGCCGACCCTGGTCTAGCGCGATATATGAAAACTTTTTTTCTTTTCATTCAAATTCCCTGACACAATGAAAAGGTTGATTTTAATTTTGTACTAAAATATGCGAAACTTAATCCAATTGATCTTAGATAAATAATTGGTCTCGCTGTCAAGCGCCGCGAGACCTATTGGACGTAGTTACACAAAAAGGATCCAATCCACACAAAATCAGTTTAGAAATATTGAAGTTTATATATATTTTTTAATTTTTTAACGTGCCATACCTATATGGGGACTAGTTCTGACGTTAATAAAGTAATAGAGAGCTACATGTGCCTAGCCAAAGAATAAATATTTATAAAATTAAAAAACTAAAAACACGCTTTTTATAGAAAACCAAACTAAAAAATAGAAAATAAATTTTAATAAATTTAAATTAAGAATAGTGTTAAAAATTTCAATAAATATAAATTAATTATAGTGTTAGATAGAATAAATATAAATTAATTATAGTGTAAATTAGATTTTTTTTTAATTTTTGACGTGCCATTCATGGGGACTAGTTCTGACGTTGAATAAAGTAATAGAAAGCTATTTTTGCTTAGGTGTTTTTACTGGCCAGAATAGTATTGATTGTTGTATAGCATCAGTTTGGTGCTCTTCACTCATTTTTGACCATATTGTGGATTGGATCGTTTTCGTTTAACTACGTCCAATTATTCTTATATTTTTTGTGAAGAAACCGTATTCGCCGTATTAACCGCAATCGTGGGTGCACTTCTGCCTAACTCTTCGGGGATACGGGCGTGAAGATGCTTTTGCAAATATTTTTTTAAGTAAGCCCCGTGTTTAAAATTCATTTATTTATTTTGCGAGTTCGTGTGTTTGCGAGGTCATTGGTTGGGTTATTTACATTTACAAATTAGCTATAACAGACGGACTACCAGACATAGCAGTGTTTTTTATGTCTGTAGTATGTTAAGATAGCAAACAAGCAGATGGTTATCCTGATGGAAAGATATAGCCATCGATTATAGACACCTAAGATGTTAATGGTGCGTTGCTATCCTCGTGGTGGGACCTTAATGCAACATGCGTAAGTTTATCGACTACCTTACTCTCCAAATTTAAATACATCAGTAATAAGAACTGACGCTATTGCGGCAGGAATAGGTAAGACGGTGGTACCAGACCCGGGCGAGACGTTGCGGAACTCTACCACCATGATTTTTACGACCTGCCTGACAGAACGGCAGTTGGTCTATTCTTCAAAAGAGCCTGGACCATGGATGATAACTAGGTCGAGCATCTAAGAAGCTTAAATTACACCAGGACGAAGAAAATAAAATCATTTTAATGTTGATTATACTCCGTATTTATCGGCAATTCCTCTTGACGAAAAGAAATTATGGTCTCCATTTTCAATATCTTCTAAAATGGCCGTGTTTGATGTTCACAGAAGGCCGCAGTACGAAGAAAATGTCCATGGCGATGATGCCACTGATCTTCCACGTGGGTGCGGCTTCCACTTGGATGATGTTGACTGGTGTAATGGCTACCAAATCAGTCATCATCGGCATTATTTTACTTATGTTTAAAATAGCTGTCAGCGCTGCAAAGGTGAGTATCGGAGATCTGAGTGCTAAGTGTGAGTTTTTCTTTTGGCATTCGATCGTGAGCGCGTTTGGAGTTTACTAGGAATTTGTATGTGATTCGTACAGCGCCACCTAGTGGTAAACTGGTTTCTCACGTTTACCACTAGGTGGCGCTGTACAAATCACATACAAATTCCTAGTAAACTCCAAACGCGCTCACGATCGAATGCGAAAAGAAAAACTCACACTTAGCACTCTGTCTCTGTGGTCTAGTGGACCGGTGTCTGTTTTGACCGCGTGAGGCCCCAAGTTCGATTCCCGGGTCGGGCAATTCTAAAATGAGTTTTGTTGCCCGTTGCCTGGGATTGGATAAGTGCGACAGGCTTGCAGGACTAACAGGACTAAGTATCTTCGAGTAATCGTGGGTGCACTTGTTATACCTCTGCCTAACTCTTCAGTGATACGGGCGTGAAGATAGTTTTTTAATTTATGCGTAGTATAGCAAATTAACATAGCTGCCAGCTGGGCACCATTAATCAAATAGGTATTTAACTTCTTTAATCGGTAACCCGTTACATAAAAAATTAACTTGTTAAAAGTTAAAGCTGGTTAAAGGGTTACATTTCAGAACATTTAACGGAAGTTAATGTTAACAATTAATCGTTTACTCGTGATGATAATTATACAAATAATCCAATATTTGCTAGCTGATAACACTTGTACTGTTTCACAATAAGATAATTATATTTAATTTCCGACCGGTTTCGCTTACACAAGCATCCTCAGGGTATTTACAATAATTATTGTAAATACCCTGAGGATGTAAATGTAAAAAAAGAAAGTGTAGAATATATAAATAATCATTATTTGGAAATATTTTTAAATATTTAAATACTACCTAGACCCTGTAGCCCGTTGCATCATAAGTTCCCCGTGTTGGTTCCGGGCTCCTTTGAAGAATAGACCAACTGCCGTTCTGCCAGGCAGGTCGTAAAAGGCGACCGATTGGCTACACGCGTCACTACCTCGTGGCTACTAGGTGGTAAAGTTCTGCATTGTCTCGCCCGGGTCTGGTACTACCGCCTTACCTATTCTTGCCGCAATAGCGTCAGTGCTTGTCACTGTCGTGTTCCGGTTTGGAGGGTACTTTAAAAACGCTAGATGGCGCCGTGCGAAATCTTCGGGTCAGCTAGTTTAAATATTTAAATTAATGTATGTTAATCTATTAACATTTTAAATGCGATAGTTTCCAAACGTGTTTGGATGTATGTATGTTTGTTACTTAATCACGCCAAAACTAGTAAATGGATTTAGATGAAATTTGGCACACAGGTAGATAATGACCTGGAACAGTACCCTGGCTACATTTTATCCCCGATAAATAAGTTGTTCCCACAGGATTCACCAAAATCTTTAATAATGCAGCGGGCTGCTAGTATTTTACTCGTAAATGCGAGAGTTTGTGAAGATGGTTGGATAGCACATGGAGAATAACAGAAAGAATACTTTATCCCAGAAAAATAAGTTGTTCCCGTGAGAATCACAAAAACATGGATAAACATCTATGCATACATCCAAACATCCAAACTTGCTCAATCACGCAAAAACGTCTGAACCGATATGGATGAAATTTGGCATACGTGTAGATGATGACCTGGAATAGCACATAAAATACTTAATCATGCGAGAATTAAAAAACTCTTGTAACGCATCGAGATGCAGGGTGCTGCTAGTGTTTAAATATTCAAAAATAGTCCTTAACATGTTTAATTTTATAACTTTCATCACGAGTCAACGATTAACTTTATACATCTTTTTTATATCATAGGATAGCAATCAAGCAGATGGGGCTTCTGATGGAAAAAGTCAACCATCGCCTATAGACACCAAAGGTGTTAATGGTGCGTTGTTATCTTGTGGCGAGGTCTAATGCCACTTGTATAAGTTTACCGGCTACCTTACCCTCCAAACCGGAACACGACAGTTACGAACATTGACGCTATTGCGACAGGAATAGATAAGGTGGTGGTACTAGACCCGACGAACTGATACAGAGAACTGCCACCTCTTAGTCACATGGTATTTAGTCTTGATCCCCGGGTCCACAAAGAATCACTCGGGCCTTCCGGCTTAGTTGGACATTTTCTTACATTATTTTCTGTTTTAGGTAGCATCATTCTTCACCGCGTGGAAGGGAAAACAACACCACGACTGGTCATGGACACCACCGCACCATGATTTTCATGGTGAGTAATAAACATATCACACCAAATCTCTTATACAGGCTGTTAGTGTAAACACCGTTATCCTTGAAACCAATGGTTTGGTTTTACTTATAGAACGTAAATTCAATGAAAAAATGTATTTAAAGTAAAATCTCAATTTTTCCTCAAAATTATTTCACCCTATACAAGTGCACGGCAAAGTGGACGGAGCGTGGGAAACAGCGCTTGATCAGACACCGCAAGCCGGCCGGACGGCCAGTGCGGCAGGTCAGCGCCCTTTGCGCATAGTATCCACGAATTTACGGACGGTGTCGCACAGAAACTTTCTTATATTTTTGAAAGAAAAAAACGTTTTTTTATTTTTAAATTCACATAAACATATTTATAATTAACTCAACTAAGCAGTCGCATGCATACGCGCACCCTCGTACGCACACGCGCGCGTGCACACACACACACACATACAAATACATACAGACATGTCGACGTCATCGTAAAAATAGAAAAGTTTCTTATGACCTTAAAAAATCGAAATTGATGAATTTAGATTTCGAAACTCAAAGTAAACCAGTTAAAAAAGTTAAAAAACAACCGCAAGACTACAAAATTACTAACAAAATCATTTAAATACATATATAAGTAGATTAAAAGATGTTTGTTTGTTACAGGTTAGGCACTAATGTGACATTAGGTAAGAATTTATATAAGATTTTGTTAATAGTTTTGTGTTTTGATGGTTTTGGTTTGTGGTGATGGTACCTTCCTAACAGTGGCGGCGTTAGACCACATGTGGACGTTGGCGATATCAGGTTTGCGAGGCCTAGTAAAAAAAACACGTAAAATACATGAGTCGAATTATAAAAGAGTTTTTTCTATTTTGTAAAAATTATTTACAAAAATTGAAATTAAAAAGATATGACATTTCGGATTTTAACGTCACACGGTCATTGTTTTTTTCGGGATTGTCTCATACCTAAGACTAGCTACTATTTCAGCTTCATTTGACAAAACTAATATTACAGATAATTTGAAAAACCTAGACTGCCAAGGTTTTTGCGAGGCCGTCGGAATTCGCCGACATCGCCGACACCTAGCGCCGCCACTGCTAATCTATTACTAACATCATCAAAGGTGATGGGCGAGTATGGAACAGAGACCATTATAAGTGTTTTTTTTATAAGATGGGCCACAAGCAGGTGGCTCTCCTGATGGAAAGAGGTAACCATCACCTATAGACTCCAAAGATGTTGTAAGTACCTCACTATCCGGGTGATGGGACAGTAAAGCCGTATGAAATCAGAATTACGAGTACCTTATAAAAATAAAAATAAAAATAATGTTTATTTTTCAGACAGACAACAAAAACTTCTATGGTCTAGTGGTCCAAAGTTGGCGTTAACCACATGAGGTCCCGGGTTCGATTCCCGGGTCGGGCACTTAAAAAATGTTTTTTCAGTTTTCTGATAAATACAAAGTTGCCCGGGATTGGAAAGTGCCCGGTTGGCGATAGGCTTGCCACCAAGTATCTTCGGCTAATCGTGGGTGCACTTGTTGTACCTCTGCCTACCCCTTCGGGGATACGGCGTAAAGATACTTTTTTTCCAGACAACAAAGATCAATAAATGTTATGTATATAGTTACAAAATTACCTATAACTAAAGTTAGTGCTTAATTACTAAGAATGATCTTGTAATATTGTTACGTGCTTCGGGTTCCTTATTGTGCAAGTAAACGCCACTTATATTAAAAACGTGTATTTACAACACAAATACACAAAACAACACAATGTAATACGTAAATACACTAGTCACACTCACTGTACTAACACTAAACTTAACGAAAACACTCTCTTATTCACTGTACTACACACTGATTACTTCGCGTCACACTGGTCGCCCGTACTATCGCTTTCAATCGCTGTATAAAACTGCTCACTATTTATCAACACATCCCTTTTTATACCCAGAGTAAAGTTCCACAATCTTCCTGAACTTTCGGAAATTATTGCGTAAACAATAAACAATTCTAATTGTAAACAAGTCCAAATAAGTACACGCCATATTCAGACTTATGTTTTATGACAGAAGATCGATTATGGCGTAGCTGATTGGGTAACGGCAGCTATTGTTTATCAACAGAAGTAGCTATCTCTTTCTTTTATTTCTAGATATCTCCAGCGCACCAACTCTGCACGTTTCTAGATTATTTGCAACCATAATAATTATATACCTATTTGACTTATTCATATTAAACTTTTTGTATGTTATTTATACCTACTACCGGATCGCAATGCGGGCGAAGTGTCATGCTCATACATAAGATTATTCCCCGTGTTGGTCCGAGCTCCTTTGAAGAAAATATCAAATGTCGTCCTGCCAGGCAGGTCGTAAAAGACGACCGAATGGCTGTACGTGTCACTACCATCATGACTGCTAAATGGTAGAGTTCCGCAACATCGCCCTCGGGTATTTGGTGGTAGCGTCAATTCTAGTCATTGTCGTATTCCGGTTTGGAGAATAAGGTAGTTGGTAGACTTATGCATGTGATATTACCATCCCATCACACGGATAGCAACATATAATTAACATCTACCTTAAATTGATGCTTTATATATGTAACTCTCACACACTCTCTTTTTCTCTCCACACACACACACACACCCACGCACACACACACACGCATATACACAAACATATGCTAACGAATTTCTGATGCTGGAGTTGTTTCCTTTTGTTATTTTACTGCATTATCTTTAATTGTATAAATATGTTATTTTCTTTTATCATTTTCACAGTTTTATTATTATTATTTTTAAATTTTAAATTCTTTTGTGACTTTTCACTTCTATTAATAATTATTTACTACCTAATTAACTACATCATAATATGATCAGGAAACAGAGAAAAATCTGTAGTTGGCTAATGTTTAATGTATATAGTATTGTATTTTCTGTAAATTAAGCTGTAGATTTTTGTTTATGTAAAATAAAATAAACATCTTTGGTGTCTATAGGCGATAGTTCCTCTTTCCATTAGTGGGGCCATCTGCTTGTTTGTTATCTTATGAAATAAATAAGCCTGTAGGTATATTATATATGAATATCGTACTCAACAAGTATATTAAATTTTGTATGTAATATATCTCTCAATTTTAATTTACTATTTCCAGACTTCAGTCTTGAGCATCATGGGCATTCAGATCATCACTCTTACACTCCTGAATGGATACCGGATCAAGAATATAAGACCATTCCTATTGACTCACTTTCGCATGACTTACATTGATTTCAGCGTTGCCAGAACGTTACTTTCGTAACATTTTGCGTTACTTTTGACCCTCTCATGTTACTTTCACGTTACACGACTCAAAATGTTACTTTTAGGTTACTTTTAGGACTTATTTGCCATTTTATAAAATTGACGTGATTAAAGATTAATATGTTCTTTTCTAAGATACTGATTATTTATCTTAATTTATATGGATTACCAGTCAATTATTTGATTAAAAATTATTACGATTCTTTTGAAGCTTAGCTGAAGGAACAGAAAACTTTTTTAGTTTCTGTGTAATAAAGTATCATATTATTTTATTAGTGTCATTTTCCGCGCAAAATAAGGAAATGTTACTTTTCTCATGAAAATGTTACTTATTGAGCTGTCTCATGTTATATTTGACCATCTGCCACTGGCAACATTTTGATTTTGAAAATATAACAACTAAAGCATTGATCAGAGATAGACTGTGGTCCCATGAACAAACTTTTTTTGATTAATAACAAGCTGAATTTTTGTGAACAGCTTCGATTTGACGAGACAACCATCTTTTCGATCTTCGAAAAATCTCGAATCGGGTAACTAATTATGGGGCTTTGAAAATTTTGATTCGGTGAAGGAAAACTATTTATTAATAACAATAACTGTTTTTCAACTTTAATCGCTTGATTATATTATGAAAAACACGATGCAACTTTTGTCCTACACACTAGATGGTTTTTCTGACGAGTCCTCCACTCTAATGTTTCAGAATTATGAGATTTTATGAGATTTTTAAATTGATGTTAATAAATTTAAAAACAACCTAATTTTATCACAACAGCTTGTCAATTATTGTTGTAAGTCAAAGGTTAGTTATTGTTGTAAGGCAAGGAACAAAAACAATCTTGTTGTGCATGCATCTCATCTCCACAGAATAAGTAGCTCTTTTATGGGGCAATGTATACGCTTTTACAATAAACTTCCCGAAACTATAAGAGATCTACCAGTCAATAAATTTAAAAAATGTGTTAAAACAAAACTGTGTAAAAAAAAGGGTATTATAAGATCTCAGATTTTTAGAAGACAAACAAGCCTGGGATTAATTGCTCTTCATATCAAGCTCATATATATTTTATATAATTTTGTAATATCGTGAAAAAAATATATATGTGAAAAAAAGACAAGCCCGCTGAGTTTCTTCCACCGGATCTTCTCAGTATGTGGCCACGTTTCCGATCCGGTAGTAGTTTAAAAAAAATGTTGACGAGTCAAAATAAATTGTAAAAAGTTTTATTGAATAAAGTTCTTCTGATTTCTGTACACGTAAAGTGGAAACTTTTATCAACCGACACTCGTAAACTTTTCTTTATCTATTTTTTTTAGTTACCTGATTCGGAAATTTTCTAAGATAGAAAAGATGATTGTCTCGTCAAAACGAAGCTGTTCAAAAAATTCAGCTTGTTATTAATCAAAAAATTTTTGTTTGTGAGACCACGGTCTATGTACCACGTACTAGAGAAACTGCGAAGTAGAAGTCGTGTTCCGTTTCGTTATCACTCGCTGCAGCGCTGAAATAATTATAAATCCAAGGGGGTCATGACTCCCCCCCCCCCCCCCCTAGACAGGGGTCTAGGTATCGATTTATTGCAAACAATCGGGGAATCTCCAAATACGTGTTAACAAATAACAGCTAGGTAAGGCGTCCCATGGACCTACAATAATATTGTGCAAAATTACATATTGTGCAATATTATTGACCGTTTAGGGTTAATATTGAAGATTGCACAATGATTGAACGAAAGTTTGAGCGGGTTTAATTTTTATTGCGCAATATTTTTTTCTGCACTGCGTAGGTTTTATATTGCAAAATATTTTTCACTTCAAAGTTTGAATCGGACACATTCGGTCAGTCACTGTGTTTAATATATGGTCGTGGCGTAAATTTAAGCAAAATGGCGAGCAAGAATGCTATAAAAAATAAAGAACGGGAGTTTTTACTTGTGTGTATAGTATTATATAGAGATTTATTTAACAAAATCACCAGCATGGTTGCCGCCAAAACTTCGTCGTCAGCCATATTGCTCACAAGAAAATATTGATGAGACTGATTTGTCAATTTTATTGAGTGAATTTATTGGACGTTTAGAATCAAAAGGATATTCAATATTATTGCACAATAAAAGTATTGCGCAATATTGTTGTAGGTCTATGGGCACCTAATAAAAGTGCGCCGTCAATATTGGTGCGGGGTTTTTTTTATGTGTGCGAAAGCAATATCGTGACAATACACTACCCCGCCAGATTCCGAGCCGCTACAGCTACTACTAATAGAAACCTCGAAAAGACCTCTAACACTTTTGCCTAACTCGAGGATTGAATCCGGGATCTCATGATCTAAGCCGCTATCTCCTAGACCATGAGGCAGTTAATTTTAAATTTTCAAACAAGTGTAGTAATAATCGGAAAATGTCACCGCGCGAGTCAACCAAATCGGGAGTGTAGGTGCGGGGGAATGCTGTTATAGGTTACGAATTAGGCAAATCGCTGTGTGTAAGCAATGAACTTTGAATGTTCGCACATACACATTTTTATTGGATAGTTAGATCAACATTTAGGTACATATTTTTTTAGATTGTATCAGAATCGAGTACTGAACACTTTCCGTATGTAGTATTTTTCCAGTCAATCGATATAAATCAAAAGTCAGTTCTATTAAGTATTAATTAATTTTAAGTTAATAAAAGTATTATTAAGCTAAAAATAAAACAAAATCTTACCATTTATATATTTATTGTAATAAAATTTAAAAAAGAAGTAAAAAGTCTTTTATTTCCATTTTTGATCATATCTTTTCATGGTAACAATATTTATAAAAAATAAATACAATATGTTAAATTGTCAAAAATACACGTCAAAAATCGTATAATATGTGGTAAGCTCGACACATCAAGAGTTTGCATTTTTTTCTATTTATTTCACTAAAACAAAAGATTTTAATAGTTCCAATATTGTCATTTGGCTTTTTACTAATACAACGTTTGCCAATATAATGAGACAGTTGACAAGTACAAATTAACAAAATTTGGCAGCACCTCTTTTGACTAGTGCAGGAGTCAGCAACCAGCAGCTTGCGGATCGCATGCGGCTCTTTAAATGTGAAACTCCATCTCTTTAGTTTACGACTATTTATAAAAAAAAAAAAAACATTAAAAATTTTCCACCAAAACCAAATTACTTCCATCATATTTGCTCAATTGTTTGTTACGGAATACAGCCCGTGCAGATAAAGAATGGGATTGAAATGGCGGCCAATTAATGCCGGTACCGTCAGCATACACGATCTCGTGTGATCTCACATAGCGACAATCCGTTTACAACGATATGTTTGTGTATAACGTTATAGCGATAATCGATATTAATGGCGGCTTGCACCAAAATGCTTAAATCATTTTAAGTCACTAAATACGTTTAAAGTGACAGCTTTTAGGGTGTTTTGACATTTTCTAAACATGTTTAAGGGACTAAATGCATTTAAGCATTTTGGTACAAGCCGCCCTATGTGTATTAAAGCAGTAAATTGTAGTAGTAGACGGAAGTACATGAATATATTCATTAACTTAAAAAGAATATAAAAATCTTCAAATTTGAAAAAAAAATAATTTCTGCTACCTCCGGGCCTTCACCGAGATCGTCTCACAAGTTAAAAAAACTCAAAAAATGTTGACTCGTCCTGGTAACGAGACGTAGTACCAAAATAGGTACCACGAATAAAGGCACCACTGGGTTATGAAAGGGAAGGACCACAAGCGATAACCGATATGATTATCACTTGACTGCGGAAGAAAGAAGTTTCTAGACTGCCAAAATGACAGACCGGCGGTTGACTGTATTCAAACAGGTGCTGGTTCGAGAAGGGAGGAAATAACGGGAAAGCCACTAACCTGGACTCTTCCGGAGTTTATACACCACACTTTGTCTTCTTATGTTGTAAATCGGCGGTTGAAAACTGCGGATATCACACGCGCGGGAAACAGCGATGCGTTTTCGTTTTAGTTCTAACGGCGGCCGTATTGCGAATGAATGTCACTGCGAATCGCGCACTCCCCTCTTCCCCTCACCCCGTAGCTAGCTTCATATGTGGTCTTCTCAGTGCATTGTCGTGGCTTACTAGGAGACCGGACCAGGAATATAGGAGGAAAAGGAGATTTAGCGGAAGCGGGTTTATATAGCGATACCACGTCCAAAGTGACTGTAAAGGATAATTTGAATAAAAATGTTTTGACTTTGACTTACTCTTCGATTCCGGACATAGCATTGTAGCCTTCACTATAGTTTTCCGAATCACAGCTATCGCTTTCACTATCAATATTTAGCCCAACATTAATAATAAAATCCTCCAAATCCACTCCGTTTGTGATTTCTCTAGTCCAGTATTCATTTTCTACATGATTGATTTCTTTCTGCCAAACCTCAGCCGTAATTGAGGCTATAGCTACACGCGTCCAATCTTCTATTTTTTTAGCTAATCCACATTCCTTCCCGCCACTAGTTTTATTAGGTTCCACACATACTCTATTGAGTTCAGATCACCGTTATATAGTGTCTGTGGCGTATAGCAATTTGTCTATGGCGTAATCGTTCTCTGGCTTGTGTTTTTTTATCAGTTGTAAAAGCTTAGGTCTCGTCCATGACTCGTTATAAAGTATTCAACTTTCGCATACCCAATTTTGTATCTCAAACTTTCGATTAGCTCCTGATGGAGGTTTATTCACTTGCATGCTATAGTATGGTACATTGTCCATCACCACAATGCTGTTAGGAGGGATATTTGTGATTAGTTTTTCTTTTATATATTTTGTAAAATTTTGCCCATTTATTTCATCGTGGTAGTCGCCTTATTTAAATTTGGCCTTAAAAATTAAGTCAGCGATCTTCACGAACCTGTTTTCTGAACCTGCATATACAATAACCCATCTCTGGCCTGGACTGACATTTTTGCATCGAATAAATCTCACAGATAACGATATTGGACTGATACACAATATAGGAATTTTTTGGCTGTCCGTACCGGCGAGTGTGAGTATAGATAGCGAGAGCGTGCGAGTGAAAGGTGAACACAGGCGACTCCATTTACAATCCCACTCTGCGCACGGATTGTACAAGTTAGTATTGTAAGTAAGTATAATATGAATAATATTTTTTTTTCAAAAAAAAATATTTTTGCAAGTACTATTTTTTGTTGGCAAGATTTTTGGTAACTGTTTAAGGGCTATATTTCACCGGGTCACCGTGGCGGCGCAACCAGTCACGCCGCCATGGTGTCCGTAAGCCACCAAACTAAAGACAACACAGACGCCAGAGTGAGACACCACACTGAGACAGTATCAAAATGGACCTCAAAGAGATAGCACTACTGCTATATGTAACTACGTAGGAAAAAAAAGAGTTCAAAAGAAAAAATAAGCAGTAATGAACTCATCCTTATTTAGCCAATCGCTGTAAAAGAAAATTTGTCAACATAAACGATGATCTAAGAAAATATTCGAATAAATCTTTTAGCTATGTGAAGATGTCCGTGTGGTCCTTGGGAGAGTTACTGACTGTGTGAAATAGATTTGTTGAAACAAAACACAACATTAAGAAAATTGGTCAGTCCTGACGAAAAGTTGTTTGTAATATTATGGTAAGCAGGCTGCTAGTGGCGGCCGAGTGGGTACGATACCATACAGCGCTATAGAAATTTGTGGTGGCGCAACCAGTAACATTCTGTCGCACGCGTCCAAGCTGGTCACGTCGCCAAATTGGTTGCGCAACCAAACGAACCCCAGGTGAGTAACCCTCTATAGAGCTGCATACATTTTGTTAATTACCGTATATACTTACCTACTTGATATGCATACTAAATTTAATGCTTATTCTTTTCTTTGATATATTTTATAAACATTTTAATAAGAAATTATATGAACGTACAAAGGAACATCCGACACAATGTTATTAAGTGGAAGGGTTGGAACATATTAACGTAATGGGGCTGGCCGATGTAAATCACAGATGGCGCCAACTAGATCGCTCTTAAAACGTTAGTTGTCACTTGTCATTTCAACTTGACGGTTGTAGTGTTTTCAAAATAGTTTTTGTCTATGAAGTGAGTGGGGAAGTAAAGTTATTGTCTATTTTTACCAACGACTGTGTAACTGTGTGTAAACTAGACAAAAATATTTGAAAACAAATTTTAATGTTTAAAAATTTTATAATAACAAAATTTAAATAAGGGTAAAGCTAACCATCTCTTTATAAAAATGGAAGGAAAATTCTAGATTTAAGACGAAACATCTAACTCATAATTGATTAAGTTAGTACAATATGATGGCCAAGGCGAACTCCAACACCGTTCGCGCTTGGTCAATTTAATAACGCACACTTTCTCAGCTTCCTGTACACACATACGTTGGATTTCACGAAAACACTCCTACAGATTTCAGGAAAGCGGAAGGATATCTCTCCTTCCGCTTTCCTGCAATCTTTACGGCATACGTTACACATCAAAAAACGTTATTTATGGTTACCCTCTTATTTTATAAAAAAAAACGATTACTCATAAAATTTTATTACAAAAACACGATTTGTGACTCAACTGGTGGCAGTGTTTGTTTCAAAAACTTTTTAAAATAAATTCCAAATAAAAAATATATTTATTTATATTATATTTTAAAATATTATACAATATTTGTAAATGAAAAAAATATGTGTCGATAATGAATAAAAATATATAAATACTGGGTTGCTAGACGCCAAGCAATTTTATTCGGAACTTGTTGAATTTTATTACTGTAAAATCAATATATGTATGAATATATGGATGATGAAACAACCGAATAGATCGATGATGAAACTTAAAGGATCGCACGCAATAGGCCGGGCCACATCGCAAAAATCCGAATATACATGCATACATTTTATGTTAGTACATGTTATTGCACACTACGACAAGGCGGAAACGGAGCGGATTTTTGCGCGGCGGATTTCAGTGAATGTGACGCAGGCTGGAGCCGCTGCGCCCCGTTACCAGTGTGCTATGGCAAGCGGAATTACGCTCATGAATTTCTACGAATATTAATATATAAACTCACGTAATTATGGATGAAAAACGATTTATATTAGTTCTAGGCTACAAAGAGCTATATGATTTGCAAGACCCACGTTATGATTAACAAAGAAATACGAAAAGGCGCTGCGTCGTGTGAACTTCACTGTGTCGATGCGAATATCGCCGTGATATAATAATCTATACATATAATAAAATCGTAGGAAAGTCAAAACTGTACATTGAATACTTTTTTAAAATACTTGGGACGTGATCTACAATCGATATCCAAGCCAAAAATATAGTTTTTAGAATTTTTTATCTGTTTGTCTGTATATGTGTCCGGGGTAAACTCAAAAAGCACAGCATGGATTTACTTCAAATTTTGCATGAATATTACTAATAGGTCAGGTCAGCATATAGGCTACATATTATCACGCTATCACCTACGGGGTAGAAGCTGTGCGGAGTAAACGAAGTCGGCGCGTACGAAGTCGTAGGCAACAGCTAGTAATTAATAATAATAATAAATATTCACGGGACAAATTACGCTTGTGTTATGGGTGTTAATCAACGATACAAATACATAGAAATACATATATAAATACTAGAATATATTTAATAAACACCCAAAGTCAGAAATACAAACATTTATGCTCATCACACAAATGCTTGTTCCCGTCGGGGATCAAACCCGAGCCCCGTCGATTGCGTAGTCAAGGTCGCTAACCACTCGACCAACGGGGCGGTATATATAAAATTACAACACATTTAACAAATTAGAAAAAGTCTAACAATAACAATCAGTAAAGGCCTTAGCAGGCTTTCTTGTTGAAGACCGAAATATATGATACACTTTGTTTTTTGTTTTAGTTTTTTTATTCAATTAAACGGGATGAGAATATAATTTTTTTGGAAGAAAAAAATTATTCAACAATCGTGTGCATATTTATAATGTCAATTCTTAAGGTTTGTAATTTTGACTTATGATACCAAACCTATATTGATCGATCAAAAAAATTATTATTAATTAATGGTGTGACTGATATATTAGTATTCGCTAAGATATTAGTAATATTGAAAGGATTCGTGGATTAGTAATCCGGCGGACTGTAATACGCTAATATTTCATATTCGCCTAATATCTGTAACGGATATCCAAAATGAATCGGATAATATCATTCGGTATTCGGAATAGTTCGGATTCACTAGATTGGCGCCCGTCGGATTCGTGAAAATATTAAAATATTTTCACGATACGCCGCGTCGTACGTGCGAATGAGACGGACGTATTTCCTGCAGTATCAGATCTTATTAATGTTGTTTTAAGGTCCAAATTACAGTGAAATATTAGTTAATACTGATATATTAGTAAAGATATTTTCCTGCCGTATCAGTATAAGATCTTATTTCTGTTACTTTAAGGTCCAAATTACAGTGAAATATTAGTTAAGATATTTTCCTGCCGTATCACTATCAGATCTTATTACTGTTACTTTAAGGTCCAAATTACAGTGAAATATTAGTTAATACTGACATATTAGTTAAGACATTATAATATTTCAAAGTGAATATATTAATATCACCTAATCTTGAGAAATATCGGTATTAACCCATCTCTATTATTAATGTTGTAAAAACCAATTTTGAAATTTACGCAAAATTTAAAAAAAGAAATTTTATTCAAAAAATCCTAGACTTACTTGGCGACGAGCAACCGCGTGATTCATACAAAATAATTATATAAATTATTATATTATTATTATTATTATAATTATATAAATTATATAAAATCACAAATATGAACACATTTAATTTCAAGACTTTTTGGTCCGTTGAACATACATCACTCTAAACCTTTACCTTAATCATCGCTTTCATCTTAAATTTTAACGTGATAGCGTCTTATAAATCGATGAATGCCGGCTGCACCCACGAAAAAGCATGACTCATTGTCACGTTCCGCCTGAGCCGAGCGTGCAAGCGAGAGTAGGGAAATAGCGATAGAGGCACGATCTTGGTTTCTAATTAGGTTATCACGTAAAATTATCGCCCGTATACTTTATATACAACCAATTTTTTTTTTAATTTTAGATTCATTTTCAGAAATGCTTGTTTTAGTACAGGCACAAGAGCCCTATAGTCTTGTCCATAATACAATAAATTACAAGAGTCATTTTATAAATTGATTCAGTTTGACGTACGAAATAATTAAAAATTATAAGGGCGGAAGTACCGCCATTGTGAGGAAAACATTTCCGCTTATATCTGTAAAACTGTGAATTTGAGTCCAAACATAGTAAAGGGTCCTTAGTGCAGATAATTAATTTCCTATACTTTTTCCAATTTTTTTAATATTTTCATCTACTTACCGTTTAAGACTTATAAAACTTATCATATTTGACTTTGTCTTTACATATTTTTTTTACTTTGCGATTATTTTTCAAAAAGATTTTTTGCAAAATGGCAGCACTTCCGCTCCCATCACCTTGCATTACCTTGCTTTGCTTTGCATTGTATTTTATTCCATTGCAATGCATTAAATTATGTTGTACAACATTATACATAAAAAATCGTTACAAAAAATATATGTAATGAAATTTAAAATACATTGTATTGGTAAAATACTTTTGATGCTTCATCATTAACAAGATCATTTTTAATTATTTCTATTAAACAGTACTTGACGCATAAAATATATTATGAAGTTCCTTTATGAATACTTTTTACAATATTGAACAAATTCAAAAAATACATAAATCCGCATTTTATAGGGCTATTTACAATTATTCGCTTAAACATATATACATTACATTATATACAATCTTAAAACATAAAATAAATATTTTAACAAACAAAAAATATTCAAATATTTAAATGAGCATTATAGTTAATATTACATTTTTATTCTAATTAAGTAAAAATATTTGTGATTTATAAAAATACATAAATTCGATATATCTAAAGCTATATTGTTTATTATGAGTCTTCTATACAACCTTTGTAAGATAAAGAAAAAATAATTATTTAAAAGACATTAAGTACATTTGTTTAAACATTAAAAAGTCACACAAAACAAAAAGTTTTCTCACGTTCGTCCTTATCGAAGAGTTACCTATGCTGTGAGTTTTAACTTAAATAAAAGCAATATATTTTGTCAAAAAATACTTAAAATATATAAAAATGAACGGAATTCGTTACAATAAATCTCAAATTTATTAATACGAAAAGTTAAAATACAATACCTTCGCAAATAATAAAAAAAACTGGTCGTTTTGTGTTTATATTTAAATAAAAACATTATTCTTTATTTAAAAATATATGGACGGAATGCGTTACAATAAATCACAAATTTATTAACACGAAAAGTCAAAATTTAATACCTTTGTAAACAATGAAAAAAACTGGTCGATTTGTGTTTATAGGTTTAATTAAAAAATCTATTTAAAAATAAATGGACGGAATACGTTCCAATAAATGTTTTAAAAATTTGAAATAAATAAAAAAATTAGAAATATAAAATAACTACGAAATATAGATATAATATTATAGACATCATTATTTAAATATTCCAATAAAAATGTTTTGAGTTAATATTATTTACAGTTTGGTAAAAGTCTGTACATACTGAATACCTCGATTTTGACACCGAATAAAATTAGGTAATTCGATTTTGACGTGTAAGTATATATATATATATATATATATATATATATATATATATATATATATATATATATATATATATATATATATATATATATATATATATATATATATATATATATATATATATTACACTGGATGTATTTTCCTACTCCTCCTATACTCTTCTGATTAAATTCGATGCGGGTTCCAAGACAGCTTAGCTTTTCCTCGCAACTCAGAGGTTATCAGGAAGGTTGCCGCTGTTGATTCTGGTTTACAGAAGTTACAGTGGTGGGAACGAGAGGTGGGCCCATTGCCCTTAAAATATATATATATATATATATATATATATATATATATATATATATATATATATATATATATTCGTGTGTATGCGTGATATATATTTATTATCCTAACTTAGCACCTTGTTGCAAAAGGAGATGTTAAAGAACAAGCTGATTATTTTATTTTGTATCTATTGTGATGAATACCTATTATTAGTACCTTATGCTATACCATATGTTTTTATTATAATTTCGTATCATTCATGTACTGAATACGTATACTTACCCAGCACTAAGTTGTTAAATCTGCCTGGTTTTTTTTTAGTGAAAGTGAAAAAAAAACATAATCTATACATGTAATAAAATCGTAGGAAAGTCAAAACTGTACATTGAATATTTTTTTAAAAGAATACTTGGGGCTACATATTATCACGTTATCACCTACGGAGGAGGGGCAGTGCGGAGTAAACGAACTCCGCGCGGACGAAGTCGCTGGCAACAGCTAGTTATCCAAAAAAAACGTTTACGGACAACCGCACATACATATCGAAGAATATAGTATACAATACAAGCATTGATTGGCGGAACTCATGACTAGACTCGTTGACGGGCTAGTATCGCTTGCGCAGTGACTGATTTTTGAATATTGCTACAATAATTTTCCTGAGATTAAACTAAATTTAATTTTTATTATGTTTTTATTGATTAAATAGAATGATGTAAAAAAGTATAGATGAGTTATTCGCATTCCAAAATGGTATCATGAAAGCAAGATATTGCCTGACTTTAATTTAGTTACGCACGTCACATGTTATATTAAGTAGCTGTAGTAACATTAACTGCAGTTTTAAATCGCAGTAATTTTGGCGTATGGTCTGTCTAATAGTAAAATGTCATTGGTTACATATGACTATAAACTTATTTTCTTCAATATGTACAATCTTTTACACAAACAATCTGCATAAATATAAACATAAATGAACACAAAAATATAAGCAAAAAAATATAAAAATCACCATTTTGTTTTAAAAATGTTTTAAAACAAAATATCTATCACAGTAAATAAGAAAACTTAAAGCATGTGGTTATACTGAAAACCAGAATTTTCAATACAAAAAAAAAACATAAAATCCTAATACTTAAAATATAAATGAAAATTTATTATTAAACAACATTTATGTTTTTTAAATACATTGTTAAAAATCATTATAATCGGAAATGTAATTCGAGATCAAAAATAAAAACAATGGTGTGACATAAGTTTAACAACTTCAGTCAAACGTGTCATTTTTATAGCCTATGTGATAAAACCCGCACTTTAATCACGCTTTTCGGTGTAAAAAAGACGATTTAGGTCACGGAAGTCGTGTAAAGTGCGGATTAAGGGCACACAATGCTATAAAATAATAGTAAAGGACTCGAAATTTAGCTTGAACTGCCTAAACAAAAATCTTGGAAGCCTAATTAGGAGTTTATACCACTTGAATGGCTGAAGATAGAATTTACTAATTTAGACTTAAGTGATTTAAAAAAGGTAGAGGGGGTATTTGAACATAAACTTCTTAGATTCTACTCTGAATCCGCCTCTTAAACCATTCGCAGTAAACCCATTATTGAAACACACTGTTCCGTGTGTGTTTTAACCGACATCCCAAAAGGAGGTTATCAATTCGGCTGTACGTTTCCTTATTTTTGTTACCATAGAAGACGGCCATTTATAAATAGATTCTAAAAAATATTTTTTTATTTGAGAGGATACACTCCCCCTATAGTGCCGTTTAATTTGATGCAACATGTAGGGTTGCGGAAATATAGGATATGGGCAGTCAATTGCAGTTTTACAAAAAAAAATATAAATATTTTAAGTTGCAAAATTTGCATGAACCTACTGTTAATTTGAGCGCCGAAATCTCAAAAGCTAACAATCAATAATAATTGTTAATGTCAAATGCGCGTTATTGGATCAACCAAGGAACTTCTATACGATAACTGGAATTATTACGAAGCAATATTTGAAAAATAAAAATGTACTTTATTGCCTTACTCATAAAGTTGACATTTGTTTCTTTCTTAACAGAGGGGAAAAATGTCCTGAGCAAGACAACAACAAGAGTGGATGTTGTCCCTTTCTTGCAATTACCAGTGTAAATAAAACTATCGGATGGTACATTTTTATATATTCGGTAATCGTTAAATCCCTTTTATTCATATGTTGATAGATATATTAGCATAAAATGAATTGTAATTAACATATTGAGTTGTAAAATGTGCTTATTTTATTATTACGTAATTATTTATGCAATGTAAAAACTTTTTTCTCAAATTAAGAGAATTAGTAATAATTTGCAAACTACGCACGGCCACACTTATATGTGGCGCTTTATTTAGTAGAAAGGGACACACTCCACCAATGTCGTTGTACTTTTCGGAACGATTTTGAAGCATATGTGAACATTCCAGATAGAATGTAACTTCCTTGGCATGAACCTACTGTTAATTTTAGCGCCGAAATCTCAAAAGCTAACAATCAATAATTGTTAATGTCAAATGCGCGTTATTGGATCAACATCTGTGTTCAGGATTCTCAATTCAAATTTAAATTTTAAAATTAGCTGTCAAAAACTTTGCACGTGACATCCATGGAGTATAAAATTAAGGAATACCAACTTTGTAGCAATAAGTTATTGCAATAGTTATTGCATCAAAAACCCTGCATACCGGCAAAAAACCTTCACATACCCAATATCTTTTTAAATGCTTTGTCTGTAGGGTAGCCCAAGAGGGGATTTTGGGATTTGGATATATATATATATATATATATATATATATATATATATATATATATATATATATATATATATATATATATATATATATATATATATATATATATATATATGATGTCATTATATACCTCTTTCGGATCGGACAGTGTTTTTTTTACATATAAATAAGTCCCGACCAGAATCTTTATTTAGTTCTCTGAGTGCTGAGAACTTAGTTCAGTCAAACAAGAACAATGCATAAGATAAATGCATTATTTATGTCTGATGCTATTTCCAGAGATCAATCAAAAATCTTTACATTAAAAATCATTAAAACTCTAAATCAGACAACCTTCTAAAACAAACTCCCAAAAATATACATAACGTTATTAAAATCGAATCACTGACCAATCCCAAAACGCTATTCGAAAACCAAGAATATTTAACCTTCTTTTTAGATAACCTCCTTTTGTCAACTGACAACTTTTTCGGCCAGGATTCGTAATTCGAATCCAAATTTTTACATTGGCTGTCGAAGAATTTACGCGCGAAATCATTTGAACCCTTCGTTTGAATGCATATTTGTAGCATCACACCATTTTGTAAGGATGTTTTAAACTCGTTTTCTATTGTTATGGTCAACGATCGGAGATTGTAGGCTATGTCTTGTTTAAAGTATATTTTGTTGTTTGCATCTCGTACGAATATATAAAAGTCTGCTATGTCGTCTGTTGATGATACGTACCAATGAACGTATATTGACGGTTGTGAACTGAAAAAAATACATTTTTTTTAATTTTATTCTATAATCTAGACTTTCCATTGTCAGCACTTGGTGAAATTTCATTGTTGGTAAACAATTGATTGAGCCCTTGTACTTCAATTTCACTTCACAACATATTTTTAGTATTAAATATATATAATTATACTGTAAATACTGAATAATAATAATAATTTAATTTATATAAGTGTGTAATGTCAAAAGTAGTATGTATATATTGAATATAATTGAATGTCTGTACCATGGAACATAGAACAAGGGGAAGTGAAGAGTGGGCGTGCCGCGTGCGTCACTATTATGCGCTTTTACTCTAAATTGCCTTAGTGATACTTACCATATCATTAGGAGATAGTCGTCGTGCGAAAATCTATTATAAACTGAATTATGCTGTATTGTGCCATCCTTGAATGCAGAAATGATAGTAGAATACAGATGATTAAGAATGGAGATATTTCATATCATCCGAAAGTACAATTTTAATTTTATTTTAATTAAATTCCTGATTTAATATAATCTCTAATGATATAATAGAAAGTCAAGCTAAAATCAGCAGTACACCTTACATATAAAGTTCATTTTAGGTTGACCTAATTATTCTAGAAAGATATACGTAATGACAGTCATTACGTATATCGTTCTAGAAAGTTCTCTACTCAAATATGATCAACTGAAAACTACGGAAAAATCAATGCTGCCATCTATTGTAGAATAGCGAAACTATTACGAATATCCGAAAGTACAATTTTCATTTTATTTTAATTAAATTCCTGATTTAATATAATCTCTAATGATATAATAGAAAGTCAAGCTAAAATCAGCAGTACACCTTACATATAAAGTTCATTTTAGGTTGACCTAATTATTCTAGAAAGATATACGTAATGACAGTCATTACGTATATCGTTCTAGAAAGTTCTCTACTCAAATATGATCAACTGAAAACTACGGAAAAATCAATGCTGCCATCTATTGTAGAATAGCGAAACTATTACGATCTTAAGTTTCACTATTGTACAAATAGATGAGTCTATTTTGAACACACTACAAAAGGACGTAAATACTCTTTTTTTTTTTGTAGCAAAATAAAATTAATTGTAACGCAGTTTGGTATATTTTTAAATGTTCTGTTTGTGTGTTTCGGATTATTGTTGTTTAAAATGAAAACGACCAATGAAATAATGCTTATTTTATATGTGAGTATGGCGATCACGGTCCTGATACAAATGTTTGTACTTGCCAATTCCCTTGTTCTATGTTCCATGGTCTGTACATTAATAAAATCGTAGGAAAGTTAAAACTGTGCATTGAATATTTTTTTAAAAGAATACTTGCGGCGTGATCTACAATCGATATCGAAGCCAAAAATATAGTTTTTAGAATATTTATCTGTTTGTCTGTATGTGTGTCCGAAGTAAACTCAAAAAATACTGCATGGATTTACTTCAAATTTTGCATGAATATTACTAACAGGTCGGGTCAACATATAGGCTACATATTATCTAGGCTATCACCTACGGGGGAGGTGCTGTGCGGAGTAAACGAAGACCGCGCGGACGAAGTCGCTGGCAACAGCTAGTATTAAATAAAATAACATGATTGCAATAATTTTTAAATTGATTTAAAAAATACGTGATTGTTTAAAAAAATATATATTTATTGTAACTAATTTTTTTACAGAATCCAAAAATGATATCGTGCAAAAAAAGTAATATATAAATTATATTAATAAGGCAATAATATAATTATCTATATTAAAATTATGAATGCGAAAGTTTGGATGTTTGGATGGATGGATGGATCATCCATCTATGGATGGATGTTTGTTACTTAATCACGCAAAAACTACAGAACGGATTTGAATGAAATTTGGCAAACAGGTAGATAATGACCTGGAATAGCACTTAGGCTACTTTTTATCCTAGAAAAATTAGATGATCCCGCGGGATTCGACAAAAACTTTTATTATGCAGTGGGCTGCACGCGGCAGCTAGTAATGTTATAAATTCAATAATGTATAGTTTTTTTATATATAAATTTTGACTTATTATAGATAAATGGTGATTTTGTTTACAAAAAAAAAAAATACTTACTATTGTATATCCCTAAACAACAAATCAGGTACAGATTTAAACTCAAATTCTGTGTCGCCAGTCGTTACATTATTTTGGAACTCAATGGTGCCAGCACAAAATAATCTCTCCTCGTCTATGGTCAGTATATTTTCGTTTTCTAATGATGGCGGTTCTGCGCAGGTCAGGTTTTGATATTTATTATCTGTCCTCAATAATGATGGCTTCATTTTATCAAAATAATGCTTCAGTGGTCGAACAAAGCAATCACATTTAAGTTTATTTCCTAAAAAAAAGTAAAAATAATTATTAACAGTTTGAAAAATCTATAAGTGCCCGCCTATAAAATTCAGTATCATCACGCCCGTATCCTCGAAGAGGTAGGCAGAGGTACAACAAGTGCACCCACGACTAGCCGAAGATACTTGGTCCCACAATGTGATAGGTGGCAAGCCTATCGCCAACCGGGCACTTTCTAATCACGGGCAACGATGTTTTTATCAGAAAATTGAAAAAAAAAACACGTTTTTAATTTTCCCGACCCGGGAATCGAACGCCAACACCGAACCACTACACAACAAAGACGATTATAAAAAAAATATGTATATGTGGGACTACATTTTAACAACTATACAGTGTATAGTAATATTTTGAAAATTTGACAATCAATATCCATAAAATCTTGTTATTAAAATAAAAACCTTATTTAAATATTTTTTTACTTAAATAAAAATCTTTTTATTGAAATAAAAATCTTTTTATTTAAATGAAAATCTTTTTATTTTTTAAAAAAATATTGAAATAAGAAAATATATCGTAGTTTAAAGTGCCTCACCTCAGTACTAAAATTGAACAACTTCGCCTTAAATCAATCAAATATTTTGAAAATTTATCAATCAATATCATTGATATAAAAAACCCAAGATACACAATCAGTGTATCGAAAACGTCCTCCAAAAATGAGTGCACAATTTTAAATTGTGCACTCATTTCAAATAGAATCGCGTCGGCCGCGTCACTGTCAATTTTATTTATTTTCGTACATTGCTTTGTAAAAACAACTATAAGTCTTGCACTTAAGGTTGGATATGCAAAGACATATGTTTTTGCCATATCTATAACTACTTAAAAGAAATTAGGGACACTTTTGAGTGTCAGTTTTGTTCAGGACTGTGCATCTAGGGTTTTTTATATCAATGATCAATATCCATAAAATCTTTTTATTAAAATAAAAATCTTTTTATTAAAGATAAGTTTTTATTAAAATAAAAAAAATATATCGTAGCTTAGAGTGCCTCATTTTAATACTAAAATTGAGCAACTTCCCCTTAAATCAAGCAAATATTTTGAAAATGTATGTATTAACATCCATAAAATAATGACACAAATATCTATAAAGCTATCAAATAATGCCTTTGACGATCGGACAGAGTTTTTAACACCTATACCGACTGACTGGTGAGATACCCTTAATATTTAAGGACGCGATAGTTGGTGATCATATATGATGAGAAAAAATAACATTAAAAATAAATATTAAAATATTTCTTAGTAAACAGTAAACCAACACCACGCGCACGTGTCGCGTAGAGCGCTATCAATACAGATAAGCGGTGGGTGGCGGCGGCGTGTCCTTGATGTCGACTAGCGCGTACTAAAGAGTATAATATCCACATTTCACTTTTTTTAGAGAAATATTGGTCAAACATTAAAGCCCTAATTTTATTATTTCATTTTAACAAGAATCAAGTACTGAGTACTTTCCACATGTATCAAAAGTAACTCACCAGTCAGTCTGTATATTACAGGTTAAGTTTTAAATAAATGATGTATTATATTACCTTCGAATAACACTTGCAGACCCTGTTCAGTGATCATTTTTACCAACTGCGGGTAAAAAGAAGTAAGTGTATTGTTCCTCACATCCAGAACTCTCAAACGCTTGGCCTGCACAATGCTATACATCGGTAGAGTCGCCAAAAGATTATTACTTATATGTATTTCTGTTATGTTCTCTGGTAAATTGAGTTTGACGTCAGCTGAAAGAGAAACCCATTTTATGTATTATTCTGAACAGATTTTTTTATATCATAAGATAGCAAACTAGCAAATGACTCTCCTGATGGAAAGAGTCAACCATCGCGTATTGACATCAAAGGTGTTAATGGTGCGTTGCTATCCGTGTGGCGGGATGGCAATGCCACATGCATAAGTCTACCGGCTACCTTACCCTCTAAACCGGAACACGGCAATGACAAGCATTGACGCTATTACGTCAGTAATAGATAAGACGGTGGTACCAAATACCCGGGCTAGACGTAGCGAAACTTTACCACCTAGTAGCCACGACGGTAGTGAGAAGTATAGCCAACCGTAAGTCTTTTACGGTTACTAGGTGGTAGAGTTCTACATTGGCTCGCCCGGGTTTAGTACCACCACCTTGCCTATTCCTGCCTCAATAGCGTCAGTGCTTCTCACTGTCGTGTTCCGGTTTGGAGGGTAAGGTAGCCGGTAAACATGGCATTAGACCTTGCCACAAGATAGCAACGCACCATTAACATCTTTGGTGTTTATAGGTGACGGTTGATTCTTTCCATCAGGAGACCCATATGCTGTATTGCTATCTTATAATTATAATATATATATAATAAAAAAATATATCTTATAATATAAAAAAAGAACTACCATGCATAATAGCTGATGGTCAATTCTTCAAGGGGACCCGGACCGAAACTGGAAAAGAGATGACTGCGCATACCTCTTTATGTATCCACACGTATCCCTTTATGTATCCACACGTATCCCTTTATGTATCCACACGTACCCCTTTACGTATCCACACGTACCCCTTTATGTATCCACACGTACCCCTTTATGTATCCACACGTATCCCTTTATGTATCCACACGTATCCCTTTATGTATACACACGTATCCCTTTATGTATCCACATGTATCCCTTTATGTATCCACACGTATCCCTTTATGTATCCGCACATATCCCTTTATGTATCCGCACGTATCCCTTTATGAATCCGCACGTATCCCTTTATGTATCCGCACGTACCCCTTTATGTATCTACACGTATCCCTTTATGTATCCACACGTATCCCTTTATGTATCCACACGTATCCCTTTATGTATCCACACGTATCCCTTTATGTATCCACACGTATCCCTTTATGTATCCACACGTATCCCTTTATGTATCCGCACGTATCCCTTTATGTATCCACACGTATCCCTTTATGTATCCACACGTACCCCTTTATGTATCCACACGTATCCCTTTATGTATCCACACGTATCCCTTTATGTATCCACACGTATCCCTTTATGTATCCACACGTATCCCTTTATGTATCCACACGTACCCCTTTATGTATCCACACGTACCCCTTTATGTATCCACACGTACACCTTTATGTATCAACACGTATACCTTTATGTATCCGCACGTACTCCTTTATGTATCCACACGTACCCCTTTATGTATCCACACGTACCCCTTTATGTATCCACACGTACCCCTTTATGTATCCACACGTACACCTTTATGTATCCACACGTATACCTTTATGTATCCACACGTACTCCTTTATGTATCCACACGTACCCCTTTATGTATCCACACGTACCCCTTTATATATCCACACGTACACCTTTATGAATCCGCACATGCCCTTTTATGTATCTGCACGTACCCCAGGGGGTACGCTTACCACTAAAACATTGATGTGAAGCCAAATACTCACAACTCCTCGAAACCAAATCTTCTATTTTGTTGTAGGAGAGATCCAGAACTTCCAGTGATGTAAAATTGCCAAGAACATCTGGAAATTAAATAAATTCATAAACATCATCACGGCGTATTCTCACTGCAGGCAAGTGTAAATTAACCTAAATGTATATTTAGGAACCTTGATGTACGTTCGTAAAAATATTTGCTTATTTAAAAAGAATAGTGATATGCACTCCCTAAATACAAGGAACAAAAACAATCTTGCTGTGCATGTGTCTCGTCTCCACAGAATAAGCAACTCTTTTATGGGGCAAGGTATACGCTTCTACCATAAGCCGCCTGATGCCATTAGAGATTTACCAGTTAACAAATCCAAAAAATGTGTTAAAACAAAACTGTGTAAAAAAGGTTACTATAAAATATCTGAATACCTTGATGACAGGAAAGCATGGGATTAACTGCTCCTCATATCAGCAATCCTTATTATTAATGTAACAATTAGATACTAATTAAATATTATGTAATATTTTATTTAAAAAATTTTATGAAAAAAAGACAAGCCCGCTGAGTTTCTTCCGCCGAATCTTCTTAGTGTGTGGCCGCGTTTCCGATCCGGTAGCAGTTTAAAAAAATGTTGACGCGTCAAAATAACTTTTAAAAAAGTTTTATTGAATAAAGTACTTCTGATTTCTGATTTCTGATTTCCCTATCCCACCAAGTCCAGGGATTAACCTATTCGGCACAGATCATGAGGTCCCGGGTTTGATCACCAGGTCGGGAATACGTGATTTAAAGGTTTTTCTATATATTCGAAATGAGTACAGTTAATATTTGAGTGTGTTTCAAATTTTAAATTACTATTATTATACTTTACAAATCTATAATAAACTTACTATTTCTTATATCATTGATATAATTTCCCGCCAAATTTAATTTCTTCAATTTTTTAGCGCCGTGTGTCATATCCATTGTTAGTACGGGTATCTCGTTGTAACTCAGGTCGACTTCCATCAGTCTGTAAGGTATCCAAGGGTTCGCGGGGAACATTTTCTTGGTGAGGAATCCGAAGCGATTGTGACTCAAGTTTACCTGGAGTCAAAATTGTTTATATTTAAGACCACTTCATTGGCTGAGTGGTTAGCCTTGACTACGCTAATAATGGAGCTCGGGTTCGATTCCCGACAGAGACAGACATTTTTGTGACGAGCATAGATGTTTGTATTTCTGATTCTGGGTGTTTATTGTACAGAGTGTTTATTGTACATTAAAAGTTCCAGCACAATTTTAAAATTATTTATCTTATAATTATTTTATTATTGTAAAATTATTACAAGATAATATAAAAATATTCGTTCAAAAATATCCCATTAAATTCATGAATTCGATGCACCGAGTCTTGTGAATGAACTCTGTAAAGCTTTAAAAAATCCCACTGTAACAGACTTCATCTATCCCTTAAGAGGTTTAGTGTAATAAAAGAAAATAATAAGAATCTATACTATTTTTTTTGTTAAAAATATGTCTGAATTATGTTTAATAAATAATATCAATGGAATTAAAGACGAAAATAAATAAAGAAAACTAATTCTCAATAATATATAAGACCTAAGATATAAACATATAAAACCTTAAAAGGGGAATGACAGGAAAAAAAAATGGAGGAGGGAGAAAAGAAAATGACAGGATGGAAAAAAGATGGAAAAATGGAAAGAAAAACGGGGGATTGTTTTTAAAAGTTCTGGACGTTATAAAAGAGATTCTTCGCTTGAGACAATAATATAGATATATCAGGGATATTCCGGAGTGTAAATAATAATTTAAATACTCTTAATGTGAGAAAAATTGATTTGTAAAAATATATTGAACAAAACCGTGAGTATGTAGAATAGAGATTTATTCAGGGATTACGTATGTATTTATGCAACTTCGTATTTGATATGGTAGTCGTTGAGTTTATTTAAATCTAGCAGTATTGGTAGAATGTAGTTTTATTAGAAGGTAAATCTTTTGAATGTTGACTATACAATTTTAATAAACATACTACCGATAAATATGTGATTAGGTTTACAGGAGTGGAATTGTGCAAAATGTTGTGTAAAGGTGGATCGATCCTTGACTGAGTGAGGAATGTTTGTTGTATGAAGAAGGGAAATTATTTATTTTAAGGAATAGCTGTTGAAAAGATGTTTAATAACATAGGAGAAACGTGGACTTGTTTGCTTTGTAGAAATTGTGTGATATTATTATTAGGGAAGTCTATTTTGATTTTAGGAAAATAAAACCATAATTTAACCTGTTATTTTAATTGTTCTTTTCTTTCCATAAAAATGTGAACAATGGTTGTGGAGCAATTGCTGTCTTACAGTTTTGCAGCAGGGCTGCTAATCAAGACGAGGATAAATCGGAGTTCTAAACAACACAGGTGATGTAGTTTTCCAATTTAAATTAAATTAAGTTTGTATAACTATACAAGACTACAATTTAAGTTTGTTTAACTATACAAGACTAAGTAATGGCTTTACTTTATCAAATTTCAGTGCTTGACGGATAACAGTTTATTAATTAATTAGGAAATGGATTTATGGACTTAATTATATGTATATAGATTTTCATCATCGGTATTTAAAAGATACCCATTGCCTTTAGACACTATTGTTATTATACCTATACCTCGCAAGTGACTAAGATTGCTATGTTTGTTAATTTTCATATAAGTAAAGAAAAGGCTTTGTATTATCAAATTTCAGGACATGTTGGCAAGACAGTTTATTATTTAACTAGGAAATAGAAATAAATGATTTAATTACTTTATATTATACCTTTATCGTCGGCATTTTGAGGAATCCTGTTGTCTCTAGACACTTATTATTGCATCTATACCTTACAATTGGCTAATATTGCTATGTTTATTTTTCACAGGAATAAGTAATGGCTTTGCATTATCAAATGCCAAAAGCATGTTGGCTAAATAGCTTATTAACTAACAAGGAATAGATTTATGTGCTTTAATTGTTTATACTATACTTTTACCATATGCATTTGAACTATCATTATTGCATCTTTACCTTACAAATGGCCGATATTGCTATGTTTGTTTATTCTTCATAGGAGTAAGAAATGGCTTTGCATTACTAAATTCAAAAGCATGTTGGCTAAATAGCTTATTAATTAGGAATAGATTTAAGTGCTTTAACTACTTTATACTATACTTTCATCATCGTCATTTGGAGGAATTCCATTGTTATTAGTTACTAATACTACTGCACCTGAATTAATATTATCAACTAGTTTCAACGTACAATTCGCAACATTATAGAAGCGAATCTCGCTGGATCACTAGATTTTCCCGGGATAATAAATAGCCTATGTGCTAATCCAAGTCATCAACTATCTGTGTGTAAAATTTCATTCAAATCCGCTTCGTAGTTTTGCGTGCGTTTTTATCTTTTAAAATCTACTAACTGGTGATAGTCACCACATATCTTTATAGATGAGAACCGGCTAAGGAAGTTCTTAGAATAATTTCCATAGTACAGTTGATCCTGCTTGTTATTTAAACTTTAGGGATCGAGAGCTGATTCCTTTGGAGTCTTCGAGGCCGCGTGGGGGCGACTTCTTAGCTGTCGTCGGAGCTGAATGCAGAGTTACTGTAGGTTTGTTGCAGAGTTGGAGGTATGGCTAATACGATTTTATTTCTGCATTGTTATAATTTTGGGCAGTTATAATTTTTTTATGAGGGAACAATTAGGTGATAGGATAGGGCGTGTAGATATTAGGTGGAAGAACTGATATTTTAATATATTGAGGAATTTAAGGAATACTTTGTTTATTATTGACTTTCAATTAAAACTAGGTAATTCAAGCTTAGGAAATATTTATTATAGAAACTTTCTCTAGTTTAAATGGTTACTTGAATTAATGCTTCAAATTGGAAATATTGTTAGGAGGAAATAGGATCTTTTAGGAGTTGAAAGCAGGTCTGTTATTGTAGGAATAATATATTATAACCAATAAGCGGGGGCATAAACCTACACAAAATTCACACGAAACCCTACCTTAATATGAATTATTAAAATTATGAAATGTTAATTCGAATTATTATACCCTATTATAAAACTAAATATTAACTAATACGTAAATTAATTGCATAGGCCAGTCTCTTAAAATCAAATCTTCATAAAACATTATTTTATTTACAATCAAATTTAAAACCGAGTACAAATATTAAACGAGATAATCACAAACTAATACAAATTACTCTCTTCGTATTTAACAAAGGAATAATTAATATAAACTGAATTGTTGAATTAAATTTGGAGCGAAAATCTTAAATGACTTTAATAAAGCTTCAGGGAGTTAGAGTACAAGAGAGGAATGAATGAACTTTAGTCCAAACGTATTATGTTTATTTAACCATATTTTGTATAAATTATTTACTTAATTTAATTAATTATTTATTTATTTTATTCTTATTTTATATTATTTATATAGGGATTTAGGAGGATAGGAATTATAATATTAAACTTCTTTATCAAATTATTTCTTTTGGATAATTGAAATATTATTGTTTATAGTGACAGTGCATAACAGATCTTTTAGTAAGATAGGAAGTTTACTAAATAAATCTGAAATTAAGGTTAATTACTAATTTTGGATTAGATATTTTTACCTTTTACCTTGGTAAATAGATCATGTCATCTTCATCTCACGGGAATATCGACTTTACGAAGGCAACAAGTTGTGCTGGGTGTATCTATATAAGGACATACATGGAATGTTGTCATTATGGTCATCTTCTCTTTACCAGTGCAGACACACGGTTCATATGCCCCTCTGTCGCAAGCATGGTATTTGGGGCGATAACCCAGATAAACACCCAACTATACCGCCAAGCAAAGTTGATCCATTTTCATATCTAATCATCTCAGACATGAACTATTTTACAGAACTAGAGTTATTTGTCTAAATTGTTTATCTGTATATATTCATATATTAACCTGGATTCCATGATTGAATCTATACATCATAAGGATTGTACAAATGAACTTTACTTATGATTATTCGGGTGGATAGATGTTTCATAATACTGTTCACTTAAAACAACAATAGATCTAATAAGCGTTGATTTCTAAAAATTCAGACCTTATTAAATTCTGAAATTTGATTAAAGAGAAATTGAAATAAGAGTAATAGAACTCTAATAATCTGGAGAAGACATAAATAACTTAGTTTCATTAGAAAACGAGTATAAGACGAATTGTTTGGATTCTAAGATGTATTGAGTATTCAATCACAATATTAAAGAGTTCAAAGATCTTACTAAATTTCATCTATAACTTCAAATTCAATTAATAAGTAATATTTCATTGCTTGTGATGACTATAAATTATTAGGGTTATAGGAGGAAATTTGACTATAATAACTTTAGAACAAAGGTTAATTTCTAGTTCAGTAATAATTTATTTTAATTATTTGGCTTTTTGATTGGACCATACCTTCGTCACAAGATAGTGTCGGCTTTGCGAAGGCATCAGAGTTGTATGCATGTCGCATGCATTGTGTATATCTATATAAAGGCACATATGTAATGTTGTCGTTATGGTTATCTCCTCGTTACCAGTACGTGGTCCTCGGATAAGCCCCACCGCAAACTGTGTATTCAGAGGGTTAACCCAGATAAACACCAACTATCTATCGCCTAGCAAAGTTGAACTATTTACATAATTAATCAAATCGTCAACCAGGTATGAGCTACATCACAGAGCTGGATATATTAAATTGCTTGTTTTAATGTATTTTTATACACTAACCTGAGTTCATTTGACTTTCGTCATAAGGATTATCTTAATTGATTTTACTTATGAAATTTTTATGATTTGGATTATTTGAAGTTCATTGCGAGCAATGATTACTTTTATATATGTTTATTTATCGCGTACCGATTATTAATGTTTCGGTATTGTGATTGAAGACAACATATTATCTGTCTTAGTTTTGTCAAGTAATTGTTAAAACAAACTTGCACAAACTTTAATTGTAAACTTGAGAATTATATTTATTATTTGGCTTTTGACTGTGCTCAATACAAATGATGCACCTTGGTCATGCCAATATTTATTATTACTGGCTGTTACTAAAATAACAACAGTATATACTTTATCAACATTTATGTACTCCAAGTCAATGCTATCGCAAACTTGAGTACTTTATATATTATTTTAATTATTTTACTTTGATCAAGTCAATGCTTAATCGTATACTTGAGAATTATATTTATTGTTTGGCCTTTTGACTGTGCTCAATACAAATGATGCACCTTTGTCATGCCAATATTTATTTATTATTTTGTTATTGTTTGTTACTAAAATAACAACAGTATATATTTTTATCAACATTTATTTACTTCAAGTCAATGCTTAATTGTATACTTGAGAAACATATTTATTATTTGGCCTTTTGACTGTGCTCAATACAAATGATGCACCTTTGTCATGCCAATATTACTTATTATTTTGTTACTGTTTGTTACTAAAATAGCAACAGTATATAATTTTATCAACATTACTTACTTCAAGTCCATGCTTAACTGTATACTTGAGAAACATATTTATTATTTGGCCTTTTGACTGTGCTCAATACAAATGTTGCACCTTTGTCATGCCAATATTATTTATTATTTTGTTACTGTTTGTTACTAAAATAGCAACAGTATATAATTTTATCAACATTACTTACTTCAAGTCCATGCTTAACTGTATACTTGAGAAACATATTTATTATTTGGCCTTTTGACTGTGTTCAATACAAACGATGCACCTTTGTCATGCCAATATT
This sequence comes from Apodemia mormo, assembly GCA_036924255.1. Lineage (NCBI taxonomy): Eukaryota > Metazoa > Arthropoda > Insecta > Lepidoptera > Riodinidae > Apodemia > Apodemia mormo. The sequence continues at coordinate 1,121,534 of JAUPFN010000029.1, forward strand.
TATTTATTATTTTGTTACTGTTTGTTACTAAAATAACAATAGTATATATTTTTATCAACATTTACTTACTTCAAGTCCATGCTTAACTGTATACTTGAGAAACATATTTATTATTTGGCCTTTTGGCTGTGCTCAATATTAATGACGCACCTTGGTCATGCCTATACTCATCAACTTCCAAACAATGTATTCACATGTTTGGACATTAAACTATATGGCTATCACTTTGTGACCCCACAATAGTAAAGCCTATCTGCCAATAACTTGGTTCTTCATAATATATTGATTTTCTCTTTGAGATTAAGGACTTTAGTTCCTTTTAGTTTCAATATACTTCTGGGGGATACGGTAGGAAGGCCATCAGCCGGCATGGTATCCACACATGTGAGGCGAGGCGGCGCCTCTTACATATCCCACAATAATAAAATTGCGGCACTAAAGTGCTTTACAACTCCCAACCTAAATATTACAATAATTTTATCCATATATTCCATACTACCGTACTTCTTTCCTTTAGATGAAGTCAATGTAACTATTAATATCATCATATTGCTCTCTTAAGCTATAGATTTATTATGTATTTTATGTATATATTTAATATATTACTCCCTTCCTTTAAGTCAAATATCTTTATTATGTATTTATGTATTTATGTAATGTATTACTCCTTTTCTTAATTCAAATATCTTTATTATATTTATGTAATATATTACTTCCTTTCTTAAGCCAAATATCTTCAATATACTAAATTTTAGTCCTTTAAATCAATTTATAGTATACATTTCCTAATAAAGTATGATTGTTTATAAGAGATGAAATGTACCTTTGAAAAGAATGAATGGGTAAACTATATAACACAAAATGAGTCCTCAATTTAACACTAGATGAATCATTTGGCCAGATAATATGATTATAACTCTGTTGACTCCTTTATAAACGAAATATAACAGACAATTTTGTTATATTTAAAATGTGAGTTTAGAGGGTCTTCGGGAGAGTTTGTTACAATTTGGTGCCGCGACGCAGGACATAATTTTGAACACAGTTAATCAGATTACAAGAAAAGTATTTCTGAAATTAAAAATTATCTGTGACTTATATGACAAAACATAGGTTTTGTCACAATTTGGAGCCGTGACGTGTGACAAAGGTCTTCAAACATTTCATCTCGGTAAACATTTAAGCTAGACAAACATATTTTTGAGCAGAGACCTTAAATTTATGGATAACTTGGTATTGATTGCTAGTGTGAAAGGGTAGAATGATTTGAGTTCATAATACAAAATATTAGGTTGTAGTAATATTAAAACAAATTCTAAATAGATATTTTGATTCATGGTAAAACATGACAAAAGATAAATATTTACTAAAATGAGTTAATCGAGTACGATCTTAAAGTACAATAAACATAATTTTAATCTAGACATAAAATCAAAATCAACTAGTAATTACTCGTATCTTCATCCAAATGACTAAAAACCAATACTTTCTTTTTCTCTGTCGGGTAAGTAGCCTATATCAATTCTTGTTGACTCTTTTATGGATAGAGTAGCTTCTAATGGTTAAAGTGTTTTAGTTCAGTCCAGTGGTTAGGAGTCTATTCATTACAAAAATATAAAAAAAAAAAAAACATAATAATAAAAATTCCGAATAGTATTACATATTCTCAATAAAAAGGATAATTAAATTTTAACATAATATTTATAAAAAATATAAATAAACTACAATGATTATACTTAAATTAAGACCCTTAAAATTATACTCTATCGAATTAAATTTAAGAATTACTAAGTTTTAGTTCTAACAATCTTGAATTTCTATTCAATCTAATTTGTTATACACGAATAATTAGTAGTAACTTATTTAATAACTAGCTGTTGCCAGCGACTTCGTCCGCGCGGACTTCGTTTGCTCCGCACAGCACCTGGCCGCTAGGTGATAGCGTGATAATATATAGCCTATATATTGACCCGACCTGTTAGTAATATTCATGCAAAATTTGAAGTAATTCATGCAGTACTTTTTGAGTTTACCCCGGACATACATACATACATACATACAGACAAACAGATAAACAGACAAACAGACAAAAATTCTAAAAACTATAGTTTTAGCTTGATTTCGATTGTAGATCACGCCCCAAGTAATTTTTAAAAAAAAAAAATATTCAATGTACAGTTTTACTTTTCTACGATTTTATTATATGTATAGATTTAGTTTGCGTGATCCAAAACCAATAACTCTTTTATTTAGTTGAGTGAAGGAAACCAACAATAGTGTTATAACGAAATTAAGCGATAAGTAATTCACAACAGTTTATTGCACATTGATTCAAGTGTTGTACTTACATAGTTATAAAAATTCACCTACAAGTATATTAACATGTAGCTAAAGTAAGGTATATAGTTTTCATATAAACTTTGTCTCTTATTTGGTTTTATCTAAAGGGTTTATCCCTTATAGGGAAGATAAAACAGATATTCATATATGTACCCGGGCCAAATTTCATCAAAATCGGATTAGGCGTTTAGATGTAAAAGGGTAACAGATAGACTTCGTTTTTATATCTATGTTGATCCTCAGTGTCCATATATACCCAGAACAAATTTCATCAAAATCGGTTCAGGGATTTAGTCGTGAAAATGTAACAGATAGACAGACTTCCGCTTTTATAATATTAGTATGGGAGTATGTACTTGTTCATTCGAAGACCTTAAATTATTACTATATAGAGTTGCATCATAATCGACACAGCGGATTGGCCGTGATAGCGTTTAATACAGATATAGTTATTTTAGAATTTATATATATTGTTATGGATTATTTTCATGTGGATTTATGTTTTATAAAATTAAATTAAGATATAAAAGTATGCGAGATAAATTATTTTTGTTTTAAAAACAAGCTAATCCTTTTAAATTTTATTCATAATATTAAAAAAATATGTAGTTTTGCTATTAGGGTTCGGGTTGTTAAAACATATTATTGCGGTAATATATACATATATATAAAACCTTAATGGTGAGACCTAAATTCAATTTTAATGACGTTATGTTTATAAATATTATTTGAAGCATACGTCAGAAACTTGGACTTGATAAATCTGTCACAATCAACAGTTATGTTTTTTGTCATTTACGTAAATAATAAATTTAAAATATAAAATTTAAATTGAATATAAATAAGAAGAAATATTGATATTAAATAAAATTAAAATAGGTAAATTAAATCTCTTTATTTTGTTTGAAGTAGGGTTACAAGGTTTACTATCTAATGTTAGTGTACAAATCTATTTGCTACAAATAGTATACGGGATCTTTAGTTTTGAACATTTTAAATATATATAAAATTAAATATTTTAAATTTATTTAATGATTATTTAAATGAAATGAATTGAATTGAACAATGTTGTTGAATCATATTACATAGTATAACTGTAAAATATATAAACATTTACTTTTAAAGTGATTACTTTTTTCTTAAAATGAAATTTCAAAGTATCTTCACGCCGTATCCCCAAAGCGGTAGGCAGAGGTACAACTAAATGATTTGTTAATTATAAATTAAAATGTAATAATATAAGGATAATAATCTGACTTTTAATACCTTTTATCAGTGTATTTGATATAATTTTAAAATAGATAGCTAGGTATATTCAAACCCGGTTATTTATTACTTCTAAGGATGAATGCAATTATTAAATAATTTGGGAATTTCGGAATTCTTATAAAAAAAAAAGTTTATTTAATACTTATGTAAGTAAATGAGAATCATTATTACACATTATTTTTCGATCTGTAGGGAGAGGTGCACTTATAAAAAACATTTTCGCAACTAACGGTTGTAACATATCGTACCATTTTTAGTATGAACGAATATGGTTACACTAATTTAGAAATTCGAGGGTAATTCAATTCAAAAGCTGTTATTGATAATAGGGAACAATGTTTAATGTAAATTTTCTAATATTTAATCATTCGTGATTACATACATAATGTCATACCTAAAATATAAATATCAATTTAATCTAAACCCTTCTATAAAAAATTAAACCTTTACCAAATAAGCAAATAGTAAAGAGTTTCCTAGACTGATTATCAATTAATCTAATGCTAATAAATAAGGATATTCAAGTTATTTAAAGAATTTATTATATTTTTAAATAGAGGCATTCAATTAAATTAATTATATACACAAACTTAATAAAGTAAACCATACCTTAGTTATCAAAAATGTTTGCAAAATTATAGTATACCTACAAAGCTAAAGGAACTTAAGAGATAGTTGTAGAAGTTTTGGGATGTAACTAAAATTACTGTTAAGATGCATAATTTGAGAATAAATTAAGATTTGATAGTTCAATTTTGTTCAATTTTCATCATTTGCATTAGGGAGAATATTTCAACGAATTTAATATATAGAAAGGATTAAATATATTACTTTATATTTAAATACTATAGAACTTTAAATATTTTTACTAAAGTTAGTCGACTAAATATAGGAAATTTTAGAATTTTCGGAGGTTAATTTTTTTTATTAAAGTGATTTAACTGTTCTTTTATGTCGATTACGTAAGGAAAATAGGATTGATATTAGGAAACACAAATGATTTGATAAAATAAAATAAATTTTATAAATATTATTACACAACACCAGATTAACAAGAGCTTATCATTTATATACCGATAGTTAAGGAGTAGGATTAGTTAGGGTTATACTATTACAATTATAGATAAAGAAGGAAAGTAATAGGTAGTGTAGAAATTTTAAAATAGTTTGGCTTAGGTTGACAGAAACTAAATAGGGATTTTGAGAAGTAAATTTATAGTTGGGAAAAAATTTATTTAACTTAAGTGGGGGCAAGAATTAATCACTAACTCTTTAATTTTTTATATTTCTTGGTTTAAAAAGGGGTTATGTCGTAGATTGTGGGTCGTCGGATATTACATTTAAAACAGTTGTTACTCCAACAAGAATATTTAGGATAAAAACATTTGCGTAGGTATAGTTAGACAATTGTATATATGTATGTGAAAGTATATAGGTGTAGGTATATATAGGAGCAGATAGGATTATTTTATGATATAAGGGTTTTAAAGAAAGTAAATATTAACTAAAATTTAAAATATTACTATCATTGAATAAATAAAAAATACTAAAATAAAAAAAATAAAAAACTTCCAATGACGTGTCACCGTTTGTATTTTTCATGATAAACGGGTATATACTTATGTACGTCGCGCTGTAGGAAACTCAGTTTCCATGTCTTGAAATTGGGGCTGCTGACTGTTTCATATTAGTGTTTGAAATTGTGAATAGGCCAAGTTCAGAAAGGGGTTAGTCTTTGCTTCGCTTTGGCACAAAGAGATGCGCGAATGCAGCACTATAGGGGATCAGGGTTATTCTTCCGTATTTGAGCAATCGCCCTGATAACTACGCAACACAGTCAATCAAAATAAAGGTTGTGCCTGAACAAATAGTCCTTAGTGTGAGTGTTGTGCAGGACTAGCTAAATATTAAGGAATTAGAATATTTATTAGGGACGGATGATATTTGATATACGAATAGATAACATAATAATAAAGCGAATGTTCCAAATTCAGACTATTTGAAAAAAAAAGATAAGATTTTAACTTACGACTCCTGCTTCGCGAATTTAAATAAATTTATAAAAATGTCATAACGATAAAACCAAGGTCTTTCAATTTTCTTTTAACAATTATTTATTAATTAAATCACAGAGATTTATGAGATAGGGGATTAGTTTATATTTCGGGTTTTGTTTTAATTAATTTAGTTTAAAGAAAAACTTATTATTATCGCAGTTAAGAGAGTAGGGTGACCGCATTTTCCTTTCTTTCTTAAAAGGTTGGATTAGTGATAAATTTTATTATAACATGATCGTTGGCAAATCATTTATAATAAAATTTAGGGGGCAATTGTAACAGACTTCATCTATCCCTTAAGAGGTTTAGTGTAATAAAAGAAAATAATAAGAATCTATACTATTTTTTTTGTTAAAAATATGTCTGAATTATGTTTAATAAATAATATCAATGGAATTAAAGACGAAAATAAATAAAGAAAACTAATTCTCAATAATATATAAGACCTAAGATATAAACATATAAAACCTTAAAAGGGGAATGACAGGAAAAAAAAATGGAGGAGGGAGAAAAGAAAATGACAGGATGGAAAAAAGATGGAAAAATGGAAAGAAAAACGGGGGATTGTTTTTAAAAGTTCTGGACGTTATAAAAGAGATTCTTCGCTTGAGACAATAATATAGATATATCAGGGATATTCCGGAGTGTAAATAATAATTTAAATACTCTTAATGTGAGAAAAATTGATTTGTAAAAATATATTGAACAAAACCGTGAGTATGTAGAATAGAGATTTATTCAGGGATTACGTATGTATTTATGCAACTTCGTATTTGATATGGTAGTCGTTGAGTTTATTTAAATCTAGCAGTATTGGTAGAATGTAGTTTTATTAGAAGGTAAATCTTTTGAATGTTGACTATACAATTTTAATAAACATACTACCGATAAATATGTGATTAGGTTTACAGGAGTGGAATTGTGCAAAATGTTGTGTAAAGGTGGATCGATCCTTGACTGAGTGAGGAATGTTTGTTGTATGAAGAAGGGAAATTATTTATTTTAAGGAATAGCTGTTGAAAAGATGTTTAATAACATAGGAGAAACGTGGACTTGTTTGCTTTGTAGAAATTGTGTGATATTATTATTAGGGAAGTCTATTTTGATTTTAGGAAAATAAAACCATAATTTAACCTGTTATTTTAATTGTTCTTTTCTTTCCATAAAAATGTGAACAATGGTTGTGGAGCAATTGCTGTCTTACAGTTTTGCAGCAGGGCTGCTAATCAAGACGAGGATAAATCGGAGTTCTAAACAACACAGGTGATGTAGTTTTCCAATTTAAATTAAATTAAGTTTGTATAACTATACAAGACTACAATTTAAGTTTGTTTAACTATACAAGACTAAGTAATGGCTTTACTTTATCAAATTTCAGTGCTTGACGGATAACAGTTTATTAATTAATTAGGAAATGGATTTATGGACTTAATTATATGTATATAGATTTTCATCATCGGTATTTAAAAGATACCCATTGCCTTTAGACACTATTGTTATTATACCTATACCTCGCAAGTGACTAAGATTGCTATGTTTGTTAATTTTCATATAAGTAAAGAAAAGGCTTTGTATTATCAAATTTCAGGACATGTTGGCAAGACAGTTTATTATTTAACTAGGAAATAGAAATAAATGATTTAATTACTTTATATTATACCTTTATCGTCGGCATTTTGAGGAATCCTGTTGTCTCTAGACACTTATTATTGCATCTATATCTTACAATTGGCTAATATTGCTATGTTTATTTTTCACAGGAATAAGTAATGGCTTTGCATTATCAAATGCCAAAAGCATGTTGGCTAAATAGCTTATTAACTAACAAGGAATAGATTTATGTGCTTTAATTGTTTATACTATACTTTTACCATATGCATTTGAACTATCATTATTGCATCTTTACCTTACAAATGGCCGATATTGCTATGTTTGTTTATTCTTCATAGGAGTAAGAAATGGCTTTGCATTACTAAATTCAAAAGCATGTTGGCTAAATAGCTTATTAATTAGGAATAGATTTAAGTGCTTTAACTACTTTATACTATACTTTCATCATCGTCATTTGGAGGAATTCCATTGTTATTAGTTACTAATACTACTGCACCTGAATTAATATTATCAACTAGTTTCAACGTACAATTCGCAACATTATAGAAGCGAATCTCGCTGGATCACTAGATTTTCCCGGGATAATAAATAGCCTATGTGCTAATCCAAGTCATCAACTATCTGTGTGTAAAATTTCATTCAAATCCGCTTCGTAGTTTTGCGTGCGTTTTTATCTTTTAAAATCTACTAACTGGTGATAGTCACCACATATCTTTATAGATGAGAACCGGCTAAGGAAGTTCTTAGAATAATTTCCATAGTACAGTTGATCCTGCTTGTTATTTAAACTTTAGGGATCGAGAGCTGATTCCTTTGGAGTCTTCGAGGCCGCGTGGGGGCGACTTCTTAGCTGTCGTCGGAGCTGAATGCAGAGTTACTGTAGGTTTGTTGCAGAGTTGGAGGTATGGCTAATACGATTTTATTTCTGCATTGTTATAATTTTGGGCAGTTATAATTTTTTTATGAGGGAACAATTAGGTGATAGGATAGGGCGTGTAGATATTAGGTGGAAGAACTGATATTTTAATATATTGAGGAATTTAAGGAATACTTTGTTTATTATTGACTTTCAATTAAAACTAGGTAATTCAAGCTTAGGAAATATTTATTATAGAAACTTTCTCTAGTTTAAATGGTTACTTGAATTAATGCTTCAAATTGGAAATATTGTTAGGAGGAAATAGGATCTTTTAGGAGTTGAAAGCAGGTCTGTTATTGTAGGAATAATATATTATAACCAATAAGCGGGGGCATAAACCTACACAAAATTCACACGAAACCCTACCTTAATATGAATTATTAAAATTATGAAATGTTAATTCGAATTATTATACCCTATTATAAAACTAAATATTAACTAATACGTAAATTAATTGCATAGGCCAGTCTCTTAAAATCAAATCTTCATAAAACATTATTTTATTTACAATCAAATTTAAAACCGAGTACAAATATTAAACGAGATAATCACAAACTAATACAAATTACTCTCTTCGTATTTAACAAAGGAATAATTAATATAAACTGAATTGTTGAATTAAATTTGGAGCGAAAATCTTAAATGACTTTAATAAAGCTTCAGGGAGTTAGAGTACAAGAGAGGAATGAATGAACTTTAGTCCAAACGTATTATGTTTATTTAACCATATTTTGTATAAATTATTTACTTAATTTAATTAATTATTTATTTATTTTATTCTTATTTTATATTATTTATATAGGGATTTAGGAGGATAGGAATTATAATATTAAACTTCTTTATCAAATTATTTCTTTTGGATAATTGAAATATTATTGTTTATAGTGACAGTGCATAACAGATCTTTTAGTAAGATAGGAAGTTTACTAAATAAATCTGAAATTAAGGTTAATTACTAATTTTGGATTAGATATTTTTACCTTTTACCTTGGTAAATAGATCATGTCATCTTCATCTCACGGGAATATCGACTTTACGAAGGCAACAAGTTGTGCTGGGTGTATCTATATAAGGACATACATGGAATGTTGTCATTATGGTCATCTTCTCTTTACCAGTGCAGACACACGGTTCATATGCCCCTCTGTCGCAAGCATGGTATTTGGGGCGATAACCCAGATAAACACCCAACTATACCGCCAAGCAAAGTTGATCCATTTTCATATCTAATCATCTCAGACATGAACTATTTTACAGAACTAGAGTTATTTGTCTAAATTGTTTATCTGTATATATTCATATATTAACCTGGATTCCATGATTGAATCTATACATCATAAGGATTGTACAAATGAACTTTACTTATGATTATTCGGGTGGATAGATGTTTCATAATACTGTTCACTTAAAACAACAATAGATCTAATAAGCGTTGATTTCTAAAAATTCAGACCTTATTAAATTCTGAAATTTGATTAAAGAGAAATTGAAATAAGAGTAATAGAACTCTAATAATCTGGAGAAGACATAAATAACTTAGTTTCATTAGAAAACGAGTATAAGACGAATTGTTTGGATTCTAAGATGTATTGAGTATTCAATCACAATATTAAAGAGTTCAAAGATCTTACTAAATTTCATCTATAACTTCAAATTCAATTAATAAGTAATATTTCATTGCTTGTGATGACTATAAATTATTAGGGTTATAGGAGGAAATTTGACTATAATAACTTTAGAACAAAGGTTAATTTCTAGTTCAGTAATAATTTATTTTAATTATTTGGCTTTTTGATTGGACCATACCTTCGTCACAAGATAGTGTCGGCTTTGCGAAGGCATCAGAGTTGTATGCATGTCGCATGCATTGTGTATATCTATATAAAGGCACATATGTAATGTTGTCGTTATGGTTATCTCCTCGTTACCAGTACGTGGTCCTCGGATAAGCCCCACCGCAAACTGTGTATTCAGAGGGTTAACCCAGATAAACACCAACTATCTATCGCCTAGCAAAGTTGAACTATTTACATAATTAATCAAATCGTCAACCAGGTATGAGCTACATCACAGAGCTGGATATATTAAATTGCTTGTTTTAATGTATTTTTATACACTAACCTGAGTTCATTTGACTTTCGTCATAAGGATTATCTTAATTGATTTTACTTATGAAATTTTTATGATTTGGATTATTTGAAGTTCATTGCGAGCAATGATTACTTTTATATATGTTTATTTATCGCGTACCGATTATTAATGTTTCGGTATTGTGATTGAAGACAACATATTATCTGTCTTAGTTTTGTCAAGTAATTGTTAAAACAAACTTGCACAAACTTTAATTGTAAACTTGAGAATTATATTTATTATTTGGCTTTTGACTGTGCTCAATACAAATGATGCACCTTGGTCATGCCAATATTTATTATTACTGGCTGTTACTAAAATAACAACAGTATATACTTTATCAACATTTATGTACTCCAAGTCAATGCTATCGCAAACTTGAGTACTTTATATATTATTTTAATTATTTTACTTTGATCAAGTCAATGCTTAATCGTATACTTGAGAATTATATTTATTGTTTGGCCTTTTGACTGTGCTCAATACAAATGATGCACCTTTGTCATGCCAATATTTATTTATTATTTTGTTATTGTTTGTTACTAAAATAACAACAGTATATATTTTTATCAACATTTATTTACTTCAAGTCAATGCTTAATTGTATACTTGAGAAACATATTTATTATTTGGCCTTTTGACTGTGCTCAATACAAATGATGCACCTTTGTCATGCCAATATTACTTATTATTTTGTTACTGTTTGTTACTAAAATAGCAACAGTATATAATTTTATCAACATTACTTACTTCAAGTCCATGCTTAACTGTATACTTGAGAAACATATTTATTATTTGGCCTTTTGACTGTGCTCAATACAAATGTTGCACCTTTGTCATGCCAATATTATTTATTATTTTGTTACTGTTTGTTACTAAAATAGCAACAGTATATAATTTTATCAACATTACTTACTTCAAGTCCATGCTTAACTGTATACTTGAGAAACATATTTATTATTTGGCCTTTTGACTGTGTTCAATACAAACGATGCACCTTTGTCATGCCAATATTTATTTATTATTTTGTTACTGTTTGTTACTAAAATAACAATAGTATATATTTTTATCAACATTTACTTACTTCAAGTCCATGCTTAACTGTATACTTGAGAAACATATTTATTATTTGGCCTTTTGGCTGTGCTCAATATTAATGACGCACCTTGGTCATGCCTATACTCATCAACTTCCAAACAATGTATTCACATGTTTGGACATTAAACTATATGGCTATCACTTTGTGACCCCACAATAGTAAAGCCTATCTGCCAATAACTTGGTTCTTCATAATATATTGATTTTCTCTTTGAGATTAAGGACTTTAGTTCCTTTTAGTTTCAATATACTTCTGGGGGATACGGTAGGAAGGCCATCAGCCGGCATGGTATCCACACATGTGAGGCGAGGCGGCGCCTCTTACATATCCCACAATAATAAAATTGCGGCACTAAAGTGCTTTACAACTCCCAACCTAAATATTACAATAATTTTATCCATATATTCCATACTACCGTACTTCTTTCCTTTAGATGAAGTCAATGTAACTATTAATATCATCATATTGCTCTCTTAAGCTATAGATTTATTATGTATTTTATGTATATATTTAATATATTACTCCCTTCCTTTAAGTCAAATATCTTTATTATGTATTTATGTATTTATGTAATGTATTACTCCTTTTCTTAATTCAAATATCTTTATTATATTTATGTAATATATTACTTCCTTTCTTAAGCCAAATATCTTCAATATACTAAATTTTAGTCCTTTAAATCAATTTATAGTATACATTTCCTAATAAAGTATGATTGTTTATAAGAGATGAAATGTACCTTTGAAAAGAATGAATGGGTAAACTATATAACACAAAATGAGTCCTCAATTTAACACTAGATGAATCATTTGGCCAGATAATATGATTATAACTCTGTTGACTCCTTTATAAACGAAATATAACAGACAATTTTGTTATATTTAAAATGTGAGTTTAGAGGGTCTTCGGGAGAGTTTGTTACACCACGAAACACATCAATTAAATGTCGGGCCAATGTTACGAGCGATTCGAACAGCTGTACACACAGTTGTTTTACGTGTTTTTAACACACATTTTGTATTTGCCTATAATTACGACAGCAACTATTATGTTATCTGCGGCTACATGTACAATTTTCCCTATCACTTAATTTGTTTGAAGGCACTAATTATTTAAGTCTGAAATCTGTTATATGTAAAAAATATTCTAGTTCTTATTACAATATCAGTAAAACACATAATCGTGTAAAATGATTTTTCGCCTACATAGAATAAAATTTCTTATTACGCTTAGAAATAATATTGTAGGTTCATATAATAATTCAACGTTATACGGATACACGTACCCCTTTCATGTATCCGCACGTACCCGTTTATGTATCCGCAAGTGCCCCTTCATGTATCTAAACGTACCCCCAGGGGTACAGATGTTCAGTAACATAGGGATTTTTGTACTCAAGTTTTAGTTTTTTAACTTAAGTGATTTCAAGTGTTTAGAATCACCAATATTACAATAGTTTTTGGTGGTAATTTCGGCTTCAATTTCAAATTCTTATCTCCACGACTTAATGGCCATCCATAGATTACGTTACACAAATTTTATGATTTTTGACCCCTCCCCGTCCTTGTCACAGCTGGTCACATTTGTGAAACCCTCCCCCCCTACCTAGTGTGATGTCACATATTTTATAATTTCACATTAGAATAATGATCTCATTGAATTATTTTTTATCTATTCAGGTGGCTTATTAAATTTAGTGTTGTAATACTTAGATATACAATATTATAAAAAAGGCATATTATATTTTGAAAAAAAGTGATGTCACAAAATTTGGATACCCTCCCTACCTCTTGTCACACAATGTCACACTTCTTCGACCCCCTCCCTTCCCCATAACGTGTGACGTAATTTATAGACGACTCCTTATCTATCTGCAGCGGTATGTTGTATTTATAATCAGATACAGCATATGGTGATCTTGTATATAGTTTGTAAATATTTATTTGTGTCATATATATTATGTATAATAATAAAATAATTTTAAATATAATGTATTTCGTATCGACAGTTGTCGATACGAAATAATCGATATTAATTTACCGTTGCATATTGAATGCACTAGTTTCCTTACCTAAGATCAGTTCAGGAATGCGACGCCTTCGTATCGATGTACCAGTGCAAGATCTATTCCTCGATCGATCGCACGTACATCGCTGCACAATTAAATCTCGAGACTTCCGAGTGCATTCCATATGCAACGTTTGTGTGTTAATCCGTTGTACATAGTGATTGTAAATAATATATTTAGTTCAGTTATCTTTTTGTGTAAATAGTTTTTATCGTGTTTATATTAAAATAGTGTAAATAGTGCGTGAAGTTTGATTTTTAACTGTAAGTAGTGCATGTGACATTATATATATAAACAAAAGATATATCTACATATATATATATATCTAAAAATAATAGGCACGCTTACCAACCACGTGCCATAAGCACTTCCAACACGTCACTACTTAACATAATATAGCATACTAACCATATCATTAAACTCGTAAATTAAGTAATAATGCGCTCTTTACTTTACATTTATAATTAACTAGCTGACCCGCGCAGCTTCGCCTGCGAGTAAATTAACATGTCGTCTAAATAGATTTTCATACAACTTATACTCCCTATTTCAGCCTTTTAGGGGTTGAGTTTTGAAAATGTTTTTTCAAAACTCAACTTTTTTTTAAATTATTTTTTTTTAAATTAGCCTATGTTTGCCCCAGATATTCAACTATTTCCATGCCAAATTTCATGAAAATCGGTCCAGCGGATTAGCCGTGAAAGCGTAACAGACAGACAGACAGACTTTCACATTTATAATATTAGTATGGATTTGCGTTTCGGAAATCGGCCGTTAGTCTAACAATAAAAAAATTGTATGTGTCAGCTCCGACGCACGACTGGAGTTTAAGTACGATTGTCAAAACAGACTCCAAAAAAACGCACGATCTAGCTGCACTGCTCACACCAAATTAGAAAGTTGCGCACCAAAAACGTAACGAGGTCATTCGTCCAGTAGATTTTACTCCTCACATTTTTCTCATACGGGGCGCATTATATCAAAAAACCGATTCTTAAGGAGTAAACTCCAAAAACAAAAATAAACCACTGAACGATAGATTCGACTCCCGGACCGGACCGATCAAAAATGTATTTTAAAAGGTGAAATTAATTAAATTTGCCATTATCCGCGAATTGTTCTATGTATCCTCCGTGATGGTACCGAAAATAAAGACTTATGAGTGCGTACATAAGTTATGTGCTTTGTGATTGGTGCCGGCGTGATCGTGGTTGTAAAAATGTGGTGGATGTGTGTGGATAATTGTGCCACTGGGGTCTTCATTTTATCCGGACCATCGGTGAGTCTTATCCATTTATTAAAGTGACGTCTTTCTTTCGGTACCATCACGAAGGATACATAGAACAATTCGCGGATGAAAGCAACTTTAATTAATTTCACCCTTTAATAATGGATTTCCGCAAAGTAACGCCTGAATCAATAAAAGGTATTTTTTTCAGTTTTCTGACAAAAATAACTTTGCCAAACAAAAGCCAGGTTTGAATAAATGTACGAAAGACAATAAGCTTGCCATCTATAACATTATGGGACTAAGTGTCTTCGGCTAATCGTGGATGCACTGATCTACCTCTGGCGTAAAACCACTGCACCTCATCTCTTCGATAATAAGAACGTGAAGATACTTTTTTATTTCATGTGGCGCCACTGGTTCGTACCGCTAAAGGGTCATAGTGATGAACCAGCGGGCCAGCTTCTTGTCAGTATGACGTCATTACTGTGGAGGTTGATGACGTCACACAAGGACAAGGAAGGGGAAAAGGAAGATCTTCCCAGCCAGGCAAGGTGCACTGCCTGGGGACCGAAGTCCACCTGAGAAACGTTGAAACTTGTATATAGTGTGTACATGATAAAAAATTGTGATATCGTGATTCAAGATTTTATTTTGAACTAGTTGAGCCCGCGACTTCGTACGCGCGGAAAATTTTCGAAAAAAAAGTAGCCTAAGTTACGCCCTGTCACATCAGCTATGCCAGTGAAAGTCCCGTCAAAATCGGTCCAGCCGTTCCACAGATTAGCTGGAATAACAGACAGACAGACAAAAATTGTAAAAATTCTGTTTTGGTATATATATCGTGTATACATCCATATGCATTTAGTAAAAAGCGGTTATTTTAATATTACAAACAGACACTCCAATTTTATTTATTTGTATAGATTTCATTTTTCTTTCCATTTTTTTATTATTTTTTCTGGTAGCGTTTGTAGATTGCTTGAACCGCTACATCATAAAAAAGAAACCACGAGCTTAAGTTGTTATGAATACATAAGCCTATTATACTTAGGTCATTCATATAAAAAAATTCTTACCATTTCCAACGAAAGGCAATCATCTAATAATCCATTAGTTTTGTTGTCGATTTTCTCCAAACTGTTGTATGACAGATCAAGTTTTCTGAAAATAAAAACTAAATTATACTAGCGATTAATTATATAAACGAAACTAACTTATAGTCGAATTTCGAGATATATAAAATAGATAATTCTTTTATGTTTGTCAAGAGACTTAAGCCGTGAAGGAAATAGTAAATCCTCCATGTTGGCCCGGGCTTTGAAGAATAGACCTACTGATGTTCTGCCAGACAAGTCGTGAAAAGCGACCGATTGGCTATGCGAGTCACTACTATAGTGGCTACTAGGTGGTAGAGTTCTACATTGTCTCGCCCGAGTCTGGTACCACCGCCATGCCTATTCCTGCCGCAATAGCATCAGTCCTCGTCACTGTCGTGTTCCGGTTTGGAGGGTAAGGTAGCTGGTAAACTTATCTATGTGATATTACCATCCCACCACACGGATAGCAACGCACCATTAACATCTTTGATGTCTATATGCGATGGTTGACTCTTATCATCAGGAGAGTTATCTGCTTGTTTGGTATCTTATAATAAACTAACTGTGCCCGCGACTTCGTTCGCGTGGAAAAATTTCTAAAATAAAAACCCGCATAGTTCCCGTTCCCGTGGGATTAGCGGGATAAAAACTAGCCTATGTCCTTTCTTGGGTCTCAGACCATATTTGTACCAAATTTTAGCCAAATCGGTTCAACGGTTTAGGCGTGAAAGCGTAACAGACAGACAAACAGACAGAGTTTCTTTCGCATTTATAATATTAGTATGGATAGTTAGTTTTTGAAATCCTTAATGTTATTCCCTAATATAAAAGTAGATTTATTTATTATTATCTGCTTGTTTGATACCTTGTGTTAGCAACTGCGCTTAACGACAAGCACTACCCGGCCAGGTGTGGCGCACCTGTGTGATTTATGAGTTGTTATTGTGAGATAATGACGTCATTATATACAAAGAATGGACAAATATAAATAACGATAATATAAATAGCCCCGCCTATTATATATATAATATTTTTCGTGTTACTGTAATTCTATCATTTCTTGGGAACGTTACCCTGCTCAAAAATTATACTGTGCATGCAAAAGTCACTTAAGGGTTTAATTCAGCAAAACTGCTTCTCGGTTATACATAATAAAAAATGGATCACTTAGCCCAAAAATCGAATCCATGATGTGAATCCATCATGGATTGGATTCTTTGGTAAAGTGTCTATAATAAAATATATACCTTAAAGCAACCAATCCGTTAAAAGCTTCATTCGGTATACTCTCTAACAGATTCCCACGCAGCGATAAGTCCAACAACTGAGCCATTCCATTAAACGATTTCTTCTCAATGCTGGCCAACTTGTTGTATGACAAGTCCACTTTGAACGTCGTTGGGAGATTTCCGAACGCAGATTTCGACAATGATGTTAGGTTATTGTACTGAAAATAATAACTTATCACATTATTTCTACTAATGTATAATAATAATAATTTATTTCAATATTCGAATTACAAGAAAATTAATCAGAAATACATCATTATACATATATATATATATATATATATATATATATATATATATATATATATATATATATATATATATATATATATATATATATATATATATATATATATATATATATATATATATAATTGAAACTTAAAGTTTGAGAGCCTCTGGTAATTCATAGTGATAACTATATCACTATGAATTGCCAGGGAATCTCAAACTAGGCAGAGCCTGTGTCTTGAGAAGCCATTATTAATTGTACCATTTGAATTAACGCAAACAAACATATATTGTAACTAACAAATTACATTTAGGAAAAAATTAGATATTACATTAAAATTTTAACAAGTTTTATAATGTGTCTAAAATTGATTGTATACGCTTTAAAACAAATTTTTCAAAACGATACGAGATTTACCGGTAAACAAAGAACAAAACGGATTTTGATTTTAAACATCTTTTGCGTGTCTTTAGGAATGATAAATATTGGATAAACTACAATATCTAATAATGTTTTTTAATCTTATTAAATAAAAATATATCCTTAGGAATATTTCTTTGATTGACTTCTTTCATCATATTTAAATGCTACCATCGTACAAAACTTTAATTACATTTACATTAAAACAGCAGTAAGTTTATATATCATAATTTTCATTATAACTATCAATGAATTCTCTGTTTGTATACTAAAGAATAGTTTAAATAATTAATTAATTATAAATAATTTATGAAGAAATACCTGTAAATATAAATATTGCAAGCTATTCAAAACGTTCAACGCTTCCCACGGTGGCTTAGTCAACCCGTTGACCGACAGATCCAGCGACTGTAGAGTTAACAACCCAGCAAATGAGTCTCTCGTCAACCTGTCTTCCAACATGTTGGATGACAAGTTCAGCCGGAGTAACGCGTTCATGGTGGGCCAAGTGTTGGCGCGGATTTCTGACAGATTGTTGTGTGCGAAATTTAGTTCACTGGAAAACAAGAAATAAATTATTACACATAATGAAATTAATAATAGGCTACTAAATAATACGCGACTAAATTTTAAAAATAATAGGCGACTAAATTTGAAAAATAATAGGCGACTAAATTTGAAAAATAATAGGCGACTAAATTTGAAAAATAATAGGCGACTAAATTTGAAAAATAATAAGAGACTAAATTTGAAAAATAATAAGCAACTAAATTTCAAAAAACTGTTTAATAATTTACCTTTCTAGGTATATTAACCAAAAAAACCTATTTATTCTTATTAAATAACGTAGGTTTACAATAAAAATTAGGCGTTTTAATTATTTTTTTTATGTCATAAGTTAGCAAACAAGCAGATGGGTCTCCTGATGGAAAGAGTCAACCATCGCCTATAGACACCAAAGGTGTTAATGGTGCGTTGCTATCTTGTGGCGAGGTCTAATGCCACATGCATAAGTTTACCGGCTACCTTACCCTCCAAGCACTTTTTTCAAAAAAATTCAACCAATTTTGTCAGAAAGTCTAAGTTAAACAGAACCTAATTGAATGCCATCAACCGGTCAAGCCGTTCAAAAGTTATGAGATATTAACACAAACACATACACACATATACACAGCCATACTGACGTCTTCTTAAAAATAGTCAAAAAATGTTCCTAGGGCCTCCAAACGTGGAGATCTGGAGAAAACTCTATTTTCGAAAAACATGGTAAAATCAGTAACTTTCTTATATTATACTAGCTGTTGCCAGAGACTTCGTTCACGCGGACTTCGCTTACACCGCACAGCTCCTCCCCCTAGGCGATAGCGTGATAATATGTAGCCTATATGTTGACCCGACCTGTTAGTAATATTCATGCATATGAAGTAAATCAATGCAGTACTTTTTGAGTTTACCCCGGACATACATACAGACAAACAGACAAAAATTCTAAAAATTATATTTTTGGCTTCGATATCGATTGTAGATCACGCCCCAAGTATTCTTTTAAAAAAATATTCAATGTACTGTTTTGACTTTCCTACGATTTTATTATATGTATAGATACTACTTGCGAAGCGGGAAGTTAAAAAAAATACACCCATGAATATACTTACCCAAGACTTATAGGTATCTGGAAAATTTTATCCAAATTGTTATAACTTATATCAAGTACCCGACAGCTGGCCAACTTGGCTAGACTGCCACGAGACACGTCAGCCAACTTGTTGTGCGACAAGTCCAGCTCCAGTACGGTGGGTATTGTGCCAAATGTAGCGGGTTTGATTTGTTCCAGGGAGTTATGGCTTAGATTCAAGTATCTGAAAGTTAAAAAATATATATAACATTAGATACAACGTAGAGTAAGCAGAGTAAAAGCAAGTAAAAGTAAAGTAAGTGAAAGTAAAGTAAATAAAAGTAAAATATGCAAAAATTAAGTAAATGTAAAGTAAATAAAAATAAAGAAATTGAAAGTAAGTTAAAATAGGTAAAAGTAAAGTTCTCTTGGGCCACTAGCTTCAATTTTATTTATTAACTTGATTAAATAAATTACGATTTTAAATTTGTAAAAGTAAAAAAAGTAAGTAAAAGTAAAGTAAGTAAAATAAGTAAAAACAAAGTAAGTAAGAATAAAATGAGTACAGTTTGCGTTCTGGTCTCTCGCCAAGGCTGTCTGACATAAAAGGCTATATTTTTTGATCCTTTATAAATTGGATTGTTTTCACAGCTAAAAAAATGTGGAACTAAGTATTGATATAAATTTAAACTTAATACCTTAACGAGTTCCTGAGAAAATGGTCTTAACAGACTGACAGACAGGAAAACGAAAGGACTACAGACAAATCCTCTAAAACACCGACCACACAGCCCATAGACACCTAATAATAGACGAATGACTTGTGTCAACACATCTGACTTATAGTTCCGATGTAAATGTCCACGCGCCAATGAGTAGTGATTGGGTAATCAGTGTTGACCAATCAGAGTGCTAAGTGTGAGTTTTTCTTTTCGCATTCGATCGTGAGCGCGTTTCGAGTTTACTAGGAATTTGTATGTGATTTGTACAGCGCCACCTAGTGGTAAACTGGTTTCTCACGTTTACCACTAGGTGGCGCTGTACAAATCACATACAAATTCCTAGTAAACTCCAAACGCGCTCACGATCGAATGCGAAAGAAAAACTCACACTTAGCACTCAGCAGCAGCACTCAGATGCTCTGTACATTACTATCTTTCACTGTGGCCGTGAGTTAGCCAATTACGGCGTTGCAACCCCACTTCGTCTTACCTCAGCTAGTTGCCAGAATGCATTCAATACGGAAAATCAAACATTAGCCGTCTATAGGCTGTGTGGTCGGTGCTCTAAAAGTACTGTTTTTTTTTTCTTGCGGTAAGAAACCATAAAAGCCAAGCTCAGATTCTTGCACTAACCTTAGAGAAAATAAATTCTGGAAAACTGAATTAAATATATCCGTCAGATTGTTGTATGAGACGTCGACGGTGTGAAGCTCGTACAACTTCGGGAACGAAGTCTTCGGGATGTTTGTGATGAAGTTATGCGATGCGTTAAGCACTCTGATGCCGGTCATGTTGTGGATGGGGATCTGGAATTTATAAATGAATATCACTACAAATTAAATATATAAGGTCATTCCATAATAGGTGAACATATTTTAACACAGCATTCGGTACTTCTAACCAAAGGTATTCAACGGTTTAAAACTTTTTTATTTGTATGAAATGTTATTCATACATATCAAAAAGCCTTACACTCCTGAATGACGTCTGAACTTTTAAATCTTGAATATATATATATATATATATATATATATATATATATATATATATATATATATATATATATATATATGTGTGTGTGTGTGTGTGTATTTATGTATGTATAATAAAATCGTAGGAAACTCAAAACTGTATATTTAATATTTTTTTAAAAGAATACTTGGGGCGTGATCTACAATCGATATCGAAGCCAAAAATATAGTTTTTAGAATTTTTGTCTGTTTGTCTGTATGTATGTCCGGGGTAAACTCAAAAGTACTGCATGGATTTACTTCAAATTTTGCATGAATATTACTAACAGGTCGGGTCAACATATAGGCTACATATTATCACGCTATCACCTACGGGGGAGGAGCTGTGTGGATTGAAGTCGTGGGCAACAGCTAGTTAAGAATATTTTTGTAAAAAAGCTTCCGATGCAATTGGAGTAATTTGTGACCTTTGAAAAGCATTTATATTGCAATATTAATTAAATCTTTTTTAGGGTTCCGTGTCTAAAATGTAAAACGGGACCCTATTACTAAGCCCACGCTGTCTGTTTGTCACCAGGCTGTATCTCATAAACCGTGATAGCTAGAAAGTTGAAATTTTCACAAATTATGTATTTCCGTTGCCGCTATAACAACAAACACTAAAAATATAACAATGAAAATTTTATACCCCATACAATAAACGTGTTTTATTTCGTGTCTTTTTTTTCTACCCTTATAAATGAATGAATGGTATGAAACCCTTCGTGCGCGAGTACGACTCGCAATTGGCCGAGTTTATTTCATTTTTTTTTTGCTCAATATTAATAACAGTAACAGGTAGACGCTTAAAATTTTCACATAATATTAAGTTGTATATTACGTTTCAAAATAATTAATTAAATAAAAATAAATATTAAAGGGGGGAGGGGACTTCCATACAACAAACGTAATTTTTAGGCAATTATTTACTCGATCTTAAAAAACCGGTAGAAACTTGAATATTTTCAAAAAAGTATTTGGAAATATATTAACTATAAAAATAAATACGTAATACATAAAATAAATATGTAAGTGGACATACAACAAACGTAATTTTCTTTTTTAAATTATGGTACGGAACCCTTCTTGCGTGAGTCCGACACGTACTTGGCCGGTTTTTTAATACACAGTGTGTAAAGAAAACCCTGTCCGATCCGAAAGTGGCATATAGGTTGGTTAAAGGCATTACCGAAAAAAATATTAAAATGACTTTATATCTGAAAATAAAAAAGATATCGTTTTTTTTAATATCCGTATTTTTACATATATCTCCCTAGACTTAGGCAAATATTTTAAAAATGACAACATCTTGTCGCTGTTTGTTTCATTGTTTCGCTTTGGCGACTTTCGCAAAAACACTGCGTGAAGGCGCGGTGTTCATTTTTCGGCTTTTTACAAAGGAACTTTAAACGCGCCGCACACGTGCCGCGTGTCCTTCGGTAGCACCCGAATCGCGCGGCATTCTTTGATAATAGAATTTACCTATTTGTAGGTGTTGTCATACTTAATATATGAAAATACCATTTAAGATTATTTTTTACTGGGAAAACTAATTAATTAATATCCATAAAACAATTACACATATGTAACCATATTACGGTACCAAATAACACCTTTGATTATCCGACAGGGTTTTCTTTACACACTGTAAAGATAACTCCTTACCTGACCTAAATCAGTGAACTCATTGTAAGACACTTGTAATTCTGAAGCATAAGTGTTCTCATCAAATGCATTCTTATTGATCTCCTTCAGCTTGTTATAACTGAGGTCCAATAGCGTCATGTTATTGCAATTCTGAAAGGCCCCAGGTTCAATGCTCGACACTTCGTTGTGTGATATATTGACCACTGCCAAGTAGAGGTCTGTGAAGGCTTGTTTTTCGATAACGGTGATTTTGTTCTCCGCCATATCGATTAACTGAAAAACATTAATTATTTATGTTATACAAAATACAAGTAAAAAATTTTTTAAGTATAAATTTTACAAACTGTACTTTGAGGGGATTTTATTACTATTCCTTCGTGTTGGTCCGGGTTCCTTTTAAGAATAGACCATCTACCGTTCTGTCAGGCAGATCGTAAAAGGCAACCGATTGGCTATACGAGTCACTACCGTCATGACTACTAGGTGGTAGAGTACCGCAACGTCTCGCTGAAGTATTTAGTAGCACCACCTTACCTATTCCTGCCGCAATATAGTCAGTGCTTGTCACTGTCGTGTTCCGGTTTAGAGGGTAAGGTAACCGGTAAAATTACGAATGTGGCATTAGACCTCGCCACAAGATAGCAACACACCATTAACATCTTTAGTATCTATAGACGGTGGTTTCCCTTTCCATCGGAGAGCCATCTTCTTTACTATCTAATGACAAAAAACAATTTATTACTATTTCAATAGTGATTACCTCAGCGTATTTGACCTCTTGAAACATCTGGAAGTCCACCTTGGTGATTTGATTCCTGGCCAAGTCCACCGTACCTATCCGAGTGACCGCTGAGAAGGTGCCTCTGCCGATATCATTTATCTGGTTATCCTGAAGGTACAGACGTCTGTAAGTTGAATGCGTGAATTAAAAACTTTATGCCCGTTCTTATAAAAAATAACGCGGATTGAGAAATATAATAAATAAATAAAGCTGGACAAATTAAGCGAATTTTTTATATCATAAGATAGCAAACAAGCAGATGGGTCTCCTGATGGAAAGAGTCAACCATCGCCTATAGACACCAAAGATGTTAATGGTGCGTTGTTATCTTGTGGCGAGGTCTAATGCCACATGCATAAGTTTACCAGCTACCTTACCCTCCAAACGAACCCTTTTACGACCTGCCTGGCAGAATGGCAGTTGGCCTATTCTGAAAAGGAGCCCGGGACCAAGACTAGGAAATTGACCAACACGAATTGATCTGAAACCAAAGTACTATGCGTTCCAACTGAGAATAGGACAGTCAGGACGCCATATTGTTCCACATTTTGCAAAAACTTCATTTGTGATGAGTATGGTAAGCAAAAAAATACTAACAAAGAAATTCAAAAAAAAAATTTGCGTTCTAATTAGTATATTTTCTATTCAGGTTTCCATTCGCCCATGCCAGTACGTGTTAATGTAAGATGTAGAAAAAAACAAAATACAAAAATACAAATAGATTTATTTTTATAAACAAAATACTTACCTAATCAAATGTGTCCATCGGATTTTAAATCCTACACCGCTTAAAAAGATTTTATACATAATAATCTATAAATATAATAAAATCGTAGGAAAGTCAAAACTGTACATTGAATATTTTTTTAATAGAATACTTGGGGCGTGATCTACAATCGACATTGAAGCCAAAAATATAGTTTTTAGATTTTTTGTCTGTTTGTCTGTATGTATGTCCGGGGTAAACTCAAAAAGTACTGCATGGATTTACTTCAAATTTTGCATGAAACAGGTGGGGTCAACATTTAGGCTACATATTATCACGCTATCACCTACTGGGATGGTTCAGTGCGGAGTAAACGAACTCCGCGCGGGCGAAGTCGCTGGCAACAGCTAGTATTACATAAATCTAAAATATATTAAGTGTTTCAAACTATGTTTATAATTACATTATTTAAACTTATGTAAGTATATTTAATTTAAGTGTGTTTTAGTGTGTTAAAATTCTTATCAAAAAATTTTAATATGAATATATTTTCCGAAAAAAAACAATATTTTACAAAAAAATCCAAGTAAATTGTATTCTGAATATGTTTTCCGAAAAAAAGGGACTTTACAAAAAATATTTAAGCAAGTTTTAGATTGATTAATATTTTCCAAAAAAGATATGATTTCACAAAAATAAAATCAAATTAAATATTTCAGTCGCCAATGTACTATTGAAATATATTATTTATATCATAAGATATTTATTCTAATATATTATCCAAAAAAAAGTATTTTACAAAAAAATATAAATTTTAGTTTTTTTTTTTTTTTATATCATAAGATAGCAAACAAGCAGATGGGTCTCCTGATGGAAAGAGTCAACCATCGCCTATAGACACCAGTTTGAATATATTTTCCAAAAAATACATGATGTTACAAAAACAAAATCAAAGTGAATATTTAAGTCGCTAATGTACTATTGAAATATATGATTTACTAGCTGAAGCGTGCAGCCCGCTGTATTATAAAAGTTTTTGCGAATCCCGCGGGATCACCAAATTTTTCCGGGATAAAAGGTAGCCTGTGTGCTATTCCAGGTCATCATCTACCTGTGTGACAAATTTCGTTCAAATCCGTTCAGTAGTTTTTGCGTGATTGAGTTACAAACATCCATCCAAAAATCCAAACTTTCGCATTTATAATATTTTTATAGAAATATAGATATCATAAGATAGAAAACAAGTAGATGGGTTTCCTGATGGAAAGTGACAACCATTGCCTATAGACACCAAAGATGTTAATGGTGCTTTGTTAACGGGATGTTAATACACGTAGGTATAAGATTTTGTTAATTTTGAAATTGTTTAAATGCGAAATTATATGTCAAATAAATCAATCTTACCTCAAAAACCTCATCCCTCTGAAGCTGTTTGTGTCCAATTTCTTTATCTTATTGTTGTCCAAATGTACCACTTTTATAATTGTGTTTCTTGCGAACATACCTCTGAAATATGGTACATTTATTTTTTAATTACTTTTTTTTCACTGTCGATAGGGAAGCGCTTGACCATGATCTCGCCTGATGGTAAGCTAAGGTGCGGCGTAAGATTACTATTGTATTTATATACTGATCGCTAGATATACATTAGATTTATCGGCCCCGTTGGTCGAGGGGTTATGAGCATAAATGTTTGTATTTCCGGGTTTGGGTGTTTATTATATATATATATTCTGGTATTTATATATGTATTTCTATGTATAAGTATCGTTGACTAACACCCATAACACAAGCAAATAATTTGCTTACTTTGGGGTTAGATCAGTAAGTTTAATTTTGTAATTTGTCCCGTTAATATTTATTTATTTACTAGCGACCTGCCCGCGGTTTCACCCGCGCAGCTTTTGTTCCCGTGGGAATATCGGAAAGGTTTATACACCAAAACCTTCCTCAAGAACCAATCTATCTATTAAAAAACCGCATCAAAATCCGTTGCGTAGTTTAAAAGATTTAAGCATACATAGGGACATAAGGACATAGGGACAGACAGAGAAAGCGACTTTGTTTTATACTATGTAATGATTTCTATGTATTAGTATCGTTGACTAACACCCATAACACAAGCAAATAATTTGCTTACATTGGGGTTAGATCAGTAAGTGTAATAGTGTAATTTGTCCCGTTAATATTTATTTATTTATACGTATAACACAATTATAATTAGAAACACGGAAGTACTGGTCAATATTACAAATGTGAATTTCATCTATAACGATGAACTCATTTAACTAGTTATACGTACGTATTATTTATTTATTTATTCACTTCAATTTATGCACAATTACAGTACAATGGATGATTTAATGCCCATTGGACATTGTCATCTATTATATTAATTAGGTAAGTAAATTTAAGTAAATTTTATTCTGAATATATTTTCCAAAAAAAAACAGGACTTAACAAAAAATCAAGAAATTTTATTATGAATATGTTTTCCGAAAAAATAGGACTTTACAAAAAATATTAACATTAATTTATATCTAACGATCAATACAATCGATGATAGCAGACATCAGAAATCAGAAGTACTTTATTCAATAAAACTTTTTACAAGTTATTTTGACACGTCAACATATTTTTTAAAAACTACTATCGGATCGGAAACACAAGGGAAAGTGGCCTCTATGTATGTAGAATTTGAATTTACCTTGGTATCTCCGGGATCTGGTTATGACTGGCGTTACACCATCCCAGTTTCGTCATGTCACCAATATGGCTGCCGTCCAATTTCGTTATGTTGTTGTAGCTGAAGAAATATTGAAGGATACGATAGGTAATGTTCTTGAGCGTACCACGGGTTTGAGGGGGGGGGGGGGGAGCAAGGATGGAGTTTATTTCCATCCCTTCTAACAGTAGATCTGTTGGTGATTAAAATATAGTCTTAAAATGTTACGGTTTCGGTAGGAACTGGATAAGAAGCCGAAGTTTCGGTTTCACCTCAAAATCCAGTTTCGATCAATCCTAATTTATAATCTTATCCCCCCCCCCCCTCCGCCCTCACCCTTCCTTGCTTTGTTTCAATGAAAAATCTTCAGCCTGTAACAGACTTCATCTATCCCTTAAGAGGTTTAGTGTAATAAAAGAAAATAATAAGAATCTATACTAATTTTTTTTTTGTTAAAAATATGTCTGAATTATGTTTAATAAATAATATCAATGGAATTAAAGACGAAAATAAATAAAGAAAACTAATTCTCAATAATATATAAGACCTAAGATATAAACATATAAAACCTTAAAAGAGAATGACAGAAAGAAAAATTGAGGGGAGAAAAAAGAATGACGGGATGAGAAAAAGGAAAAATGAAAAAGAAAACGGGGATTTGTTTTAAAAGTTCTGGACGTTATAAAAGAGATTCTTCGTTTGAGACAATAATATAGATATATCAGGGATATTCCGGAGTGTAGGAAATATTGTTAATGTGAGAAATATAATTTGTAAAAAAAAATATTGATCAAAACCGTGAGTATGTAGAATAGAGATTTATTCAGGGATTACGTATGTATTTATGCAACTTCGTATTTGATATAGTAGTCGTTGGGTTTATTTAAATCTAGCAGTATTGGTAGAATGTAGTTTTATTAGAAGGTAAATCTTTTGAATGCTGTCTATACAACTTTAATAAACATATTACCGATAAATATGTGATTAGGTTTACAAGAATGAAATTGTGCAAAATGTTGTGTAAAGGTGGATCGATCCTTGACTGAGTGAAGAATGTTTGTTGTATGAAGAAAGGAAATTATTTATTTTAAGGAATAGCTGTTGAAAAGATGTTTAATAACATGGGAGAAACGTGGACTTGTTTACTTTATAGAAATTGTGTGATATTATTATTAGGGAAGTCTATTTTGATTTTAGGAAAATAAAACCTTAATTTATGTTGTTCTTTTCTTTCCATAAAAATGTGAGCAATGGTTGTGGAGCTATTGCTGCCTCACAGTCTCGCAGCAGGGTTGCTCATCAGGACGCAGGATAAATCGAAATTCTAAACAACACAGGTGATGTAGTTTTCCAATTTAAATTAAATTAGTGTGTGTGATAAATAACTCATTTTGATTTTATTTCAGCAGAGTCGTACAAGTGACTAAGATTATTATGTTTGTATAACTATACTAGACTAAGTAATGGCTTTACCTTATCAAATTTCAGTGCTTGACGG
Organism: Apodemia mormo; assembly: GCA_036924255.1. Lineage (NCBI taxonomy): Eukaryota > Metazoa > Arthropoda > Insecta > Lepidoptera > Riodinidae > Apodemia > Apodemia mormo. The sequence continues at coordinate 1,150,000 of JAUPFN010000029.1, forward strand.
ATAACAGTTTATTAATTAATTAGGAAATGGATTTATGGACTTAATTATATGTATATAGATTTTCATCATCGGTATTTAAAGGAAACCCATTGCCTTTAGACACTATTGTTATTATACCTATACCTCGCAAGTGACTAAGATTGCTATGTTTGTTAATTTTCATATAAGTAAAGAAAAGGCTTTGTATTATCAAATTTCAGGACATGTTGGCAAGACAGTTTATTATTTAACTAGGAAATAGAAATAAATGACTTAATTACTTTATATTATACCTTTATCGTCGGCATTTTGAGGAATCCTGTTGTCTCTAGACACTTATTATTGCATCTATACCTTATAATTGGCTAATATTGCTATGTTTATTTTTCACAGGAATAAGTAATGGCTTTGCATTATCAAATGCCAAAAGCATGTTGGCTAAATAGCTTATTAACTAAAAAGGAATAGATTTATGTGCTTTAATTGTTTATACTATACTTTTACCATATGTATTTGGACTATCATTATTGCATCTTTACCTTACAAATGGCCGATATTGCTATGTTTGTTTATTCTTCATAGGAGTAAGAAATGGCTTTGCATTACTAAATTCAAAAGCATGTTGGCTAAATAGCTTATTAATTAGGAATAGATTTAAGTGCTTTAACTACTTTATACTATACTTTCATCATCGTCATTTGGAGGAATTCCATTGTTATTAGTTACTAATACTACTGCATCTGAATTAATATTATCAACTAGTTTCAACGTACAATTCGCAACATTATAGAAGCGAATCCCGCTGGATCACTAGATTTTTCCGGGATAATAAATAGCCTATGTGCTAATCCAAGTCATCAACTATCTGTGTGTAAAATTTCATTCAAATCCGCTTCGTAGTTTTGTGTGCGTTTTTATCTTTTAAAATCTACTAACTGATGATAGTCACCACATATCTTTATAGATGAGAACCGGCTAAGGAAGTTCTTAGAATAATTTCCATAGTACAGTTGATCCTGCTTGTTATTTAAACTTTAGGCATCGAGAGCTGATTCCTTTGGAGTCTTCGAGGCCGCGTGGGGGCGACTTCTTAGCTGTCGTCGGAGCTGAATGCAGAGTTACTGTAGGTTTGTTGCAGAGTTGGAGGTATGGCTAATACGATTTTATTTCTGCATTGTTATAATTTTGGGCAGTTATAATTTTTTTATGAGGGAACAATTAGGTGATAGGATAGGGCGTGTAGATATTAGGTGGAAGAACTGATGCTTTAATATATTGAGGAATTTAAGGAATACTTTGTTTATTATTGACTTTCAATTAAAACTAGGTAATTCAAGCTTAGGAAATATTTATTATAGAAACTTTCTCTAGTTTAAATGAATACTTGTATTAATGCTTCAAATTGGAAATATTGTTAGGAGGAAATAGGATCTTTTAGGAGTTGAAAGCAGGTCTGTTATTGTAGGAATAATATATTATAACCAATAAGCGAGGGCATAAACCTACACAAAATTCACACGAAAACCTACCTTAATATGAATTATTAAAATTATGAAATGTTAATTCGAATTATTATACCCTATTATAAAACTAAATATTAACTAATACGTAAATTAATTGCATAGGCCAGTCTCTTAAAATCAAATCGTCATAAAACATTATTTTATTTACAATCAAATTTAAAACCGAGTACAAATATTAAACGAGATAATCACAAACTAATACAAATTACTCTCTTCGTGTCTAACAAAGGAATAATTAATATGAACTGAATTGTTGAATTAAATTTGGAGCGAGAATCTTAAATGACTTTAATAAAGCTTCAGGGAGTTAGAGTACAAGAGAGGAATGAATGAACTTTAGTCCAAACGTATTATGTTTATTTAACCATATTTTGTATAAATTATTTACTTAATTTAATTAATTATTTATTTATTTTATTCTTATTTTATATTATTTATATAGGGATTTAGGAGGATAGGAATTATAATATTAAACTTCTTTATCAAATTAATTCTTTTGGATAATTGAAATATTATTGTTTATAGTGACAGTGCATAACAGATCTTTTAGTAAGATAGGAAGTTTACTAAATAAATCTGAAATTAAGGTTAATTACTAATTTTGGATTAGATATTTTTACCTTTTACCTTGGTAAATAGATCATGTCATCTTCATCTCACGGGAATATCGACTTTGCGAAGGCATCAGGGTTGTATGCATGTCGCATGCATTGTGTATATCTATATATAGGCACATATGTAATGTTGTCGTTATGGTTATCTCCTCGTTACCAGTGCGTGGTCCTCGGATAAGCCCCACCGCAAACTGTGTATTCAGAGGGTTAACCCAGATAAGCACCCAACTATACCGCCAAGCAAAGTTGATCCATTTTCATATCTAATCATCTCAGACATGAACTATTTTACAGAACTAGAGTTATTTGTCTAAATTGTTTATCTGTATATATTCATGTATTAACCTGGATTCCATGATTGAATCTCTACATCATAAGGATTGTACAAATGAACTTTACTTATGATTATTCGGGTGGATAGCTGTTTCATAATACTGTTCACTTAAAGCAACAATAGATCTAATAAGCGTTGATTTCTAAAAGTTCAGACTTTATTAAATTCTGAAATTTGATTAAAGAGAATTTGAAATAAGAGTAATAGAACTCTAATAATCTGGAGAAGACATAAATATCTTAGTTTCATTAGAAAACGAGTATAAGACGAATTGTTTGGATTCTAAGATGTATTGAGTATTCAATCACAATATTAAAGAGTTCAAAGATCTTACTAAATTTCATCTATAACTTCAAATTCAATTAATAAGTAATATTTCATTGCTTGTGGTGACTATAAATTATTAGGGTTATAGGAGGAAATTTGACTATAATAACTTTAGAACAAAGGTTAATTTCTAGTTCAGTAATAATTTATTTTAATTATTTGGCTTTTTGATTGGACCATACCTTCGTCACAAGATAGTGTCGGCTTTGCGAAGGCATCAGGGTTGTATGCATGTCGCATGCATTGTGTATATCTATATATAGGCACATATGTAATGTTGTCGTTATGGTTATCTCCTCGTTACCAGTGCGTGGTCCTCGGATAAGCCCCACCGCAAACTGTGTATTCAGAGGGTTAACCCAGATAAACACCAACTATCTATCGCCTAGCAAAGTTGAACTATTTACATAATTAATCAAATCGTCAACCAGGTATGAGCTACATCACAGAGCTGGATATATTAAATTGCTTGTTTTAATGTATTTTTATACATTAACCTGAGTTCATTTGACTTTCGTCATAAGGATTATCTTAATTGATTTTACTTATGAAATTTTTATGATTTGGATTATTTGAAGTTCATTGCGAGCAATGATTACTTTTTATATATGTTTATTTATCGCGTACCGACTATTAATGTTTCGGTATTATGATTGAAGACAACATATTATTTGTCTTAGTTTTGTCAAGTAATTGTTAAAACAAACTTGCACAAAATTTAATTGTAAACTTGAGAATTATATTTATTATTTGGCTTTTGACTGTGCTCAATACAAATGATGCACCTTGGTCATGCCAATATTTATTATTACTGGCTGTTACTAAAATAACAACAGTATATACTTTATCAACATTTATGTACTCCAAGTCAATGCTATCGCAAACTTGAGTACTTTATATATTATTTTAATTATTTTACTTTGATCAAGTCAATGCTTAATCGTATACTTGAGAATTATATTTATTGTTTGGCCTTTTGACTGTGCTCAATACAAATGATGCACCTTTGTCATGCCAATATTTATTTATTATTTTGTTACTGTTTGTTACTAAAATAACAACAGTATATATTTTTATCAACATTTATTTACTTCAAGTCAATGCTTAATTGTATACTTGAGAAACATATTTATTATTTGGCCTTTTGACTGTGCTCAATACAAATGATGCACCTTTGTCATGCCAATATTATTTATTATTTTGTTACTGTTTGTTACTAAAGTAGCAACGGTATATATTTTATCAACATTACTTACTTCAAGTCCATGCTTAACTGTATACTTGAGAAACATATTTATTATTTGACCTTTTGACTGTGCTCAATACAAATGATGCACCTTTGTCATGCCAATATTATTTATTATTTTGTTACTGTTTGTTACTAAAATAGTAACAGTATACATTTTTATCAACATTACTTACTTCAAGTCCATGCTTAACTGTATACTTGAGAAACATATTTATTATTTGGCCTCTTGACTGTGTTCAATACAAACGATGCACCTTTGTCATGCCAATATTTATTTATTATTTTGTTACTGTTTGTTACTAAAATAACAATAGTATATATTTTTATCAACATTTACTTATTTCAAGTCCATGCTTAACTGTATACTTGAGAAACATATTTATTATTTGGCCTTTTGGCTGTGCTCAATATTAATGACGCACCTTGGTCATGCCTATACTCATCAACTTCCAAACAATGTATTCACATGTTTGGACATTAAACTATATGGTTATCACTTTGTGACCCCACAATAGTAAAGCCTATCTGCCAATAACTTGGTTCTTCATAAAGTATTGATTTTCTCTTTGAGATTAAGGACTTTAGTTCCTTTTAGTTTCAATATACTTCTGGGGGATACGGTAGGAAGGCCTTCAGCCGGCATGGTATCCACACATGTGAGGCGAGGCGGCGCCTCTTACATATCCCACAATAATAAAATTGCGGCACTAAAGTGCTTTACAACTTCCAACCTAAATATTACAATAATTTTATCCATATATTCCATACTACCGTACTTCTTTCCTTTAGATGAAGTCAATGTAACTATTAATATCATCATAGTGCTCTCTTAAGCTATAGATTTATTATGTATTTTATGTATATATTTAATATACTACTCCCTTCCTTTAAGTCAAATATCTTTATTATGTATTTATGTATTTATGTAATGTATTACTCCTTTTCTTAATTCAAATATCTTTATTATATTTATGTAATATATTACTTCCTTTCTTAAGCCAAATATCTTCAATATACTAAATTTTAGTCCTTTAAATCAATTTATAGTATACATTTCCTAATAAAGTATGATTGTTTATAAGAGATGAAATGTACCTTTGAAAAGAATGAATGGGTAAACTATATAACACAAAATGAGTCCTCAAGTTAACACTAGATGAATCATTTGGCCAGATAATATGATTATAACTCTGTTGACTCCTTTATAAACGAAATATAACAGACAATTTTGTTATATTTAAAATGTGAGTTTAGAGGGTCTTCGGGAGAGTTTGTTACAAGCCGAATATCAAAATAGTTACAATATTATAATATTCGCATTATACGTATTAGCCATTTAAGATTAGTTAAGATAAGCCTTTTTACAATCACTAACGGGTAACTAATAGGTTTAGGTATACACTTTATATATCTACTATTGAAATTTAAACAAAACTAGAAAATAACAATAAAAATCAATTCTATAAGAGTATGTGTATTTGTGTGTGCAGCTTGTTTGCAGTGGCGTTCACTCCTTGTAGACAAATATGCAGTGCTTCACAGATATTTTAATAAAACGTTTGTACGTTTTAGATGACTTTAATAATAAAGTAATATATATATAATTTAAGTAAATAAATGAATAACAAAATATATTAATTTAAAAAACACCTAATATTTTATAAATATCACCTTTTGCAAGCACACAAACATTATGTTTGCCAGGCGTTAAGCAACTTCAGTCTTCAACCAAGTAAGGCTGTCACGATCTGCAGGATATTTGTTCACATGTGTGTAGTAATTTTTGTGTTCGTGTTTGTTTGTTGTTAAACTTAAAACTAGTAACAGCAAACGGACAGTTTGCTGTTACTAGTGGTTTAATTATAGATTTTTTTAAATGTTATTTGATTGTAAGGTTTGTGTTGAAAATGTGTATTTATTAAAAATTAAAAATAACAAGTTTTCACTATTGTCATTCAGTGAAGATTCAAATTGTGTCTAAAGGTAGGTGTGTACTCGAGTAACAATAAAACCAGCAAAAAGGAAATGTAACTCGGAAGTTTCATGTTAAACGTTGAAGTTAAGAAACATATAACTAGATGTGTGACTGTGTATTTTTTTTCCCTTGCATATTGTTTAGTAATTCTATTACAGTGTGGACTGATTAGGGATATTCAGATTTGAATAATTTCTATTTCTAGGCAAAAAAGGATGACCATACAGAAAAACATCTGGAGGCCTGCTTAAAATTTATAATACTTTTGGTAAATCTCGTATTGAAACGAGTATCAACCGCCGCATACCCAGTGTCATAATCCTGCGCACGTCGCTGCTTGTTTTCAAGTGAGAGTCATCTCTTAAAGAGAGTATATTACTTAACTACATACTAAACCTAAATTAAAACAGCCTAAATATATATATATATATATATATATATATATATATATATATATATATATATATATATATATATATATATATATATATATATATATATGGTCACGACATCACGCCTGAATGGCTGGACCAATTTCAGGATTTTTTTTGTTGTGTTTGTAATTGTAAGGAGAAGGTTCTTATAAAAGAAAATATAAAAAAATTGCGCGGAAAATTAGAAAATTTAAGAATACTTAACCACCATATAAAGTTTAATGCCATTTTGGCTGTGTGTGCAAATTACGTTCTTTGTCCGCTATGGATAACGTTTGCCGGGTCAGCTAGTTAAAACATAAAAATTTGATTGAATAAAAGATTTTTGAGTTTGAGTTTTATCGTCACCGCGCAGGCGACAGCTACGCGCTCACAATAGTCACGAGTCCAACAAATCGCTGCTTGTAAACAAGGATTTTCGTTATCTATGCGCGGGTGTTCGTTCATAAACGTTTCAAATTTTCACGTAATAATTTTTGTAAGCCCAAAGTTCAAAAAAATTATAATTTGGCTCGAATTCGACTTTATAATTACGCGCATGCCGTGTAAAAAATATATAGTTGGGTCGGACTTTTTATACCTAAAATAGAAAAGCCTGTGGTCTAGTGATCCGGTGTCGGAGTTGACCACATGAGCTCCCGGGTTCGATTCCCGGGTGCGGACAATTAAAAATGTGTTTTTTCAGTTTTCTAACAAGAACGTTTCCCGGGATTGAAATGTGCTCGGTTGACGATAGGCTTGTCACCTATTCCATTGTGGGACGCAGTATCTTTGGCAAATCGTGGGTGTATTTGTTGTACCTCTACCTGCCTCTTCGGGGATACGGGCATGAAGATACTTTTTTTAGAAAATATGAGGCTCTCCCGATGAAAAGAAAAAAAAATCGCTTATAGACAACAAATGGTGTGTTGTTAACCTTGTGGCGAGATCTTAAAACCTGATGCATAAATTTACCGGCTACTTTGCCCTTTAAACCGGAACACGACAGTGACAAGCACTGACGCTATTGCGGCAGGAATAGGTAAGGCGGTGGTACCAGACCCGGGCGAGACAGTACAGAACTCTACCACCTAGTAGCCACGATGGTAGTGACTCGATAGCCAATTGTTCATCTCTTAGGAACTGCCTGGCAGAACGGCAGATGGTGTATACTTCAAAGGAAGCCCGGACCAACACGGGGTATGTCACAGAATGTCACATACTAAGTTCACCTGCTACCTTACCCTCCGAACTGGATCACAAGCACAGACGCTATTGCAGCAAGAATAGATAAGGTACCAAACCCAGGCAAGACCTTGCTCGCCGTTTACAAGATAGGCATGTCGTAAACGGCGGGAAAGGTCTTGTAACCTAACCAAATCATTAGTTTAGGTTAGGTAAGGTGGTACCAAACTCAGGCAAGACCTTGCTCGCCGTTTACGAAATGCCTAGGGCCCGTCTCAACACGGCAGGGATATAAAAATTTCTGTAACATCAACTATAAAAAGCTTACAGAATTTAATGTTAACTTACCTTATATCTAACAATGTGACTTCTCTCAATCCTTTAAATTGATTCCTTTTTAAATTAACTAATCTGTTACCATGTAAATCAAGTGTTTGTAGTTTTTTGAGATTCTGCAATTTTAAAGTAATATATTAAAATTAAAAATCAAATTTTGAAGACATATTGTATCTAAAATGTTATTTTAAAATGTAGTTTTGATGTCACATATTGTAACTAAAATGTCGTTTTGATGTCACCTATTGTAACTAAAAATGTAATTTTGATGTCACATATCACTGCATAGTATAAAACAAAATTGCTTTCCGCTGTCTGTCCCTATGTATGCTTAGATTTTTAAAACTATGCAACGGATTTTGATGAGGTTTTTTTAATAGATGGAATGATTCTAGAGGAAGGTTTATATGTATAATAACATCCTTTATATGGTAGAGAAATACTGTTATAAATATATTTAGCAAAACAATGTTTGCTGGGCCAGCTAGTTGCAACTAAAAATATCATTTTAATGTCATATACTGTAACTAAAAATATCATATTAACGTCATATACTGTAACTAAAAATATAATTTTGATGTCACATATTGTAACTAAAACTGTTATTTTAGTGTCACATACTGTAACTAAAAATGTAATTTTGAAGTCATATATTGTAACTGAAAAAGTAATTTTAAACTTATATATTGAAACTAAACATGTGATTTTTGACAAATAATTGAAAAATGGTTAAGAACGCTGTCATACGATGATACGAAGCACATTTTTAAAAATAAAAAATAGATTTAATAAATATTTTAAGACTAGCCCTAGAGTGATAATTAGTTGTAAAATATGCACATTACCCTTCTGGATATGTGTAAATATATCTTAAACACCAACTACAATTATTTAAAAAGATGTCTTACAGTTGACGTAAATTCCAACATTGTAAACGGGAGTAAAGGTTGCCTCGATACAGGCTTGCCTAGTGAGACAACCAACAACAAGGTATTTACTAATGTTAATTCTTAGACATTTTTCATTTTTTCACTTTCAACTTATATGTAACCAATAAAATAATTTTAAAGTCGTGTATTGTAACTAAAAATGTGATTTTAAAGTTGTAAATGCATGACAAGCATGTAAAGCTGTCTGTTCCAGTCTCAACACAAACGATAATCATTATCGGGTCGATAAAATTCGGCGATCGGAATCACCACCAATTTCACCAACCAACTGAAGTGTCACAAACATTGACACTATTATAGGCAGGAATGTAAGATGGTTTTTTTTTTTTAAAAATCACAATATTTTTATTTACCAAATTTTTAACAAATAACACAAGCCGATTTTTTATATTAGGTATAAGATAGCAAACAAGCAGATGGGTCTCCTGATGGAAAGAATCTACCATCGCCTATAGACACACACACAGTTGTTAATGGTGCGTTGCTATCTTGTGGCGAGGTCTAATGCCACATGCATAAGTTTACCGGCTAACTTACCTTCCAAACCGGAACACGTCAGTGACAAGCACTGACGCTATTGCGGCAGGAATAGGTAAGGCGTTTGTACTCGTACCAGACCCGGGCGAGAGAATGCAGAAGTCTACCACCTCACGATGGTAGTGACTCGCCTAGCTAATCGGTCACCTTTTACGACCTGCCTGGCAGAACAGCGGTTGGTCTATTTTTCAAAGGAGCCCGGAACCAACAAGGGGTAAAACACTTTTTTATTTTATATTACTCATAAAAAAGTAAATATGTTTTTGATATACAAACCTGAAATGCTTCAACGGGAATGTCAGATAACAGTCCGTTAACCAGATGCAACCTTTCTAATCTACCCACAATTTCACCTCCATTAAATATATCTTTGCCTAGTGACGTCATTAGGTGCCCATCTATAGATAACACTGTTAGATTCCCTAAAATCTAGAAAAAAGAAATATATATTTTTTTATATCGTAAGATAGCAAATGATGACTCCTATTGGAAATAGGCAATCATTATCTATAGACACCAGATGTTAATGGTGCGTTGCTATCAGTTTGGTAGTAATGCAACATGTGTAAAATTATCGGCTACCCTTCAAACCGGATCACGACGGAAACAAGTATTAACGCTATAGCCACAGGAATAGGTAAGGTAGTGGTACCAGACCGATATAAGACTTCGCAGAACTCTACCGCATAGTAGTCACAATGGTAGTGAGTCTAGCCAATTGTTTTCTTTAATGAATTACCTTGTAAAATGGCAGATGGTATATTCTTCAAGAGACTCCAGACCAAGATATACGGGATTTTTTTCACTGAGAGGCAGAAAACATACTAATTACAGCAACCATAACATTTTAAGGCTATATTTTTATCTTATTACTAGCTGTACCCGCGACTTCGTTCGCGTGGAAAAAAATCTAAAATAAAAACCCGCATAGTTCCCGTTCCCGTGGGATTTCCGGGATAAAAACTATCCTATGTCCTTTCTTGGGTCTCATACTATATTTGTACCAAATTTTATCCAAATCGGTTCTGTGGTGAAAGCGTAACAGACAGACAGACAGAGTTACTTTCGCATTTATAATATTAGTATGGAAGTAGGAATAGTTAGTAGAGGTAAACAAATTCCAGGGGGGGCAGCTGCCCCTCCCTGCCCCCCCCCCCCCCCCTCGGTACGCCCATGCCTCCTAGTATTATAACTGCAAAGGTTTGGATGGATGGTTGTTGGTTACTATTTTACACAAAAACAGCTGACCCAATATAAATGAAATTCTACAGGTAGATGATGAATTGGAATATTTTTTATCAACAACTTATTTTACCAAAAATAAGTTGTACCCATGGTATTTATGAAAAGCTTTTATAACACAGCGGGTTGCAGGTTGCAGCTTATATTGTAATTGCTAATGTTTGGGTGTTTGGAAATATGGATGAGTAACAACTCAAAAATGCAAAAACGTCATTATCAATTTGGATGAAATTTAGCATGTAGGTAGATAATGACCTGTAAGATACATATAGGTTATTTTTTATCACAAAAAAAAGTTGTTGCTGTGGGAATCACGAAAAACTCTTATAATATAGATTACAACTAGTATTTAATATGGTAAGTTCTACCTTAAAAGCATCCTTCGGAAACTCATCTATTTTAGTATTTTCCATATATATTTCCTGTAAAGTTTTATTTACACCGGCAAATGCATAAGCATCTATGGCTTTTATCGGTGTATCTATAATCTTCAATACTCTGACCGTAGATCTATGAAGCAATGGACCAAAAAGTCGTGCTAAAATACAATAAATATAAATAAATAAACATCACTATACAAATTAAACAATTTGATCAAACCCCAAATAAGCAAATTAATTGCTTGTGATATGGGTGTTTAGTGTTAGATTCTAATACATGGTTAGAAAGGTTTGAAAGAAAGTGGCAGTGTAAAAATGCGAAAGGACATGCTCCGTTGGTTTGGACATTACGAAAGAATGGCAGATGAAAGGTTAACAAAACAGATATACAATGCGAATTCGGAAGGATGTAGGTACCGGGGAACACCAAGACTGACGTACTATGATCAGATTAATCAAGTACTGTCCGAAAGTGCTGTCAAGAGTCTTCACAACCGGCGTGTGTGTATGAAGAGAGTAATGAATGTTGAAGAAGTGAGACAAGCCTGCAAAGATCGTAATGTATGGCACTCGCTTCTCTCTGCTACCCCATAAGGGATCTGACGTGAAGATATGTTGTTTTTGTTGATGTCTAATACATGGAAATACACACTCAAACAATGAAATCCAATCTTTAGGAATATTATAAATGCAAAAGTCTGTCTGTGTGTCTGTACTTTCACACCTTCACATAAAGGGATGAAAGTGTATAATGTTTCATCCTCTAGATGAAAGATTATACACTTACAAGCAAAGCTGCACATGTCAGCCAGTAAATATCATAAATGGGAAAGTTTGTATGCTTGGATGTTTGTTAACCAATCATGCAACAGTAGCTCAACTGATTTGGATGAAATTTGGCTCTCATGTAGATGATAAGACAGCGAAAGAGAATGAGATATGGAATAGCATGTAGGATACTTTTTATACCAGAAAATATGGTGTTCTGAGTAAAACTCTCACTTAACCAGTTCCTAAGTCTGCTCTAAAAACTTCAAATTAGTTCATATCAATCAACTCCCGTCGGTACAGTAAGTGGTAAATGCAAAGATGGGAGCTGCCACCCATCACGTCAAATCCGAATAAGCTAATCAAAGAGTGAAGGGTGGTAAATAGGCATGTGGAATATGAGAGGTGGGTTAAGAAGAAAGACAAATCTACAAGAATTGTGACATATGGCACTCGGTTCTCTCTGATCTGCAATGAAGATCTAACTTACTAACTCTTCTGATTCAGTGACCAGAAGTGAGTCTTGCCCTCCGAAACCAGATCTCTCCACCTCACTTGTTCTTGCGCAATATCCCACCAATTGTTAGCTTGGATATTACAAAAATCTGTGTGCACCACATCACTCCAGCACTACCTGGGGCGACCTACTGGTCTCCGTCCAGTAGGTCAACCCAGATACACTCTCTTGACTGCCCGATCCTCCCCTATGAGTTGATGTGTCCAAGAAATGAAGATATGTATGTACATTGTTAGGATATTGGATAACAGCATTTTAGTTTGAGGACAACAAACAGTATACATTAATTATCAATACACTTCATAACAGAGATTTTACTTCATAACAAAAACAGAGGGAACAAATATATAAGAGCACATGGAATGTTGCAAATTAAATTGATTTTTTTCTATGAGTTATGGCTGATGTAAAGTAATACCTAGATCTATAAAAAAATACATATAATCCATTACATAGATTACCAATAAAATAAAACATACTTACAAATCTTACATTCCCGTAATTCTAATTCTTCAATCGGAAACCCTAATCCAGCTATATTCCCCAGACCAATACTCATTACTGCCAGCCCCGTGTTCTCACATTTTATGTACAACCCTGCATCTGTTCCTTTCTCACAAGTGCATGGATATAGAAGTTGGTTATCTGATTCTTTTGGGCAAGGGTATGCTGGTCCTGGTGGAATGTATTCTGTGCTCAAACTATGTATTAATGTTGCTAGGATGAAAATCTGGATAATTGCCATTTTAAACCTAAAACAGTTAAATTAGTAAAATAATCTGTACTTAAGCTATAAATTAATGTTGCTAGGATGAAATATTGGATAGTTGGCATTACAAACCTAAAAATAAACAAGAATGGCAATATGTGCCCAAGCTATATATTAGTGCGTAAAATTTTGAATTGTTATTTCAAACCTAAAAAATAAATAAATATGTCAATATGTGCTCAAGATTTGTTGTTTATTAATTAATTATTAATTGAACTCATTTATAATATTTGCTGGTCCTGGTGGAATGTATTCTGTGCTCAAGTTATGTATTATGATACTAGGATAAAAATTTAGATTGTTGCCTTTTCAAACCTAGTAAATAAGTGAGATAAACTTTGCTTGAGCTATGTATTAATGTTGCTAGGATAAAAACTCTGATAATGTATACTTTTAAAGAAAATTCAAGTAGTTGCCATTTCTATTCTAAAAAGTTAAATTAATGTGACACTGCACTTCAGCTATGTTTTAAATTAGCTAGGACAACATTTTGGACTGTTGCCATTTAAAACCTAAATAATTAAATAAGTATGACAATCTGTGCTCAATCTATATATTAATGTTGCTAGGACAAAAATTGGGATAGTTGCCATTTCAAACATTAAAAAATATTATTATCATACAAATGGCTATTCATGTTACTATATGCTTGTTTTTTTTTTAACGCTTACAGAAAAAAGGCTTAGCAATGTTTGGGATATAAGTATCCTAAAATTGTTAATACATATAATAAAATCGTAGGAAAGTCAATGTATGTCCAGGGTAAACTCAAAAAGTACTGCATGGATTTACTTCAAATTTTGCATGAATATTACTAACAGGTTGGGTCAACATACAGGCTACATATTATCATGCTATCCCCTCGCGGGAGAAGCAGTGTGGAGTAAACAAGTCCGTGCGGAAGAAGTCGCTGGCAACAGCTAGTTCAGTATAAAAGTAGTAATTTCTTATTTCATTTCAATAGAGTTTAAGCAAAATCTGCATATGGAAGTGTCTGATTCCCATTGTGAACAAGTGATAAATCACTCTTCATGATTTGGCTGCATAATTTATCATATTCTGCCAATAATAATACTAAAGAAACTAGCCAAATATGCAAAATACCAAACATTCTTGGCATCTCTTATTATAAGTATTAGGATTGTAGTGTTAGAATAGCAGTAAATTAGTAATAAAGATGAAGAAAAAATGATCGCCTCTGTGGTCTAGTGTTCCGGTGTCGGAGTTGACCACATGAGGTCCCAGGTTCGATTCCTGGGTCGGGCAATTCAAAAATGTGTTTTATTCAGTTTTCTGATAAAAACAATGTTGCCCGGGATTGGAAAGTGCCCGGTTGGCGATAGGCTTGCCACCTATCACATTGTGGGACCAAGTGTCTTCGACTAATCGTAGGTACACATGTTGTGCCTCTGCCTACCTCTTCGGGGATATGGGCGTGAAGATACCTTTTTTTTTAAAACTCCATTCCCCACATCTCATTTTTCATACCCCATATTGGACTAGGCCCCTAGGAAGAAAAGACCACATGCTTTTCTGCCAGGCAGTTCGTAAAAGGCAAACATTTGACTCTACAAGTTTGTATCATTGTGACAATGATGTGGACAGCTTTGCAACGTGTCATCTGAGTATATGGTACAACCACCTTACCTACTCCTGCAGCAATAGTGTCAATGCTTGTCATTGTAATGTTCCAGTATGTCTTTGCAATGCTGACACAGGGAAAGCAAATGCACCAATAACATCTTTGATGTCTATAAGTGATGGTTTCTCTTTCTGATGGAAAGTTTCTCTTTCCATCAGGAGAGCCATCAGTTTATTTGCTATCCGATGAATACTAACAAGGTGACACAGTTTCACTTCGACACGGCTGCCACTCCTCACATTAACCACCAACAGGTGAATACAGAAATCTCATCTAAATAGGAGTATAGCTAAAGTGACACGAAACAGTCCCATACTCTTCCACATAAAATGTATGGGAAGCAAAACACTTCCCACCAATTGTGTGTGAAAACATCTTCTGTAACTAGGTGCGGAAAATTTTTCTCCTTGTATTTCGACACATCGAATTGCTGGCGGTTTCTTCTTTTTTGGCGCAATTTTGCAAGTTTAACTTGAAATTTATATATTAATACTAAGTTTTGTATGTAATTTATATTTCACCAAATTTTGATTTATTGAAACATGTCAAAAATGAGGTCTTGTCATTTTAACATTGATATAAAAAACCCAAGATACACAATCAGTGTCTCAAAAACGTCCTCCAAAAATGAGCGCAACATTTTAAACATTTCAAATAGAATCGCATCGGTCAGGACACTGTCAATTTTATTTCTTTTCGTACATTGCTTTGTAAAAACAACTATAAATATTGCGCTTAAAGTTGGATATGAAAAGACACATGTTTTTGACATATCTACAACTACTTTAATGAAATTAGTGACACTTTTGAGTGTGTTTTGTTCGAGACTTTTATTTATATTGGAAAAACTGTTTTTGTTTGCTTTCCCAATATATAAAACACAATTCTTACAGTCAAAGCCAAGTAAAATTTTTAAAGATTATTAATTAAACCATGACTTACACTGTAGGAACTTTTTTATATTTTTTTAAATATAGCCTTACAATGTTTTTTAATATCATTAGCAAACAAGCCAAGGCTTTCCTGATGGAAATAGAAACTATTGCTAGTATACACCAAAAATGTTAGTAGTGTATTGTTTTCTGTGTAGTGGGATGACAATGCCACACACATAAGTCTACTGGATACCTTTAACCCGTCAAACTAGAACACGATAATGACATTGACACATTGCAGCACGAATAGTAAAGTATTTATTGTTGTATAGGTATGACAGGGTACCATGATAGGGCAAGACTTGCTGAACTCTACCTCCTCATAGACACATTGGTAAAGAATTGTATAGCTGCCTTCGCCTTTTACAAACTGCCTGGCAGAATGGCCTGGCAGAAGGGTAATATAGAGTTACTGTTATTTATGAAACTGCATATTATTATCAAAACCTAATGTGTTTTTAGTTTGCTTCTTTTCCATGATGATATTATTGATGAATATATATATATATATATATATATATACATATACTATACACATACTATACACACATAACACATATATATATATATACATATACACATAACATATATATATATATATATATATATATATATATATATATATATATATATATATATATATTAGGGATGGGCCGAAATTCGTTTTACATTCGGTTTAACCGAATTTCGGCAACTTGAACCGAACTTCGACATTCGGCCGAAATTCGGTTTAAATGCCGAACATTCGGCACTAGAAGAAAGTATCTTCTTGCACTAATTTGCTTGAAATCTATGCTAATGTTATAAAGAGGAAAAATTTGTATTCTATATTTTTATATATTGTGTCATCTAAATTTAAAAACTACTAAACCGATTTGAAAAAATCTTTCACCTTTCTTTAACGAGTAACATAGGCTATACTATACTTTCGAAAAAACAGTCGATCTAGCAGGCCATCCCTGAAACATCCCGCTAAATAAAAAAACATAAAAACAAAAGTGAAAAAACTTCAGCATAGATTTTTGAGTTCGAAAAGTTCAAAAAATATGTAAAACGGTTGACCCTGCAGGTCATCCCTGAAACTTTCTACTAGATCTTTATCTATATCTTAGCACATTACAGATTTTTTCAGAGTTCAAAAATCATAAATTTGTTACAAATATTCGTTAGTACATAGAAGTCGTTGTAAATGACAGTAATTTCAAAATTTTTGAAATGCTATATATTTTAAAAACGATGATTGATTTTGGTCTTTCGATTGCCATTAAACGCAATTTTTGACCTCTAAAATGTTTTCATAGCTACGTAATTTACAGACTCAGAAACGTGGAAACAATATCAAAAAATTTTTTTTTTGAATTTTCGATATTACTGAATCCCAAATAAATCAACCGATTTTGGTGCAATTTGCTTATTTGACGCAATTTATAGAGAGAAAAGCTGATTAGACTTTAAGTCAATCGGTATATTAGTCTGAAAGTCATTTTAAACATGCTAAGTTTGCTGTAAACAACAAAATATTAATATTTGAAAAGCCGTAACTTTTGAAAACTTGATTTAATTTTGATCTGTGAAACTGTATTTGAAAAAATTTCGAATTTATGTCGAAAAAACACTTTTTCCAAATTTTTTCGTCAACGATAACTTCCGAACGGATTAACCGATTATGATACAATTTATGAATTAGGCGCAGTTTTTTAAAAAGAGGTGATAAAATTTTATACTCAATCGATACATTAATCTGTAAATTATATTAAAAAAATACGTTTCGTCAATTTTTTTTGAAATTTTTTCAAAATTTATCAAAATATTCTAGTCCGAATTGGTTAAAATTGTTGGAAGCAAAATTGAGCAGAATCTAGATCAATGCCATTAACCGCGTTTCGATCGGTCAAGCCGTTCAAAAGTTATGAAATATTTATATACATACATACATACATACATACAACCATACACTCTCTCATATATACAGACATACTGACGTCATCGCGAAAATAGTTAGAAAATGTTCCATACGTAGCGGGAAGTTGAAAATCAAAAGTATGATATAAATGAAGATGCATATATTTTAAAACATGATGATTTAGATCTTTTTAATTGCATTCAACGTAATTTTTACCTGTGAATGGTTTAAGTAGCTCCAAAATCGGTAGTTTAAAAAATGTCGAAGAAAAGGTAAAAAAATATGTAAGTCAGTTGACCCTGCAGGCTATCCTTGAAACGGTCCGCTAAATTGAGGTATTTAGGCTCAAAGGAACAAAAGCTATAGTTTTTGTTAGCATTTTTTTCAAGGTTCAAAATCCTGACTATTGTTATAAATGACAGCAATTTCAGTTTTAAAAAGCTGTATATTTTGAAAACGATGATCGGTTTTCATCCTTCAAATGGCATTCAACGAAATGTTTGAGGTCTAAAATGTTTTTGAGCTACATTCTCGATGACAACTCGATTTTCAAAAATCGGAGCAAAATCAGTAACTTCCTTATCTATATACCTAAGTAGCAGAAAGTTAAAAATAAAAATCCATGCCTAAATTGGAACAATGTAACTCAATGTATCAAAATTTTGCTGTTACGTCATTAATTCACGTGCGTTGCGAAACCCATTAACGATATCCTATATATCCATACTAAAATTATAAATGGGAAAGTGTATCTGTTTGCTTGTCCGTCTTTCATGGCAAAACGGAGCGACGAATTGACGTGATTTTTTAAGTGCAGATAGTTGAAGGGATGGAGTGACAGGATACTTTTTTTCTCTTACTTTACGCGAGCGAAGCCGCGGACAATATAATAGCCAGTAGTAAATAGTAAAATAGGTAAATAGCTAGTATAAAATAATTAAATTTTAAGCAAATTCGTAAAAAAGTCACGACGTGTCGCTTTTAAGAAAGCGCCTCAAAATTAAACCGAAGTTCGGCCGAAATTCGGCCGAATTTTGTATTTTCGCCGAATGTTCGGCCGAAGTTCGAATTCGGTTCAAACCACATTCGACCCATCACTAATATATATATATATATATATATATATATATATATATATACTAGCTGTCGCCAGCTACTTCGTCTGCCTAGACTTTGTTTACTCCGTACAGCACCTCCCCGCTAAGTGATAGCATGATAATATGTAGCCTATATGTTGACCCGACCTGTTAGTAATATTCATGCAAAATTTGAAGTAAATCCATGTGGTACTTTTTGAGTTTACCCCGGACATACATACAGACAAACAGATAAACAGACAAACAGACAAAAATTCAAAAAACTATATTTTTGGCTTCAATATCGATTGTAGATCACGCCCCAAGTATTCTTTTAAAAAAATATTCAATGTACAGTTTTGACTTTCCTACGATTTTATTATATGTATAGATAGATGTATATATTATTGATGATATTATCATTATGAGAAAAGAATACCTCCTAAATAGGGTGGACTTGTACACTGTATGAAACTAATTAATCAAATACATGTTTATTAAAAAAATAGAAGGGTGGGTTTCTGTGACCCCCTTTTTAGGGTGATCTAGTACCTTCCCCCCTTCACCTCCACCCCTTAAAACCCCAAAATTTGTGGGTTACTAAAGTACAGTTTTACTGAATGGCATATGATCTATTCTTTTAAGGGAGCACAGACCAACAGGGTGAAATATGTGGCTTTCTCAAAAAAAATATAAAATCCATAGCTATGGAATTTACCTAGCAAAAAAAACAGAAAAAAGAATTAAAAGGACCACACAGTACATTTAAGAATTCAATTATATAAGAATTAAGAATTCAACTGTATATGCTTCCTAGGTACCTATTAAATGTCGCGTAAATTATTTCCAAGGTTGATAGAAACTTACCAATTGCTCACTAGTAGAAGGTCGAAAAACTTGTTTTTTAATTACGTGTACAATGGATTAGATTCCAATTATCAAAATCAATGTTTTTAAGTATTTATTGGTTTATTCTTTATGAAAATAAATAGCATTTCATTGATAACTATCAAAGTAAACTTATAATAAAAACAAAAAGTTTACTAAAACTTTCACTTCGTTACAAATTTATTGCGCAACTGTATGTATGGATAAAAACTGTCAAAACAATAAACGTAGCGTTTTATGCTTAAGCTTGATTATTTTAACAAATTATAAAAATACTACGTGCATTTAATGCGCTATTATTTTGGTTTTTTATTTTTCCAAACAGAAAACCAACAACACACAACTGTGAGAACACGATGACACTGACAAGAATCAAAGATGACAAGAATGATAAGATTTCAGGGCTTCCAGATATATTTTTCAATTTCCCCAATTTGCGAACTTTTCCCCAAAATGGGATTATAGTTTCGGAGACATTCATCAAAATGGTCAAATAAAAATTGAATTAATTGGAAATTCTATCATCAGGTAGGTAAAAATATGAGATAAATAATATTGTGAGTCTACACATGCTTGCATTAAAAAAGTCTGTGGTGCCGTTCTGTCTCAAAGTGAAAAAAATAAGCCATGTTGGGTTTGTTTACCTACATTTATTTGATATTGCTAGATAATCAAATAAGTTACGACAGTATCTCATGGACAATAGTAATGTTGTAATTATTTTCAGTCTTTGAACACTTTTCTAGACTGTATGCTTATCATTAGAGATTAATTTTATAGAACATTAACTCCATATAATGGAATTTTTTTCCCAGAGATTTCTCTGGAGACGAATCTTATACAACAAAATATTTGAAAATGGAAGGTAAGCAACCTTACTAAATTTACTAGTAATATGGCTTTCACTGTAGTCTACCAGCTTTGGAACTTCTAGTATTTCTTATTGAGAGAAGAATAATAAAACTGAGCATATATCTACGCTCACTTCAGAAAAGAAATTGATCGAGACTAGTATAAATCTTTTCCATAAAAACAGTTTTCATATGGTCTACCTATGTAATACACTCATGTGTCGCTAGCTTTCGGACTAACTGCAGATTAAAATACACATGTTTTTAAATCATATAACTACTCAAATATATTTAGTAACCTTTAAATTCAAATATTTTGACATCTTCAAATGTATTAATTACTTTCCAAATCTTTCGCATCAATTTAATATATTCGATATCAGATATCGAATATATTAAATTGATGCGAAAGATTTGTCATAGATTCTATGACAAATCAATTTTAGTTTGATTATTTAAACATTGGCATTAGTATTTTTGATTATTAATTCTAAATTTTAAGAGGTAGAGTAAACATGAAATAGCTAGTACTAGTGATACGTCTTGGTATTAATTTAATAACATTGTTAATAAAAGTGTTTCTCCTAATTTTAGTGAGGATAATATTATTATTATTGTTAAATACAAATATATTAGTATAAGATTTAATTTAAAATTTATGATGAGAATGAACACAATTTTAACATTAGCACGCCATAAAACAGGCAAAATAGGATTAAAGAGTAGCATATTATTAAATAAATTAGATAAAAAAGTATCTTCACGTCCATATCCCCGAAGGGGTAGGCAGAGGAACAACCCACACCACAAATGTTACAGGTGGCAAGCCTATCGCCAACCGGGCATTTTCCGATCCCGGGCATCTTTGTGTTTCTCAGAAAACTGAAAAAAAACTTTTTTTTTTGTACCCGACCCAGTGGACCTCATGTGGTCAACGCCAACGCTGGACCGCTAGATCACAGAGGCGATTTAATAAATTAGATCCAATTATAAACCCTATTTTGTGCAACCAAAGAAACTATTATTAAAATCATCGTTGTTGGAATATGCTGTGATCACAGACCACATGAATACTAATGGACACGGTGTTTGGCGTAAAACGTGTAGGCGTTCATATGAGCAAACGCTCATATTACTGAAAAAACTTTTAAAACAACAAAGAAAAATATCAACACGCAGGGACTGAACCTGCGACCATTTCCCTAAAGCCGGGAAGCTCTCCCACTGAGCTAGTGTCAACAGACTCGGTGTGGCGAAATTCTTCTTTGCTATATGATCGATTACGTTGATTGCTAATATTACTGTCGAAAGTATGGTAAATCACTAATGTTGTGGACTGAAAAACTGTTTTTTACTGTTTTCTAAACTAAGTTTGTACGTTATATTATTGTTACGTGCTTCGGTATATTATATTATAACATTTAATCTCTTTTTTTTTAAAGAGAAATAATTCAAGTCCGAAGTTACTGGCTGCGTTGTTATAAATAATATTAAAAAATATTGATAGAACTTTTTTGCGATAGAAAGTCTAGTTTCATAGAACTTAAATGGAACAAACTAATAAAAACCATATTTATAATATTTGCTATTTAATAAGTATATCGTGATTTTTGTCATCGGCACATGGTGAAACTCCATTTCTAATTATGTAAATGCACTTGTGCTGTTTCACAAAACATGTTTACTATATATTACATTACTATACTTTTTTATATCATAAGATAGCCAACAAGCAGATGGGTCTCCCGATAGAAAGAGTCAACCATCGCCTATAGTCACCAAGTTGTTAATGGTGCGTTGCTATCTTGAGGCAAGGTCTAATGCCACATGCATAAGTTTACCGGCTACTCTAAACTAGAACTCAACAGTCACAAGTACTCACGCTATTGCGGCAGGAATAGGAATAGGTGGTACCAGACCCGGGTGAGACAATGCAGAACTCTACCACCTAGTAGCCACGATGCTAATGACTCGTATAGCCGGTCGCCTTTAGGCCCCTCACCCACGGCGACTTTTGTAGCAATGCAGTTGCGACGCTGTCGCACGTCCGCGTCGGTACAGTCGCGAAGCGGTCGCTAGCTTTGTGCCCTCACCCACATAACCGCGATAGAGTTGCGATGCAAACGCCTTACTTGCGCGCTTCTGTCGCTATGCAAACGCGATTCAGTAACGGCACAAAAATACCTGCGATCGCTAGAGTTGCGAAATAGACTCCTTTGAGGCAACGTTATTGGTCACGTTGTCTTTAGCGCTGCTTTTACGTAAGCAGCCGAAGCATAAGTAACGAAAGCAGCGTCAATATTCCGACAATGTTCGACACGGCCGCGCGTTTGCATCGATACAGTCGCGATACAGTAGCGCGTTACAAATTCAACTAACACGCGTTAGTAGCAATGCTGTCGCGTGTTTAGTAAACGCGCGATAGTATTGCTACAAAAAGTCGCCGTGAATGATGGGCCTTACGACCTGCCTGGTAGAACGGCCGTTGGCCTATTTTTCAAAGGAGCTCAGACCAACACAACAACAACAACATCACAATAATAATTGTTTTTTGGAAGACAATAATGATTGACTTTGGTGATATAATATTATGTATATACAAACACTCACCCACACGCGCGTGCACAATTTGAGGATTTGGTGAGTGAGTGCCGTGAGTTTGGTGAGAAAACTAATGTACAGAAACACGGTGTTTGAATGGAATAAAACAAGCACACGGTAGAAACATTGTGGAATCTATGCGGTTTACACAGTGTTTTCACTGAAAAATCAAGTCCGCGATGATTTGTAACCATTAATTTTCTCAATATTGATGTAGTGTGTCAATAGTACTGTGACATCCTATGTATCAATAGTATCGGTACTACCACTGGTATCAATATTATAGATAGGATTACCGATAGTCTTATTACCGATAAATGTTGATTAATTCGATATTTAGTAGTACCGTTGATAAGGCTATCGATTGTCGATCACTGACGGGCAACACTAATTGCGATTGGGTTTGTTTGTATCGTACCGTGTGCATACACTGACATTTTTGTATGCGTACAAAATGAAGCTACACTTGATATCTTAGAAACATTTTGAACCAATATTATTGACCGATTTGATTTTGACTAAATTTGGACTTATATATCAGGAATGCCTCTCTGAGTGCAGAGGCAGAGTTTATAATCTGACTCCTCACTCAATCTGACTCACTTGAGGTGTTATGTGGGCTAACCATTGATATAAAAAAAAACCCAAGATGCACAGTCCTGAACAAATCTGATACTCGAAAGTGTCCCTAATTTCATTTTAATAGTTATAGATATAGCAAAAACATTTGTTTTTGCATATCCAACCTTAAGCTCTAGACTTACAGTTGTTTTTACAAAGCAATGTACAAAAAGTAATAAAATTGAGTGTCGCGACCGACGCGATTCTATTTGAAATGAGCGCACAATTTAAAATTGTGCACTCATTTTTTGGCGACGTTTTTGAGACACTGATAGTGTATCTTGGGTTTTTTATATCAATGGGGCTAGCCAACGATTTCTATGTACTAACGTACGTAGTTCAATCATCTCTTTGGTGCTAGCGCAGCCAAATAATCTTCAATAATTCAGTACATCATAATCTGATGATTTCGGGTTCTCAATTTATTCAGAAAGGCTTTCTGGATGTATGAGTCCAGCTTTAAAGTGTTGTTCAGTCCTGAATCCTGATCACGGAATTATTATAGAGGTCCAAATTAATGACTGAAGTCACAGCACAGATCAGATAATTGTAGCTAACTATGAAACTAGATCTAGCTAGATTGAAGTCTATGATTTAAAATTATCTCATTAAAATGACAAGACCTCATTTTTGACATGTTTCAATAAATCAAAATTTGGTGAAATATAAATTACATACATAACTTAGTGTGAATATATAAATTTTAAGTTACACTTGCAAAATGGCGCCGAAAAAGAAGAAACCGCCAGCAATTCGATGTGACGAAATACAAGGAGAAAAATTTTCCGCACCTACAGAAGATGTTTTCACACACAATTGGTGGGAAGTGTTTTGCTTCCCATACATTTTATGTGGAAGAGTATGGGACTGTTTCGTGTCACTTTGTTCGGGAACAAATCAATGCCTCGTCTACTGGATGTTGATACAATGGGTTGTTTGCAAAATTACGCAACTAACTACACCAGACGCTATAATTTTCCCTTATTATTTCTATATGTTTTGTCAAGTTGTGTTATTAACTGGATTTTTTGTTCTTCTTTGGATGTGGTTGGGAAATAGTGTTGTGATACCCTATTTCAAATCATTTTATCGTGCACTTGTTGAAGACGAAAAATTGGATGCACTTAATACCACACGATTATCATTTAGAAGATACTGTTTTAGAAAAAGTGAAATCTTTGATAACAGCCTAGAAAGTGCAAGTGCAATTCTGCGTCCAAGTTACACATATTTATTGTCAGTGGCTGTAGATTATATTATATATGATATGCTTAATTAAAATGTTTTCATGTTTTATTAGCTTAAGTTTTAATAGTTAAGAGCCTTAAGGTAGGAGCTTAGACCTCGGATGAGCATGCATAGCTGGCAGTCCTGGTTATAACTAGAAATAGGCGGTAATCATTATCAGGTCGTTAAAACGCGGCGATAAGGATTACCACTCATCCACCAACTGGCAAGCTGGTGAATCATCATGAACTGGAAAGTCCATATTATAAACATCCAATTCACTCTGCTTACCCCACAAGGGAACTGGTGTAATGATACTTAGAAGCCATATTTAAGAGGGTAACAATGATCATCCTAGTTTTTCCTTATACACAGGACTCCCCAAAAAATTTATTACCGCTCATCGGTGAATTTGCATCGTTAGCTTGATATGCATCTTTGTTTCCTTTTAACGCATTGGCTAAAAAGTAGTTGTTACTACAGATACGGTCTTTTTGGGCAAACAAAGTACTCAGCTAGAATTTAAGTTATTTGGACTCTAGGGCGCATGCAGCCTTCACGTCAGCGGGGGGGAAGGGGGTCATATGTTTGCGGTTCATAAATCCATAGCTATATCATTGCTAAGGGGGGGGGGGGGGGCTTGACCCCCATACCCACCCCTAGATCTGCTCTTATTTGGACTTAGAGCCCACCGCAAGGGCTTTTAGAAACCAGAGACAGAGACTCGTTAAGTCATGAAGTCGTATAATACTTTATGTAACGAGTCACTATCATCGAGAATACTAGGTGGTAGAGCCCCACAACGTCTCATCCTTCTACTATCGTAATCATAACATTGACAACCACTAATTACGCTATTACCATCCGGCCACGCGAACCGGCGGCGGCGGCGGCAGCAGTGCGTCAGGCGAGGCAAAATTCGTCGGTCACCCCACCGCCGCCGGTCGCCACGCCGCGTGGCATGTTTAGTACTTTCCCATACATTTGTTTCAGACGCCAGACGCTTAGCCGCCGTTCGCGCCCCCCGAAATATTTTGCGGGCACGAATTTCGCGTGGCCAGGCCGTTACGGCAGGTATAAGTTTAAGGCGGTAGTTCCCAATATATTTTCTTAAAAACATTAAAATTTTAGCTGCATCTCATTAATACGCTCCTGAATGGTTTCTGCATTTTAATTTCTAATCTTTACACATTCGCAAGTTGAAAGATTATACCAGATCAAATAGGGCATCACGTACAACATTTTGTTGCTAATAATATAAAGATTTAACCGACAGACTACTTAGAAATGCAAGCATACTTAAATCTTTAAAACTACGCAATGGATTTTGATGCGGTTTTTTTAATAGATAGATTGATTCTTGAGGAAGGTTTAAGTGTATAAACCTTTTCGATATTCCCACGGGAACAAAAGCTGCGCGGGTGAAACCGCGGGCTGTTCGCTAGTTAACTTTAACAAGATTGATCATTACGTGACCCCAAACGTCAAAAACAAACTTCCTTTTTTCAATCAAAATTATATTTCATGTGCTAGTAATTTTTTTGGTGCTATTTCTGCTGCCCTAAAGATGTGATGCAAGGCGCGGATCCAAAAGGAAGGCAATAGGTGTAATTGTCGCCCCTCCTCTGAGCTACGCCTAATTCTTCAAATTATTGGAATTATTTGAGTAACTTACTAATACTACCTACAAAACCTACAAAACTCTAACTTATCAGGAAAGCTCAGGCCATAGACTAGCTCAGGTGTGACTTGCAGAGTTAACACGTTTACAGAATTTCTTAACTGACAATTTTCTGGAAGACTAAGTGCTCTAAACCACATCCCGAATCCGCGCTTCGTGATGCCCTAAGCAGTTGCTTCGTTTGCTTATGGGTTAATCCAGCACTGAATTTAACTGATTTAGGGAATGACAAAAAGTATTCACAAGACACAGCACGCTGTTTGTTAAACGACGAATACATACTTTAAATATCACGAGTGACTTTCTTTTATCGATTCTACTTTTTACGACGAGTTTTTCCTAAAGTGCTGCTAAACACACTCTCGTAATAACGTCGTATTCTTCCTGTCAGTTTGAAACAACGCAGCAAGGAATTTCTTGCATACTACGACCACTTGATTTCTAACTTCTAAGTATAAGCAAAATTTACCCACGTAAACTTCCAAACAAATTACAATGTAGATGGCATATTTTCAGCGACAATTTTTGAATAAAATATTGTTTCACGCAATCTAAACAAGTGATCCCAATTTTTTTATCTGGAGCTACAATGTAGTAATGAAGCATGACGTAAAGCTACTTATTTTAGTTTTTATTACTTTGTGATATACAAAATTGAAAAAAATAATGAAACGTTGCTTCAGGCCCCTTTTAAAAATATAATCAATTGCCGTACAGCTAGGCATTTGGTAAAAAGCCAAAGATGGCTTATACACGTCACTTACATTGTAACTACTAACTAGGTGGTAGAGCTCTACACCTATCGCTCACCTATTCCTGCCACAATAGCATCAGTGCTCGGTGTCGGTAAGGTAGGTGATTAACTTATGCATGTGGTATTCCAATACAGCTACATGAATAGCAATACGCCAATAACACATTTGGTATCTATAGGGGAAGGTGGTATTTTTCCACTAGGAGTTCCATCTGCTTGTTTGCTGTCGAGTTTAAAAAACCCCGTTTGATTAATGTGTTATGAAATAAAATTAATTAATAAATTCCAATCGAAAATACCTTAAATGCGTATTGCACTACAGGGTTTTATTTTCAGGGTTAGTTGACTAATTTGTTAGACTCAGATGACGATGAAAAAATTTTATCTTCAAATCTCATATGTATGCTTAGGGGATAAATCTTTA
The DNA here is from genome assembly GCA_036924255.1 of Apodemia mormo. Classification (NCBI taxonomy): domain Eukaryota; kingdom Metazoa; phylum Arthropoda; class Insecta; order Lepidoptera; family Riodinidae; genus Apodemia; species Apodemia mormo. Next base: position 1,177,701 of record JAUPFN010000029.1, read on the forward strand.
TAATTGCTACGCTATCTAGTGGTTGTGTTTAAAACCCTTGTTTTATCAAAAAAAATTAAAAACGCGAATGGTCCGTATATTGAAGATTCTTATAAAAATCTTTTTAGAAAAGCAAAGTGTAGTTTAATAATAATAAATAATAACAATTTTATTTCCATTGATAAATCTCCATTAAACACTAATAAATTACGAATACAATATTTACTTACTAATATGCGGATCTGGGTTATTTGACATGATCAGGGTTTTCAAGAAAATTTGACCAAAACGGAAAAATGACTGAACTCCATGAAAGATTCTTTAAAAATATGTTGACCTTTCAAACTTAATAAAGACATCCTTTAGAACCTGATATCCTAAAATCAAAAGCAATCGACAAAATTTGAAGGCAATGGAGTATAAATCCTACTGGAACTATGTAATCTGCTCTAGAGAAAAGCCTGGAGACTGAAACTAGCCTCTTTAGATACAAAAGAAAGATTTAACACAGACACACGAAAATTGTTACTTTACATGCTTTTAACATCGTGATCAATATCATGGATCAATGGACGCTTTCAATGATACATATTCCACAAAATTGTAGATCAGTAAGTTGGGTTAATAAAGGTCCAAGGCACCAGCGAACAAACAATTAATTTCAAACAACTGATAAAAAAAAAAACAGACTTTAAATGTTTCTCTTTCTCGTAGAATGATATAAGGCTTTTGGTTGTGCAAATGAGATTGGTTAGAAAGTATTCCGGTAAATAAGCGTTTCTCAGCACCTAATACCACCATCCTCACCATTTCGATACCTGAAAGTCCACAACCGTGCGATTCTCGAGGCACTTTTTGCCCCGCACTGCTCCTATGTGGAACCAGCTATCGGCAGAAATTTTTCCAAACGGATACGACCTAGGGACCTTCAAGAAAAGACACTACTCATTCTTAAAAGGCCGGTAACGCAACCACAAGACGCCTGGTAGTGTAGTTGTCTATGGGTGGCGGTAATCACTCACCGTCAGGTGAACTTCCTGTCCGTTTGCCCCCTCTTCTATAAAAAAAAGAAAAACCATTGATATTTATTTGTAATTTGATAAATGAATAACGAAATAAAGAGAGAATCAATAATCAGGGTATTGTAAACTGTTACAAAATAATTATTACATCCTCTAAAAGAAGTCTAACAAGGATGTATTTTATCACTCGTTAGATAAGGCAGCAGGGGCGTAGCTACCACCGTATCTGCCGTATCAATTATACGGGGCCCTCGGTACGGCCCCCAACATGCGTAATGATACGTAAGCAAAAATGAATAAAAACTTCCCAAATGGCAAAAGTCAAAATAGCAATTTCTTCTTTTTCAAAAAAAATGGCAAGGAGGGTGTATATTTAATTAGAATTGTTTGTAAACATTTTATAAAAAGTGACAAATAGATGATTATAAGATTATGATGAATAAATATTTCTTTTAATTTTATGCAAACATTTTTTCTTTTATGAGAAATCTCTACCTTTCATAAGGTATTTTTCTTTAGTTATTTCATATCTAGTACCTAGTTTCCTTATCTATCTTTGTCCTCTTATCAAATCCATTGAATGGACCGATTTATGTTTAGGTAGCCTATACCTAAACACTGCTGTGGGAAATAGCATAAAAAATAGACTCCTGTCTACTTCTTATTCAAGTGTTTACCAATAATACAAAAATACCACGTATGGTCCATAATTTTACGACAACCCTATTCAACAAAATGATTTTGACAGCCCTGGAGATTTGACAGCGCGTGCTCACAGGTGCCACCAAGCGTCGAAAAGCTTGCCCTCCAAACTCATTCTAGTGACATGCTGCCTTTTCTGTATTAGCTAGTACCAAGGAAGTTATATTCTACCTGGAAGGTCCACATGTACCTCAAAATCGTTCCGAAGAGTACCACGACATGAGTGGAGTGTGTCTCTTTCTACTAGGGTGTCCATACATATTTGTGCAACAGGACAATATCATTCTAAAAAAGCGGAATAGAACTGATATGGACAGCTACGATAAGTCCTGGATAGTACCCACGGCTATCAATTTTTGAAAGTCGTGTAGGTTAACAATGTCTGTTATCGCTCTTATTGACGAAGGAAAATGCACATTCATAATATGTTGTTTTGACTCACACCCATAATTTGCTAACTTTAGGGTTAGATCAATTCGTGTGATTTGTCTAATGATATCGTATTATTACGACAGGCTGTAGTGAGATGGAGGGGGCCGGATTGCAACTATAAATGCTAGCATATTAGTAACGTGTCGGGCCGCAACACATTGACCAGTTTTGTGTACAGTTAACTGCCGAACTGCATGTTAAGGCTAGTTCTTTGTGGCCTTTAATCGTTCTTAACCCATAATTTCTGATTTTGTAAATGCACGGAGAAAATTGTGTGCGCTCAATTCCGCTCTGCAAATCTGCCGCACTTTGGCCCGGCATAGTGTACGAGAGTTTATATAAAATGTATCAAAGTGATCTAGGTGAATTTTTGCGAAGCACCCTGACCAACTGCGGCCCATCTTAATGTGTTAGAGCGTAAAATAGGATTATTAAAAATAATAAAAGTTAGAATAATTTTACTTCATATGTAACTGAAATAAATAGCTAAATTTGTTTTCATACTGAGCTGTTTCGCGGGTAAAAAGTGTGGTAAAAAATTTTTTGCATGTGTGATCTTTCTGCCGAATTGAGCATTATACATACAGATAAAAGATCAAAATACTCTTCTAGAAAATGTATGCATTAATTACGGACAGATGACAATTACATTACATTGCTTTAAAATTTGTTCGAGTGAAGCAGTCCAGCGATACTGAAGAATCAATAAAACCTAGAGGATACGGTGAGAAATATTGCAAAGTCTTAATGCCAGTCTACTGACAGGGTCCTGGATAAAACACTTCGGTTCCGGTTCCAACGTTCAAGTTCAAAATGTCCAATTCCCAAAATATACAACATTTTCAAAATGCCTATTTCCTAAAATGGTCCATTTTTCTCCACGTTGGTCTCATGCTCCTTTGAAGAATAGGCCAACTGCCGTTCTGCCAGGCAGGTCGTAAAAGGCGACTTATTGGCTATAAGTGTCACTACCATCGTGACTACTTGGTGGTAGAGTTCCGCAACGTCTCGCCCGGGTATTCGCTACCATCGCAGAAGCTATTCCTGCAGCAATAATGTCAATTTTATATCATAAGATAGCAAACAAGCAGATGGGTCTCCTGATGGAAAGAGACAACCATTACCTATAAACACCAAATATGTTAATGGTGCGTTGTTATGTATTAACGAGGTCTAAGGCCACATGCATAAGTTTACCGGCTACCTTACAATCCAAACCGGATCACGATGATGACAAGCATTGACTCTATTGCGGCGCAAATAGGTAAGGCGTTGGTGCCAAATACCAGTGCGAGATGTTGCGGAACCACCTAGTAGTCACGATGGTAGTGAAATTATTTCTTGTCAAGAGTTAAGTAAACTTTTTGACAAGCAGTTACGCTATTGCGGCAGGAATAAATAAGGCGGTGGTACCAGACCCGGGCGAGATAATGCAGAAATCTACCACCTAGTTGTCATTGTCGTGCTCCTGTTTGGAGGGTAAGGTACCTGGCAGACTTGTGCATGTGGCATTGCAAACCCGCCACACGGATGGGAACGCACCATTTATATCTTTGATGTCTAAACGCGATGGTTTCTCTTTCCATCAAGAGAGCCGTCAACTTGTTTGCTATCTTATAATATAAAAAACAAATATTCATTTTAAACACTAATCATCTAGACTAATAACAAGTAGTTTTTTCGTTTCACATCTGTAAATTATATTGAATTTGGCTGATAAAAACCGTACATACTAAAGGAGAGTGTTCAGTAGTTGATTTTAATACCAAATGTGTAAAACAATTAGGTACTTAAATATTGAGCTAATTATCCTATAACATGTTTATAGTCATACGGACGCCCACGCATAGATATCATTTTTATTCAAATTATCCTTTATAGGCACTATTAAAGTTCATTATTTACAAACAGTGATTTGCTGAAATCGTGACTAGACTCATTAGCTATTAGTCATCGCGCGGATGATAACGGAGCTATCACTCGCTGTCCCGGGATTCGTGGGATTCGTGGGATTCGAAGAAATAAAAGTGACCGTATTTTCTGAATATTACTCTACTAAATTTATTATGGTTGACAACTACATAATAGTCAAGCAATATTTGATAACGTCATTTTCCTCTCTATTATACACCCGAGTAAATTTTCCATTATACAAGGAGTAAATTTTCCTTAAAGTAATCCTAAAAAACTGGTATTTTTCATTTTGTGTTTTTTTATCTTGTGCGCTTATATACACCCCAGTACACCCGAGTAAATTTCCTTTAAGTAATCCTAAAAAACCAGTATTTTTCATTTTGTTTTTTTTTTTATCTTGCGGGCCTGTTGTCATCTAAAGAAAGCAATATTTTATTTATTTACTTATTTTAGTTTACTTTCTTTCGTATTAAAACAGGGCGGTTACAAACTAACATCATAATATTCGACCAGGGTGGGTTTGAGATCACCTATTTTAGCAAGTGAATTAAACAAAATTCTATCAAGAAAACGTGTGGTCGTAAACTGATGAGATGCATCTTTATGCTTCTACAACATCAGATTCTAAATTATACAATCATGAAGGCATAATTGAGATCATAATAAGCAAAATATTTTATAGCTTTAAGTGTCCGAATGTGACCACATAGCCGCTTTTGAGCGTATTAGATATTTATATACTTCAGTTTGCGACCACTGGATTCAAAAAGAAATATAAGCTAAAAAATGATGTCTCTGCAACTTTCCAACAAACAATGTTCTATAATTGAAATAATAACGCTTCTTGTTTGAGTGTAACATTAGTATAAGGTAACAAAAGGTAACTTTGTTCGCCAGCCGGTGTGGTATTTTTATTGCAATACGCGACACATAAACACACCATTAAGTCATCACTCAAACTCGGGCACTATTTTCAGCTTTAGCAGATAGGTTTAAATTTATGATTTTCTTGTTACATAATTATTCATTGAATATTCAATGCTTACTGTTCATTGTTTTCTCATGAAAAAATGCTATTATCCTTAATTAAGAAACCTAGGCCCTCAAGTGGTCGCATACTAGAGGCGGTCGCGTTACCGACGCAATGACCCTATATTAGGTTTGTATGTTTAATTAAAAAATATCTTAAATAACACTAAATGATTAAGCTTACAACAGGGAATATAGATGGAATAGCATTTGGTTTCAGTGTTGATCTTATCTTATGGATTATTAAATCCTCGGATTTAAAATGACGGCTGCAAATTAAACTGTAATATGAATTTTTTTTTCTTAAATGGAACAACTTCAATCCACCGTTGTCGAAGAATCTCATTTCTTGAGAACCTGCAAGAAAATAATGAACAAGAGGTTAGGTATCTACTACTAGTTAACAGTTACTACAAAAAGTATGTAGGTAATGTATTTAGTCACTACAGCACAATGATTTTAGTATTAAATAACAAAATTACGTAAAGTAGGTTCTTATTTGATTACGATGACATTCCTTAGGGACGTATTATGAAATTTTAGATTGAATTGTAATTTCTTTGTATTCACATGTCCGAATTTTTGTGTTATTATTGCTACCCTACTTAAGAAACTTGTAAATACAATAAAAAACTTACTCAAAATATGAAATTCCGCAACCAGCATACGCTTCACTATTACAGCACTTAACGCTACAATTTTTCACCATTTTACAACAGAAAAAACTTATAGAAGTAAGCAAAAAGTATCAGCTATATTTTTAAATAAAGCGCGCCAAAGCGTATAGCCACCTGAGTGTGGCCATGCATAGTTTATAAATTACTACTAATTCTACTGATTTGAAGAAACAGTTTTTACATTGCATAAATAATTATGTAATAATTAAAATAAGCACATTTAAGAACTCAATATGTTAATTACAATACATTTTGTGCTAATGTATCTATAAACGTGTATGGATAAAAGGGATTTAACGGTTACCGGATATATAAAAAATCTACCATCTGAAAGTTTTATTTACACTGGCAATTGCAAGAAAGGGATAACATCCACTCATGTCGTTGTCTCGCTCAGAACGTTTTTCCCCTCTGTTAAGTAAGAAGCAAATGTCAACTTTATTGCTAACGAGATAAAGTACAATTTTATTTTTCAAATATTGCTTCGTAGTAATTCCAGATATCGTATATAAGTTCCTTGGCTAGTACATATTACTTTATAGTTATTTGTCATTATAGACATTTTAAAGTAAGCACCATATAAAGTTCCACAGCACTGTGTCAATTATCATACAATACTACGTAGTACGCACTGTGTGTGGCACTGCGCTTGTTCTTTGACACCACAAGCACAAAATAAGTTAATCTCAAGGAAGTTACATTCTATCCGGAATATTCACACGCACTTCAAAATCGTTCCGAAGAGTACCACGTCATGAGTAGAGTGTATCTCTTTCTACTAAATAAAGCGCCAATCGCCATATATAAGTGCGACCACGCCTAGTTTGCAAATTACTACTAAGTAATTCTACTAATTGGAGAAACAGCTTTGCATTGCATAAGTAATTATGTAATAATTAAAATAAGCACGTTTTAGAACTCACTATGTTAATTACAATACATTTTATGCTAATGTATTTATCGACGTGTATGAATAAAAGGGATTTAACGATTACCGAATATATAAAAATCTACTATCAGTAGTTTTATTTAAACACTGGCAATTGCAAGAAAGGGACAACATCCACTCTTGTCGTTGTCTTGTCAGAACATTTTTCCCGTCTGTTAAGTAAGAAACAAATGTCAACTTTATATGTAACAAAATAAAGTACATTTTTATTTTTCAAATATTGCTTCGTAATAATTCCAGATCAAGGAAGTTATATTCTACCCGGAATGCTTACACGTACTTCAAAATCGTTCCGAAGAGTACCACGACATGAGTGGAGTGTGTCTCTTTCTACTAAATAAAGCGCCAATCGCCATATATAAGTGTGGCCATGCGTAGTTTGCAAATTACTACTAAGTAATTCTACTAATTTGAGAAACAGTTTTTACATTGCTCAAGTAGTTACGTCATAATTAAAATAAGCACATTTTAGAACTCACTATGTTAATTACAATACATTTAATGCTAATTTATTTATCGACGTGTATGAATAAAAAGGATTTAACGATTACCGAATATATAAGAATCTACCATTTAGATAGTTTTATTTACACTGGCAATTGCAAGAAAGGGACAACATCCACTCTTGTCGTTGTCTTGCTTAGAACGTTTTTCCCCTCTGTTAAGTAAGAAACAAATGTCAACTTTATTTATTACGAAATAAAGTACAATTTTATTTTTCAAATATTGCTTCGTAATAATTCCAGTTATCGTATATCGTATATAAGTTCCTTGTTCCAGATATCGTATATAAGTTCCTTGGTTAATCTCTATATTCTGTGCCACAAAACACAGATAAGTAATGAGAAGTACATACATTTTTGACGCTAATATCCTTAATATATTTTCAGTGTCAGATGACTGTCTAAGGTCATAATGTCGCCAATGAGGTAAATTTTTCGCTGTTAATATACACAAAATTGTAGTCCCGCATATAGGATTTCTGAATTGCACGTATAACGATATCAACATACCACTTACAATACATTTTAAGTAGCTTAATACAAAATACCAACAAATGCCTGCTATGTTATTAAAGACCCACTAGTTGCACCTTTTTTTTTTTAAATTTAACAGCACCTAAGTATAGTAATAGTAATAAAAAAATTGTCTGATTATAGTAAGGGGTAACACTGGTTACACGGAGTAACGTAATACTGCTATGCCACGGTTACACGTATTTAGAATCCCAAAATCTAATTAATTCTTATCATTAAAAAAACTGTGTCAAATGTTGTTTCTATCAAAATCAGTTTATTAATCGTTTATGACATGGTTGACGAACTTTTCTTTAATGTTTGAAATAACTTCAAGAATTTTGCAATTAACGATTTTTAACTTTTTACAATATTTTAGTTCTTACAAATTTCAAAAATCAAAATTGATTAAAGCGTCCAAAAGTTATGACATAAAATATTAAAATAGTAGTTTAAAAGAAATATATTTAGATTTTTAAAATAACTTTCAAACAAACATACCGAATTGATTCCAAAGTCTTATCGACTCTTATCCTTGAAAAACTACATCTAATAGTGTAAATCGGATCTAAATCGGTTGATTCTTTTTAGAGTTATTGTGGACGAAAAATTTAAAAAATTTTGACTTAGCTTCGAGAGTTTTCAATACATTTTTAGAAATCAAAAAATTGTATTAAATGCAGTTTAAAAGATGAAAATCGATCGTCTCGTCCAAAAGTAACCTCGTTCAGAAATTAAATAGTGATGTTTTCAACAAATTTTATTTTTTATTTAATTCTTTGAGCTTAAAAAGCTATGCTTCAGTTTTTGAGTTTTAAAAATGACCACGATTTTTTAACGAAGTTTTACTTCAGTACATTTTAGATAGTTACAACCAGAACAAATGTTACAATGAAATAAATTGCGTTAAAATTATTTTTTCTTAGTGCTAAGTATCAGGCAAGAGAAAAATGGGTATTTTGAACTATGCGTCTGTCAAGTCGCTCGTAAGCTTAGATGAATGAAACTACTACTAGATATGAAATGACTGAGAGAAAAGCGTGTAATTTAGTCCCGTGTAATGGTGGACTTAAGAACAGCTGTTTACTGTCTACATATAACAATTGATAAATTGTATTGCAATGGGCATGTTATTTTAACAATTATTTTTTATATTGGATTTAAGGTAGACACTAAAATAATAGAAAAATACAAGTAAACGCTCAAATCAATTGAATATTTTGTAAGCGAAGGGTTTTTTGACATTTTACGTACATAGACTGCGTATTTTAGTAATAGCGTACTGGCCGCAAGCTGTTTAAGGTGACGCTATTTTCTTAAATGATTTGAAATTAGAGTACTGACAAAATTTTTGTAACTTTATCTGTTATGAAAATTCGAACTTATTAGACAGAGATTAAGCCATTTTTATATGTTCAGCGTTGGAGTGCATGCAATTTTATAATGTTGATTGTTTATGGAAATTAATGCCAAGTCCTTATCTTTCTCTTGTCAAAGCTCGTAAGTCGTAATCTAAGAAACAAAAAAAAGGTAAAATAATTCAAACACATCTCTTATTAGCGATATCCCTAACTACCTACCTTATTATAAGATAATAAAGGTATTTTATTCTACTTACTTAAGGAAAAAAAAAGATGTGGCAGAGACAAAGAGTACAATAACAAAATAGTCATAATTTGGCAGGGACAAGGAAATGCGTCAAAGGTTCACTAATTTCAGCGACTTTAGGTTTTTCCAAGGAAGTTACATTCTACCCTGAATGCTTACACCCGCTTCAAAATCGTTCCGAAGAGTACCACGACATGAGTGGAGTGTGTCTCTTTCTACTAAATAAAGCGCCAATCGCCATATGTAAGTGTGGCCATGCGTAGTTTGCAAATTACTACTAAGTAATTCTACTAATTTGAGAAACAGTTTTTGCATTGCATAAGTAATTACGTAATAATTAAAATAAGCACATTTTAGAACTCACTATGTTAATTACAATACATTTTATGCTAATGTATCTATCGACGTGTATGAATAAAAGGGATTTAACGATTAACGAATATATAAAAATCTACCATCCGAAAGTTTTATTTATACTGGCAATTGCAAGAAAGGGACAACATCCACTCATGTCGTTGTCTTGCTCAGAACGTTTTTCCCCTCTGTCATGTAAGAAACAAATATCAACTTTATTAGGATCGAAATAACGCACATTTTTATTTTTCAAATATTGCTTCGTAGTAATTCCAGTTATCGTATATAAGTTCCTTGGGTTTTTCTTCTTGCAACAAACCTATTTGACGTTTAACTGACGAATACAATCTTATCTGTCAATGGTAACACCGAATAATATGCTAATTAAAATGTTGGCATTGTGATTGGACTGGTGTTTGTAATTTTCAATACCTACTAGTACACACAGTTTTCGATAGGTACCTACCTAATCGTAATTCGTATTTCATTTATTATTTCCATTAGTCTGTGGCCGTCAGTGCACTTCCAAAAATGACGGAAAGCGTGTCAAAGTAGTTTAATTTCATAATTTGCTAATTTAATTCGTTCGCGAAATTAATTCGCGTTCAGAAATTAATGTGTGTTGTTTAAAAACCATATAGTACGAGGAGGAAACCAGCTTTTACTTTCCGGTAAGTTGTGAAATTTCTTTTCTCAAAGTGAAATTCACGTAATATTGTGTGAAAATCACTCAAAAACATTGAAAATAACATGAATATTGTTATTTATCGACGCTAGCGTTTTTGGGTGACTTATTTCCTACAGTATAATACTTTTGTTAATAGTAAAATTACAGATATTGTTTAATTAAAAATATTGAAAATATACAGGAGTTACGTATTCATAAGAATACAGTAGCACAATATACAATATTAGACGTAACAGAAGAAAGCCAATACTAGATTGTAAACCTGTATGAAGTCTTCGTTGTAAAAAGTGAAATTTTATTATCGTGTCATTCAACTCTCTCTGACCTTGATTTTTTTGACACAGATTTGTGATTGAGTGGGAAGAAATCACATCCTCTTAAACAAACGTAGGTATTTTAAATCATTTGAGTTCAGATAAAAATTGATTTATCGAAACTTTTGCAACAGTCATTTAGTGAAATGGGAGTAAAATTAAAATACTAATAATAAAAATGGGGTGTATTTTCTATTGCAGACTTACAGACTCTAATGGAGATAGTTTATCATAAATATTGTACTTATATTACCTATTTATGAGGAAAGCTGGTCTAAAGAGATTAAAAAATATATTACACCAGTACCCTTAGTTGGTAGGCAGAGTGAACCGAATTTATATAGACTTATCGATTCACCAGAGTTCGAAATTTCATTAGTTACCGAGATAAATGATAATCCACATCACTGTATTCTACACAGGACCTTTTAAAGCCGGCATCGCATTGGCAACTAACCCCTTATGTTGTAAATGTCCTTGGGCAGTGGTGACCGCTTTCCATCTAGTGGCCCACTCGCTCGTATGCCTGCAAATTCAATAAAAAAAAGACCTCATAATTTGAGCTAAAAGGATTTTACCCCTAGATTAGTGGTTCTTAACCTTTTCCTGATAATGGATAATGGATCACTGGTTCAAATCTATCTTGCCATGGACAACCAATTATTTGGAGGTCTATCTACTATCCATACTAATATTATAAATGCGAAAGTAACTCTGTCTGTCTGTCTGTTACGCTTTCATGGCTAAACCGATGAACCGATTTGGAGAAAATTTGGTACAAATATAGTTTGAGACCCAAAAAAGGACATAGGGTAGTTCTTATCCCGAAAATCCCACGGGAACGGGAACTATGCGGGTTTTTATTTTAGAATTTCTTTCACGCAAACGAACGGGCACAGCTTTTATTATTATAAATATGAAAATTTGGATGAATGGATGTTTGTTACTTAATCATGCAGAAACTAATAGATGCATTTGAATGAAATTCGGCTCGAAGGTAGATGATGACCTGGAATAGCACATAGGCTACTTTTTATCTCATAAAAATTAGCTGATCTTGTGGAATTCACCAAAAACTTTTATAATGCAGCGGGCTGCACGCTGTCACTAGTATTTTTCCTACCACTTTAAACCACTTTTCCTAGTATATGGTTATCCTTATTATAAAGGTTGTCTGGAAGAGATCACTTTATTAATGATAAGACCGCCTTTGTGTATCTTACTTGTATAATTTTTATGTTGTAACTTATATGTTGTCATATATTTTGGTGCGCAATACAGAGTTATTGTATTGTATTGTATTCTTATAAATGTGAAAATTTGGATAGATGGATGTTTGTTACTCAATCATTTAAAAACAACTGAATGGATTTAAATGATATTTGGCAAATAGGTAGGGGAAGGCCTGGAATAACACATAGGCTACTTTTCATCCCAGAAGAATTAGGTGATTCCGTGAGATTTGCCAAATCTTTTATAATTCAGCGGGCTGTAGGCTGTAGTTAGTAAAATATAAAATTAAATAATAATAAATAAATATTCACGGGACAAATTACACTTACTGATCTTATCCGAAAGTAAGCAAATTATTCACCTGTGTTATGGGTGAAAGTCAACGATATTAATACATAGAAATACATATATAAATACCAGAATATTGTATTTATTAACACTCAAACCCGGAAATACAAACATTATGCTCATCACACAAATGCTTGTCCCCATCAGGGATCGAACCCGGGCCCCGTTGATTGCGTAGCCAGGGTCACTCACCACTCGACCAACGGGGCGGTCAAATAATTGACCTATAGCTGTAAATAAAACTCCAACGACGGACCACTTGGAATGCTTCCAGAGACCACCAGTTAAAAAAGACTGCCTTAGACCAGTGCTTCTTAACATGTATGTATGTATGAGTATGTTTAATGAGAGTCCGCCATCTTATCTATGGACAATTGAATTAATAAACAAATGTTTTTTATTAAGGAGTCCTTGAAATTGTGCTTCATTTCACTAGGGGGCTACGGACTTAATAAGGTTAAGAAATGCTGCCCTAGATCATGAGGCAGTATAAAGAATATGTTAATGTAAAATTAGGGAAAGGCATACTCAAAACATGTGTAAAAGCAGATGTAAGGTTAAAAACAGATACAATGCAAATGTGGCAGGATATATGGATGATTCCGTTCTAACTGTGATATAATGTCAATACCGTGTCATGTCTATTTTTAGAATTTATTTATAAATTGTTAGTTTTTTTTGTCGTAAACATTAGAATTTATGAGGTAATTAGTTTAAATCATTTATTACAACAAAAAAACTAACAATTTATAAATAAATTCTAGAAATGGACATGACACGGTATTGACATTTAAGTGATATATTGTAAGTTTTCTGTAAGTGGCAAGTTATATTATATGAAAATAATGTTGAAATATGTTTATTATTTTCCAATAAGTACAAAAATTTCATAAATTAATTATTAATTAACGACCTGTGAGAACAAACAATACAGGACATTGAATATCACAGTTAGAACGGAATCACCCATATGTTCTATGGTCATTTTGATAAGGTGGTACATAATCTATGTGTTTGTAAGAAGTGAGTTCTGAATGTGGATAAAGCAAGGCGAATCTGTTGGTACTGTGATACTTAGCACTAAATTTCTTCTATCTTAATGATCTGACATAAAGATTTTAATGTACAGAAAAGCTTTGACATATTAACTAATTGGGGGGACATGGTTGTTTGGAAAACAGTTTTTTTTTCTGATATTTGAATTGAAAATTATATTTACATCGATATTCGAATTAAATCAATGAAAATTATATTTACATATTTATACCTCAAGTAATAATAATAATAATGTGAAATATGCCTTTTTGCATTTGCATCCTCCAACTCCTTTCAATGAATCAAATCTCTTGCCAATCTCAACCAAAAAAGGTCATGACATATCTTAATTGACAGATATTAATTAATCATAAAAATGAAATATAACAAAGTATATAGGTACGTATGTATTAGATACGGTAAATGTTTACGAAATCATCAATTTTCATCTACCAATTCAATTCTAACCATTTACTAGTGGCTAGGTCATTTGTTTTCCTTAAGGATGTGCAGGAGGATATTTGTACATGCAAGTCATTTAGATAATTGATGCCTTGTCTACTGTATCTGTTGTTTCTATGTTTGTCTATTAATTCAATGAAAGAGTCAACCATCGCCTATAGACACCTAAGGTGTTAATGGTGCGTTGCTATCTTATGGCGAGGTCTTATGCCACATGCATAAGTTTACCGGCTACCTTACCCTCCAAACCGTAACATGACAGCGACAAGCACTGACGCTATTGCGGCAGGAATAGATAAGGCGGTGGTACCAGACCTGGGCGAGACAATGCAGAACTCTACAACTTAGAAGCCACGATGGTAGTGACTCGCATAGCCAATCGGTCGCCTTTTACGACATGACTGGTATCTTTGGCTTATTGTGGTGCAGTCATTGTACATCTGCCTAATTCTTCGGCGACACAGGTGTGAAGATACTTTTTAGGGTTTCGTACCTAAACGTTAAAACGGGACCCTATTACTAAGCCTCCGCTGTCTGTCCGTCTGTATGTCTCCAGGCTGTATCTCATAACTGTGATAGTTAGAAAGCTAACATTTTCAGAAATTATGTATTTCCATTGCCACTATAACAATAAATACTTAATAAATATTAAAAAGTGAAAATATTAAGGGGGGTCCCCATACAATTAATGTGGTTTTTTTTTTCATATTTTATTGCTATAATGGTACAGAACCCTTTGCGCGCGAGATTGACTCGTACTAGGCTGGTTTTTTTATATATACATTATGTTTGTAATAAATAAACTCTGAAAATTCTAGTTAGATGAAATTTAGGTGAAAGATACCTCTTGCATTTTATGTAATACAAGGAATCGCTTTTATGTGAATAAAACAAAGTTGCATTCGTTAGCAATTGTCAACCAACTTACCAAAATGGAAGTTTGTGGTTTTATTTAAATTTGGCAAATATAATTTAAAAAAAGTATCTTCACGTCCATACCCTGAAGGGGTAGGCAGAGGTACAACAAGTGCACCCACGATTAGCCGAAGATACTTGGTCCCACAAATGTGATAGGAGGCAAGCCTATCGTCAAACGGGCACTTTCCAATCTCGGGCAACTTTGTGTTTCTCAGAAAACTGAAATGACACTTTTTTTAATGTGCCCGACCTGGGAATTGAACCCGGGACCTCATGTGGTCAACGCCAATGCTGGACCACTAGACTACAGAGGCGACTAACAGGCAAATATAATACTTCCAGAGATATAAATTAAAAGTCTAATGTTGCAAGTTTAGTGTGTTAAAATTATTTATGAATCAATAAACAGTTTGTTTAGCAATCAATTGTAATTAAATCATCTATTATTATGTATGATTGTGTAATCATTTCTTATTGATCATTATCATACTAATTGTCGAATATTACTAATTAACAAACCATATTTTACACTTTTTGTCGTTGTCACTTGGGAAAACTCCAAATAAAAAAGTTTTTTATAAAAGTCTCATAACACTGAAGATGCCATAAAAGACAAAACCGGTTGGCCATATTAATTGAATTTAAAGTGATTTATTAAACAGTACAAGTGTATTAACAAAATTACATACTTTATCATTCTTTAAATGACTAAGTATAATTGATACATTTTCCTGCCTACTAGAAAATACATATTACTAAATAAGAAACAGTACCTACAACAGTGTCCACATGTTGTTCCCGTCCCCTTTTGAATAAACTAACTGGTGTTTTGCAAGGCAAGTCGTATAGGGCATCTGATTGGCTATATGTGTCATTACTACAGTGACGCTCCTGCCACGATAGTGTCAGTGCTTGTCATTGTCGTGTTATAGATTGGAGGATAAGGTAGCCAGTACACGTGCGTTTGGCATTGCCATCCCACTATTTGGATAGCAACGCTTCATTAACATCTGTGTCTATATGCAATGGATTCACTTTCCTTCGGGAGCTATCTGCTCGTTTGCTATCTAATAGTATAAAAAATCTGATAAAACCAACAACCAAATTACATTGATCTCGCACTGACTGGAAGGTCATAAATAAATATTCACGGGACAAATTACACATATTGATCTAACCCCAAAGTAAGCAAATTATTAGCTTGTGTTATGGGTGTTAACGATACTAATACATAAAAATACATATATAAATACTGGAATATATTTAATAAACACCCAAACCCGGAAATACAAACATTTATGCTCATCACGCAAATGCTTGTCTCGGTCGGGTATCGAACCCGAGTCCCGTCGATTGCGTAGTCAGAGTCGCTAACCACTCGACCAACGGGCGGTCAACAATGTAACAACACAACACAATAATCTAAATTGAACATTATGTTCATATAGATAGACTGGAAAGTATTTAAAAGATTTTAAAGTTAATATTGTGTAAAATCCATAAATTATGTAAAGGTGATTTTGACGTTCTTTCAAGCCCCTTTGTGATATATGAGAATTATAGACCGTGGTCCCACAAACAATTTTGTTTTTGGTTAATAATAATTTTATTCAAGCAATCTACAAACGCTACCAGAAAAAAAGTAATAAAAAATGGAAAAAAAAAAAAATTTCTAAATAAAATCCTGAATCACGATATTTATTTATTTAAAGTATTGCCGACAAAGCATGAATTATAAACATTAACATAATATTATATTTAATACAATAACGCAAGTTAAATGCTGCCTCAATTAAAGGCAATAACGATATTCTTGAATTAAAAAAATAGTATTCAATTAGGATATAATACATTAACAAAAATAGGAATTAATAAAATAAAATAGTCATCGATTGAATAAGGTAGTTAAAATTAAACAATAAAAAACTATAATGAATGAAAATTTAAAAATAATGGTCATTTAAAATCAATCGAAATCAAAAAAATATATTTAACTTGAGACGTTATCGATGGTGGGGGTGGGCCAGAAGCTCCTTTTGAATACATTTATACTGTCTGCAAATATGTCAAGTTTATGTGTTCTTACAATTTCATTATGAGAGTAGATCATTCTATTAAGAGGAGAATATTCACCCAAATTTGATTTAGATCTCGTTGCGTTAAACAGATTGTTTTTGCCATAGCGTATTCGCGTCAGAACCGATATACTTACGTCAGAAAGCAACTCAGGTAAGTCGATTTGACCTCGAAAAAGTTTGTAGAGGAAAAGTATATCGGTACAACACCTTCTGTCTGATAAAGCTAACGTTTTAAAATGTAGGAGCCTCTCCTCGTAAGTTGGGATTTTTTTCGACATGAACTGCGGAATGTAAGCTGTCTAATAAATCGTTTTTGAACCTTCTCAATTCTCTCTCTGTGAACTTTGTAATGCGGATTCCAAGCGACACTGCAATATTCTAGCTTACTGCGGACGAAAGAGTTAAATAATGTAGATTTAGTAAGTGGACTCCTAAATTCACTGCAGTTACGCGTGATGAATCCAAGCATCTGGTAGCCTTTTTTACATATTTGATCATTATGAGAGTCAAACCGAAGCTTGAACCGAAGAATATCACAATTATTTATCTTTTACATACTATATACAAGTTTTAATGCTTCCCAAATGGACTTCGGTCCCCAGGCAGTGCACCTTGCCTGGCTGGGAAGATCTTCCTTTTCCCCTTACTTGTGTGACCTCATCAACCTCCAAGTTATGACGTCATACTGACAAGAAGCTGGCCCGCTGTTTCCATCACTATGAGCCTTCAGCGTTATGGACCAGCGACGCCACAAATAACAAGCTGATTTTTTGTGAACAGCTTCGTTTTGATGAGACAACCATCTTTTAAAATCTCTCAATCTCAAATCGGGTAACTAATAAAGAGAGATAATAAAGAAAACTTTAGAGTGTCGGACTAGGAAGAATTTCCACTTTACGTGTAGGACAAAGTAACCCTCAAATAATAATAATAATGAACAAGTTGTTGTGAAAAAATTAGGTTGTTTTTAAATTATCAATATGAATTTTAAATCTCATGATTCTGAATCTTTAGAATGGAGGACTTGTCAGAAAAGCATTCGAATGCGTAGGGTAAAAGTTTTTTGTGTTTTTCACAAAATAATCAAGCGATTCAAGTAAAAAATAACTATTGTTATTTATCAATAATTTTCTACGGCGAATTGAAATTTTCGAAGCCCATAACTTGATTAGTTACCCAATTCGAGATTTTTCGAAGATAGAAAAGATGGTTGTCTCGTCGTCGAAGCTTTTCACAAAAATTCAGCTTGTTATAATAAAAAAAGTGTGTTAGACCACGGTCTATTATGCCCCCTAATAGCTCAAAATCAATAAATATTTTTAATTTTTAATTTTTAATAAGATAATAAAATCGTAGGAAAGTCAAAACTGTACATTGAATATTTTTTTTAAAAGAATACTTGGGACGTGATCTACAATCGATATCCAAGCCAAAAATATAGTTTTTAGAATTTTTGTCTGTTTGTCTGTTTGTCTGTTTGTCTGTATGTATGTCCGGGGTAAACTCGAAAAGTACTGCATGGATTTACTTCAAATTTTGCATGAATATTACTAATAGATCGGGTCAACATAGAGGCTACATATTATCACGCTATTACCTACGGGGGAGGTGCTGTGCGGAGCAAACGAAGTCCGCGCGGACGAAGTCGTGGGCAACAGCTAGTTTTTAATAAGATAAAATTATTCAGTAAAAACATAAGCATAAAAATCTTATCCTTTGTTAAGGCTATAAATCTGACACTTGAATTAATTTATTGCATTTTGGATAATTGGGTAATACCTACCTTAAGCTAATAATTAAATATTAACATTTTGCTAATTAAAATGAAATATTTCCATATAGTATAATTATTACCATTTTATGGTAATAATTATACTATAGAGCAGAGCGCCCCAACGCACGGCCTTCGGGACGCATGCGGCCCATGAAGTGTTTTTACTTACTTAAAATAATAAACATCACATAAAATAAAGAACATAGGTACTTAAAATTACTGTCTTCATCGTGAACGTAAAATGTCAGAAATCTGACTACAAGATAAGCTCGCCTTTTACAGTATTATGTTTTATTTAATAATTTTCCTTAACTGTATTTATATTTGTGTGTTTCTTATTTGAAAATTGAGTTGCCTTTGCGGCCCCCCAATCTCTGGTAATTCACATTAGCCCAAGATTGTATCTGGCTTGGACAGTCCTGCTAGTCCTGCTAGAGTATCTTCTGTGTTTATAACCCCCGTTGGTCTCATTTGATGAAAAGGCGATTCTACCAGTCAATTTATAAAAGGCATATTATGTTTAATGAATGAATGAATGAACATTATCGCTATCATTGTGACTAACTACTAGTTGGTAGAGTTTAGCAAGACTCCCGGTTTTGGAACATCCGCCTTAACCCATTACTACAATCAGGGTTCGAAAATATCCGATATTTATTATAAACTAGCTGTTGCCCACGACTTCGTTCACGCGGACTTCGTTTACTCCGCACAGCTCCTCCCCCGCAGGCGATAGCGTGATAATATGTAGCCTATATGTTGACCCGACCTATAAGTAATATTCATGCAAAATTTGAAGTAAATCCATGCAGTACTTTTTAGGTCTAATGCCACATGCATAAGTTAACCCTCCAAACTGGAACACGACAGCGACAAACACTGACGCTGGAACACGACAACGACAAACACTGATGCTATTATGACAGGAATAGGTAAGACGGTGGTATTCGACCCGGGCGAGACGTTACGAAACTCTACCACCAAGTAGCCACGATGGTAGTGATTCGCATAGCCAATCGGTCGCCTATTACGACCAGCAGTTGGCCTATTCTTCAAAGGAGCCCGGGACCAACACGGGGTACGGAAATTGATAGGATAGAACAGTACTATTATTGGGTAAAAATGCGAAAGTTGCACGCGTACTTTCTCCACGCTTATCAATCACGTGTACTATCGATGGTGTATCGCCACACTTGATAACTTAATATAATACCCCCTCGTATCAATTGACGGCAAGCGTAGACCAAGTTCAAGATATTACAAAGCTAGTAATAGTACTTATTCGTTCCTTGCATCGGCCATAAGTTAAACGTGTGCACGCCATTAAGACGTCCGCCATTTTCGTTGATTCTATTCGGCGTATGTTTTTATCTGTCGACAATGAGTATGTAGTTTTTTGTGGTCTACGTCATTGGTGCAAGGATTTAAATGTGAAAAGTCAAGAAAAAGAAATTTTTTGTCCGGAGGCATTGAGGTATGTTTATTAATCAAAGATCTTCTATTTTATATCACTAGCGACCTGCCCGCGGTTTCACTCGCGTAGCTTTTGTTCTCGTGGGAATATCGGAAAGGTTTATATACTTAAACCCTCCTCAAGAATCAGTCTATCTATTTAAAAAAACCACATCAAAATCCGTTGCGTAGTTTTAAAGATTTAAGCATACATAGGGACATAGGGACAGACAGAGAAAGCGACTTTGTTTTATACTATGTAGTGATGAGTAAGCAAAGTAGCAGAGTACTCTCTATACGCAAAGAAAAATAATCGCCTATAGACGGTGCATTGCTGTCCGTGTGCCACTTGCATAAGTCTTACCGGCTACCTCAACACCAAGCCAGAATACGACAGTGACAATATTACATGGTAGAGTTCCGCATTGTCTCGCTCGGGTCTGGTAACACCGCCTTGCCTATTTCTGCCGCAATAGCATCAGTGCTTGTCATTGTCGTGTTCCAGTTTGGAGGGTAAGGTAGCCGGTAAACTTATGCATGTGGCATTGGACTTCGCCACAAGATAGCAACGCACATTAACATTTTACCAGACCCGGCCGAGACAATGCAGAACTCTACCATCTAGTAGCCAAGATGTTATTGACTCGCATAGCCTGTAGCCTTTTACGACTTGCCTGGCAACACTGCGGTTGGCCTAAAAAGAGCCCGGGGCTAACACGTGTTACTACCACTGTGATTACTAGGTGGTAGATCTCTACACCATTATGCCCCGGTTTTGGTTACCACCTTACCTATTCCTGCTGCAATAGCGACAATGCTTGTCACTTTCGTGTTCCGGTTTGGAGGTTAAGGTACCGTTTTGTTTAAGTTAAATTACGCAGGGTTGTACTGAGGTTCCGTATAAAAAATTCCGTACTTTATACTTCCGTATAAAAATTTACGGTTTTCGGATTTTTTCCTTTACATATTGTGCTGTAAGACATTGCTTGTGGCCGAATTTCACAATTCTAGGTCAACGTAATGTACTTACCCTATAGTTTTGACTACCATTTGAAATCACAAAATATGTAATATAAATAATCATATCATTTGATCGCGATGAGTTACAAGTTACCTTTTGAAATCGCAAAATATGTAACATAAATGATCATATCTTTTGATCGCGATGAGTTACAAGTTTGATTTTTTTTACAGCTAAGAAGGACTGTAGACTCTTTGATACATATATGTCTTCATGCCAGATCCCTTACGGGGTAGGCAGAGAGAACCGAGTGCCATACATCACGATCCTTGCAGGCTTGTCTCGCTTCCTCCACATTCATCACTCTCTTCATACACACACGCCGATTGCGAAGACTCTTGACACCACCTTCGGATAGTACTCGATCGATCTGATCATGGTATGTCAGTCTTGGTCTTCCCCGGTAAAATTGACTCTTTGATTTGATATTAATTTCAATTCGATATCTTTTAGCGTTCCACATAAAAAGGATCTTGACGGATGAAGTGAATTAAGGGTTCCGTTTTTCCGTTTCAAGTACTGAACCCTAAAAAGGAGGTGAATTTTTCAGTCAGAGAGCAAAAAAGATTTTTTATATCATAAGATAGCAAATAAGCAGATGGGTTTTTCTGATGGAAAGTCAACAGTCGCCTATAGACGCCAAAGATGTTAATGGTGCGTTGCTATCTTGTGGGGAGATAATGCCACATGCATAAGTTTACCGGCTACCTTACCCTCCAAACGGAAACAAGACAGTTAAAAACACTGACGCTATTGCGGTAGGAATAGGTAAGGCGGTGGTACCAGACTAGCCATGGATCATTTAACAGTTAACATATTAAATTTCATAATAATTTTTTTTAACAATTAACAACTGTTATTTATATTAGCAAATACTGTTAAAAGTAACTTTTATGCATCACTAAAATTACCAATAACTTGATATGTGGTAATATTGTTATTAAAAATATTTGACAGAGCGTGATAATAATAACTGTTAAAAGTTATTAAAACTATTCTAGAGGACCTTGTTTGGTAGCTTCGTGTTTTTACTGCTTTTTATACTTATTATATATAGGCTACTAATATAATATAACACAAATAACTGTTAAATATTAATTAACTTTAAAAACATAACAGTTAATGTAATTGAACAATAATTTCCATGCCTATACCAGACCCGGGCGAGACAATGCAGAGCTCTACCACCTAGTGGTACAAGATGATGTTAAACTTTGATTTAGTTATTTGTTGTTCAAACTTCACTTTGACTTACTGATCTAAAACACTATGGCTGTGTTAAGTATTGCAGGTATGTTTCGAAACGTCGCGTCAGCGTGATACGAATCTGCTACCTCGCACCCCATAGGAATATCAATTGCCTGCGTCATCGGCCCGGATGCCTCCACTGTAACAAAAGAACTTATTCATATTGTAACGACTGAATTATAAATAAAATATCACTTACGACAATATGTAATGGCTGCCTTTTTTGTGCGTTTGTTACGTTTCTTTTCATTCGAATAAAGGAAGAGGTTTTCAATTCGGATGTTTATATCTTTGAAGTAAAAAAAAAACGGCCCAGTGCGAGTCGGACTCACGCGCGAAGAGTACCCGTATCATCTTATATATATAAAAATCAATCCCTATTTTCCTTGGTCACGACATCACGCCTGAATGGGTGGACCAATTTCGGTAATTTTTTTTTGTTGTGTTTGTAATTGTAAGGAGAAGGTTCTTATAAAAGAAAATATTAAGAAAATTGCGGGGAAAAAATAGAAAATTTAAGAATACTTAACCACCATATAAAGTTTAATGCCATTTTGGCTGCGTGTAAGGACAATCCCGTAGGGCGTAGACTTATATAAATTACGTGTCACGTTGTTTGTCCGCTATGGATTCC
This sequence comes from Apodemia mormo, assembly GCA_036924255.1. Classification (NCBI taxonomy): domain Eukaryota; kingdom Metazoa; phylum Arthropoda; class Insecta; order Lepidoptera; family Riodinidae; genus Apodemia; species Apodemia mormo. The sequence goes on from JAUPFN010000029.1 coordinate 1,200,588, forward strand.
TAATATGAATGGCAAAACAACGTTTGCCGGGTAAGCTAGTCATCTATAAAAGTAAATTACGTTTGTTGTATGTATACTTAAATATTTATTTTATGTATTAGGTATTTATTTTTATATATATCTATACATATAATAAAATCGTATGAACGTCAAAACTATACTATATAGAGTAAACAAAATCCGCGCGGACGAAGTTGCGGACAACAGCTAGTTTTAAGACTGACCGCTGCAAAATGAGTTTTTTTTATAAACAAGCAGATGGGTCTCCTGATGGAAAGAGTCACCCATCGCCTATAGACACCAAAGATGTTAATGGTGCGTTGCTATCTTGTGGCGAAGTCTAATGCCAAATGTATAAGTTCACCGGCTACCTTACCCTCCAAACCGGAACACGACAGTGACAAGCACTGACGCTATTGCGGCAGGAATAGGTAAGGCTGTGGTAACAGACCCGGGCTAGACAATGCAGAACTCTACCAACTAGTAGCCACAATGGTAGTGACTCGAATAGCCAATCGGTCGCCTTTTACGACTTGCCCGTCAGAATGGCGGTTGGCCTATTCTTCAAAGGAGCCCGGGACCAACACGGGGAAAACTTTGTGTAACTACGGACTAGAGTATCTATCTATTCGGCCAAGGCCCTAGCTGAATTCGGTATTCAGTAAAATTACTATTCGTGGCATCTCTATTTAAAATCATAAAAACAGACTGAAAATTTCGGACACTTTCCGGATTTATACAGGCATGTGGCAACCCTGTTCGCGTGTTTGCAGCGCTTCATGCTTTACCTAAATATAAAGCTTAAACGCAATTAGTCTTACCAGGCAGCAAATGACAGACGTCAATTATGACAGCTAATTAATAATAACTATTAATAATTCACTCGCAATTGCGTGCAGTTGATATAATTGTGTGAAGCACGAAATAAAGAAAACAAGCGGAATTGGCAAGTACAAACATTTGTATCAGGACCGCGATCGCCACACTCACACATAAAATAAGCATTATTGCATATAAACTAATAATGCAAACATTGTTTCATTGGTCGTTTTCATTTTGAACAACAATAATCCGAAACACACAAACAGAACATTTAAAAATATACCAAACTGCGTTACAATAAATGTTATTTTGATACAAAAAAAAAAAGAGTATTTACGTCCTTTTGTAGTCTATTCAAAATAGACTCATCTATTTGTACAATAGTGAAACTTAAGATCGTAATAGTTTCGCTATTCTACAATAGATGGCAGCATTGATTTTTCCGTAGTTTTCAGTTGATCATATTTGAGTAGAGAACTTTCTAGAACGATATACGTAATGACTGTCATTACGTATATCTTTCTAGAAAAATTATGTCAACCTAAAATGAACTTTATACGTAAGGTATACGGCTGATTTTAGCTTGACTTTCTATTATATCATTAGAGATTATATTAAATCAGGAATTTAATTAAAATAAAATGAAAATTGTACTTTCGAATGATATGAAATATCTCCATTTTTAATCATCTGTATTCTACTATCATTTCTGCATTCAAGGATGGCACAATACGGCATAATTCAGTGTATAATAGATTTTCGCACGACGACTATCTCCTAATGATATGGTAAGTATCACTAAGGCAATTTAGAGTAAAAGCGCATAATAGTGACGCACGCGGCACGCCCACTCTTCACTTCCCCTTGTTTTCTTTATTTCGTGGTGTGAAGCGATTCTCACGACACCGCGCACTACCGCGGCATCCGGTGAACGCTTACTTTGACTTTTTTTATTATTTTTTTTATCATGAAATAGTAAACAAGCAAATGGCTCTACTAATGGAAAGAGAAACCATCGTCTATAGACACCAAAGATGTCAATGGTGCGTTGCTATCGTGCGGCGGTGTGACAATGACACATGCATTCAAAATCGCACTCTGCCGCCTACCTTCAAAATCGGAACACGACAATGACACGCATTGACACTAGTGCGGCAGGAATAGATAAGGCGGTGGTACTAGACTCGGGCAAGACAATGCAGATTTCTACTACATTTGCTTTTTGTTATTATCTGTTTTTTTTTTTAAATTTCTGAACTAGATCTATATAGCCTATACATAAATCAGTGGTTCTAAAAATGCTTATAGTAACAGCACAAAAAGATCCAAAAGTAAAATAAGTTCAATTCTAATCTCCCAAGTATTTAGGGAAAATGCCAATGACTTGCAACATTATTATTGTTTCATTTTGTGCGTGCACACGAAATTTATGCACATATTTATTTCACTTATGCTTCACCTTACACGTTAAATAATGTATGAAACTATCTGTAGGCTTACAAATCTATGTGTTCATCTTTTAGTAAACAATGTGATGTCTCGCGGACCAATTTTATATGTTACTAGCTGACCCGGCAAACGTTGTTCTGCCTTTTTAACTACTCTTTTTTTTCTATATTTTCCCACCTTTTAAACCTTCCCTGGACTTTAACAATTAATTCAAAACCATAATTAGCCAAATCGGTTGAGCCGTTTAGGTGAGCTCGAGTTTAGCGATACCTACGAACAGCAATTGATTTTTATATACCTTTTTTATATATATCATAAGATAGCAAACAAGCACATGAGTCTCCTGATGGAAAGAATCAACCATCGCTTATAGACACCAAAGGTGTTAATGGTGCGTTGCTATCTTGTAGCGAGGTCTAATGCCACATGCATAAGTTTACCGGCTACCTTACCCTCCAAACCGGAACACGACAGCGATAAGCACTGACGCTATTGCGGCAGGAATACGTAAGGCGGTGGTACCAGAACCGGGCGAGACAATGCAGAACTCTACCACCTAGTAGCCACGATAGTAGTGACTCGCATAGCTAATCGGTCGCCTCTTACCACCTGCCTGACAGAACGGCAGTTGGTCTATTCTTCAAAGGAGCCCGGTACTACCTATATAAATATGAGTTTTCAAATAACATACTAAGATGACTGCATTTTTCTACTAAAGAGTAGTTCAATAGTAACTGACAAAAACGTAAACAAATATGGCCGACTAACATTGACACATTGTCTATGACCTTAGTGATGTGAATCTGTTTCTTTTATTGAATAGAAAAATATGTTGCAACTTGCAATCATGAAGGTTAAATATAAAAACATTAATATTGCTAAGTCGTGGCTCACACCGACTTCAAATTCTCCGTTTTCTTGACCCTATATCAGTTTTCAAACGACTAATAACTGGATGCCGGGACATTAAAAAACGATAATCACAATCCGATTATTAGTTTTGAAGAAATGCATGCACAAACATACACAGCTTACAAACTCACAAGCAAACATTACACACACACACACTGACAAATTTTTATGTTTGTTTTGAAACATAAATCGATACGGAATCCCTGCGCGATTTGGATAATACGAGTAGATTAATGTCTCTTTTTTCTATTATCAATCACCTGAATTGTATATACATACCCCATTGAAAGAACACAGGCGAGACTTCATACATCGTTTTTTTTAGTTATTGCCTTAAAATTTAATATATTCCGTAAGGTTCTATATCAACTCCTTAACTTATCCGCATTTAATTAATATTTTTTAAACTTAGGGAATAGTAGCTAAATAAAGTTGAAATTTAGATAAGGTTAACGTAAACATTCAGTTCTTTTCTTAGTAGTCTGTGGTTAGGTATTTATCTTGTCTTTGGGTGTCTTTAATACAACTGCTAATCTCGGAAATCTAAGTTAGATTGTCAAAATTTTGAGTTAAGATTTTACCAAGACACTTTAAATACTTAAAATAACAAAAAAGAAATTAGCTATGAAATATTCTTGAGTACAAAAATAGGTAGAATTTTTATTTGTTACTTATAATAAAAATTATGATATATAAACTTATTGCTGTTTTAATGCAAATGCAATTAAAGTTTTATACAATGTTAACACTTAAACATAATAATAGAAGTCAGTCTAATTAAAGTCTCGTTAAATTTTATATGCATTTTCCTAGCGATATATTTTATTTAATTAATTTAAAAATCGTAGAAAATTATTCTAGTTCGCTAATATTCGTCATTCCGAAAGACCGCAAGGGATGTACAAAACCAAAATCGTGTGTGTTCTTTTACATGAGCTTTAAATTTTTTAGAGGACTCATTTTTATTTTTGGGACATGTGTGGGGGGGTTAATAGAAGCTTAACCCCAAGTTTGTGGGGCTGCCGCCTTTGTCCTTCTGTCGCCATCTTGGAAAAAGGGATGTCAACGCCTTTTTTTCGCGATATCTCGGCGACTACGCGTCTTTTTTTTGTAATTCAAAAAAATTCGTAAAGAAATAATTTGTAGCAAATTGCTTTGCCTACAAATATGTTCAAATAACTTTTTGTCCTAAATTTAAAATTAAAGAAGTTATAAGCAAAAAAGTGAGAAAATTTCTATAAAAATTTTCTAATTTTTGTTCTATCACTTATGTTTTATACATTTTACAAAAAAAAAATAATACCTCTTACCAAAATTATAGATGGTTTTTGAGGATAATTTTTCTCTACATTTTTTTTATTTTCATTCTACAGCACTCCAAAGTTGAATGGGTTTGTCAATGCTCATGAGAATCTGGTCAAAACGAAATATTAAACTTAGTCTTATGATATTTTTTATTGTAAATACATAAAAACATAAAAAATACATACACTTCGAATTGGGAACTTCCTCGGTTTTTTCGTATGTTGATAAAAAAGGTTTCCACCATATTGGTCCCGACTCCCGACTCCTTTGAGAATAGACCAACTGCCGTTTTGCCAGGCAGGTCGTGATGGGCGACCGATTGGCTATACGTGTCACCACCATCTTGGCTACTAAGTATTATAGTTCCGCAATGACTCGCTTGGGTATTTGGTACCACCGCCTTACATATTCCTGACGCAATAACTTCAATGCTTGTCATTGACGTGTTCCGGTTAGCAGGGTAAAGTAGCCGGTAGACTTATGCATGTGGTATGGTCACCGCGCCAAACGGATATCAACGCACCATTAACATCTTTGGTGTCTATAGGCGATGGTTTCTCTTCCCATCAGGAGAACCATCTGCTTGTTTGCTATCTTATGTTCATATAATCTTTATCTTATCAAAAACGACCAAGAGCCGCAAACTTTTAAAAATGGCATTTTCTGGCAAAGAATGTAACATTCACAGAAAACCCATTAACATTTGGGACGTCATCAGACGTCAACTTTTTCCTTGTGCACGTGATTCTCGATTTTAAAAATGGTGTTTCCTAATTATTATACTTGCATAGGGTTGTCACCTGTCCGGTTTTTATTTTCATTCTTTACTAGCTGTACCTTTAACTTCGCGTGAAAAAAAATTCTTAAAGTCCTGGTTACACACGCAGATTCTGTTCCCGTGGGATTTCCGGTATTAAAGCTATCCTATATCCTTTCTCGGGATTCAAACTATCTTTATACCAAATGTCATTTAAATCGATTCAATGGTTTAGGTGTGAAGAAGAGACAGATAGACAGAGTTACTTTCGCATTTATAATATTAGTATGGATCGTAAGATAACAAACAACCATAATATGGCTCTTCTGATAAAAGAGAAAATAATAATAATAATAATAATATCGCTGGACAAATTAATTGACTGAACCCCAAAGTAAGCAATTTTTTGCTTGTGTTATGGGTGTTAGTCAACGATACTAATACATAGAAATACATATATTAATACTGTTACGTATATAATTAAAACTCAAATCAGTTATGCAAACCGTCGTCTATAGAAAATGCGTTGAAATCCATGTGATGGAACGATTATGTCACTTGAATGAATGAATTATTACACTTTATTGTGCTGCAAAAAAAATAACAAATTATAACAATAATAGTAATATTGTCCAAGAGCTGGCGACGAATTTTGAGAAGGTCCTTTTGGCTTGCTTGTCACTGTCGTGTTCTGGTTTGGAGGATAAGGTATAGGGTTGCCAAATGGAAAGACTAAAATATCTGGGTAAAATTTCAAAAGGTCGAGATTTTGGGATCACAGTCGGGACAAAAAAGGGCTAATAAAAATCCAAACATTTTATTAATTAAATTTTATAATTATAGATGAGATCACATAATAATATAACGTTTATTGACCAAGAGAGCGAAGTCTCTAAATCGAGTTGGGGCGAAAATACGTTTTTGCATGTATTTATGTATGTAAGTATAAATGTATGCTTGTTCCGCGATAAGTCTCGAACCGTTGATATGATTTAAATGAAATTTGGAAGACATATATGAAACATTAGTACAATATTTAATTTCGTTGGGTATTGAAATCGGTTTAGTAGTTTTTAAGATATTGATGAAAATGTAAAAGTAAATAATGCTTTATTACTCTTAAACCGTTGATCCGATTTTGATGAAATTTAGAAGAAACATAGAAAACATCAATATAATTAATTCTATCTAACTTGTTTAATAATAATTGGTTCGAATAGAACGTCCGTGGCAACTGGCACGGCGAAGTGGCCTGTGGCGGGGCAATGGGACGCAAATTACGCATAGCCACCTATCCCCGCTCCCGCCCCGCCCGCTTGCTAGTGCTGCCACGGACGGACGGACGAACCGCACCACAGATTATTTATGTATAAAAACCGCACAGTGAGTAGTGACACACATGACGGGATGACACACGGTCACACCGCGCGGCACTCGCCACTCAATCGATCGATTGAATCGATTTTTAATAAATTATTTTAAATTTTTATTTTGTCGGGACATATTTGTTTTTTCGAGACTCTGGACATCATACGCAATGTCGGGACAACCCAGACGAATCCCAACCATCTAGCAACCCTGATAAGGTAGCCGGTAAACTTATGCATGTGTCATTAGACCTCGCCACAAGATAGCAACTCATATTAACATCTTTACTGCCTAAAGGCGATGATTAACTCTTTTCATCATGAGACTCTTATTCTTGTTTGCTATCTTTTGAAGTAAAAAAAAAATGTATTTTTATTTCGTTGAAAAATGATTGGAGTTGGCAACCCTACTTGCGTAGTTTTTAATGCTTACGAGTTCCACGCGCCCTTGTGGTAATAATAGAATGTTTAATAATCGCTTGGTTGTGAGTGTAATTTTTTATACTGTATGTGGTCGAAAAATTGAACATTACCTCTACTTAGCGGTTTTTTTATATTATAAGATAGCAAACAAGCAGATGGGTCTCCTGATGAAAAAAGTCAACTATCGCCTATAGACACCAAAGATGTTAAAGTTACGTTGCTATATTGTGGCAAGATCTAGTGCCACTTGCATAAGTTTACCGGCTACCTTACCCTCCAAACCGGAACACGACAGTGATAAGCACTGACGCGGCAGGAATAGATAAGACGGTGGTACCAGACCCGAGCGAGACAATGCAAAACTCTACCACCTAGTAGCCACGATGGTAATGACCCATGCTTGTTTGCTATCATATGATATATAAAAAACTTTGGGAACAGCCCGTTTCTCTAAATTAGGGTTCAGTAGTTTTTGGAGAAATGGGTATTTACACAATTCTGGAAGGGTTTACATAATATAGATATTTCTGTTGACAGATATTCAAAGTTGGTGTAATTTTTTTTACTTTTATCATGGCTGTCTTGTGGTCTAGGGGTAGCCGGGTAGCCTATTCGACTCCGATCATGAGGCACCAGGTTAGATCCACGGGTCGGACAAATCTTTTTTTGAGGTTTTTTCAAGATTTTTCTCGAAAACTAAAATGTCTGTAGCAGCTGGGAGTCTGGCAGAGTGGTGGTATTACCACTCCAGTGTCTTAGATGACCACGTGAAGCTGTCGGTCACGGTTATTGCTAGAAATAGTCGATAATCGTTAACGTTGCGGCGATGAGAATTACCACTTATCTCGCCAACTGCAAAATGATGAATCGAAGTGAACCGGGAAGTTAATTATAGAAATCAGAAATCAGAAGTACTTCATTTAATAAATTTTTTACAAGTTATTTTGACGCGTCCACATTTTTTTAAATACTACCGGATCGGAAACGTGGCTACACTGAAAAGATCCGGCGGAAGAAACTCAGAGACTATAGACGCTCGGTTTACTTTTTCTAACCCGCCAGGAAACTGGGCGAAATGGTAACAAAATAAATACATATCCGATCCGCGGTGGTGAATTGAGGTGAACCGGACGGTCTATTGAAGTTCACTTGATGTTTTACCACTAAATACCCAGCAAAGAAACCGGCGTTATGATATTAAATTTATTTTTAAGACAATACATAGAAACTATGCGCTTATAATTACAATTGAAAACAAAATGAATGAGGAAAACTTCTATTTAAATAAGACCACAACAATATTTATAAATAACTATACAATAATTAGTACAAACGATGTCCACAATTGTATTGCACGTCATCTAATTTTATTTTACAGCAATACCGTCATGTTGGTCAGGTGGTTAGCGAGCATGACTACGCATCAATGAGACGCGAGTTCAATTCCCGATAAGTTCATTCATTTTTATGATGAGCATAGATGTTTATTTCTACATACATACATACAGGCTGTTAGTGTAAATAGTGTAAACACCGTTATCCTTGAAACTAGTAGTTTGGTTTCACTTATAGAACGTAAATTCAATTAAAAAGGAATGTTTTTTTAAAAGTAAAGTCTACATTTTTCCTCAAAATTATTTCACCCTATACAAGTGCACGGCAAAGTGGACGGGGCGCGGGAATATTGTGGAATATTGTGTAGGTAGTTAAAACGGACGGCCAGTGCGGCAGGTCAGCGCCCTTTGCACTTAGTTCCATGAATTTGTTTTAGTGACAACGGTGTTTATCCTTACAGTCTGTATAATATATATAAAAATAGTATACATGTTTTATTGATTTAAGCGTTACTTTGCGGAAATCCATTATTAAAAATGAAATTAGTGTAAAAGTGTGTTGGATGTGCCGTTGGGGTCTTCTTTATTGTCGGGACCGTCGCGTCGGTGAGTCTTATCCATTTATTAATCCGACGTCTTTCTTTTCGGTACCATCACGGAGGATACATAGAACAGTTCGCGGATAATATAAGATTTAATTAATTTCACCATTTTAATAGTATACATGGGTATAATATCATGTAGGTATGTTGCGTGAACGTAGTGTGTGTAATTTTTGTTTTTATTATTTGAAAAGATATCTTTCTTTCTTCTTTCCCGTGTTGGTTCCGGGCTCCTTTGAAGAATAGACCATCTGCCGTTCTGCCAGGCAAGTCGTAAAAGGCGACCGATTGGCTATGCAAGTCACTACCATCGTGACTACTAGGTGGTAGAGTTCTGCATTGTCTCGCCCGAGTCTGGTACCACCTATTAGCCTATTCCTGCCGCAATAGCGCCAGTGCTTGTCGCTATCATGTTCCGATTTGGAGGGTAAGTTAGCCGGTAAACTTATGCATGTGGTATTAGACCTCGCCACAAGATAGCAGCGCACCATTAACATCTTTGGTGTCTATAGGCGATGGCTGACTCTTTCCATCAGGAGACCCATGTGCTTGTTTGCTATCTTATGATATAAAAAAATATTCTCCACAATATAAACTTTAACTGTGCCAATTTTTGAACTCCCCCGTCTGCGGGATTTTCGACAAAAGGGGTACAAAGTTTTTTCTTCGCGTATCAAATAATCATAGCAAGCACGGGATAAGTGCTGAAACGTATACAGCCATATTACAAGCAAGTAATTTGTTTAGTAACATTTATTAAATAATTTTATTTATAAATGTCACTGAACAAATTACTGTCTGACCCGGCCGGCATAAAGTTCTCTGCCTTTTTAATTACTCTTATTTTTTTCTATATTTTCTCACCTTTTAAACCTTCCCTGGACTTCAACAATTAATTCAAAACCAAAATTAGCCAAATCAGTTCAGCCGTTCTCGAGTTTTAGCGAGACTAACGAACAGCAATTGATTTTTATATATATAGATGAGTAGTCGCCAATTTCTTTACAAAATTCCCCCGTGTTGGTCCAAGCCCGTTTTGAAGAGTAGACCATATGCTATTTTGCCGGGCTGTTCGTAAGAGGTAAAGACAGGCTGTACGTGACAATACCATCGTATCTCTTGGAGACAGAAATCTCATGAGGCAGGGTCCAAGAAATCGGATCCGTCATAGGCCCTTTAAGTACTTACAGAATATTCTAGACCGTGGACCCAGGAATATTGTTATTTTCTACTAGCTTCAGCGTACAGCCCGCTGCATTATAAAAGTTTTTAACTAATCCCGCGGGATCATCCAATCTTCCGGGATAAAAAGTAGCCTATGTGCTATTCCAGGTCATCATCTACCTGTGTGCCAAATTTCATTCAAATCCGTCTTGTAGTTTTTGCGTGATTGAGTAACAAACATCCGTTCATTCAAACATCCGAACTTTCGCATTAATAATATTATTAATTAATTAATTAATGTTAATCAATTAATGTTAATTAATAATAACAATATAGATTAACAACAAGCCGAATTTTTGTGAACAGCTTCGTTTTGATGAGACTATCTTTTCTATCTTCGAAAAATCTCGAATCAGGTAACTAATAAAGGTAAGGTAGGTAAAAATAAAAGGTTTAGAGTGTCATAATTACCCTTGAATTATAATAATAATTAACAAGCTCTTGTGATAAAATTAGGTTGTTTTTAAATTTATCAAATAAATATCAATTTAAAAATCTCATATTTATTTAGATTTTAAATATTTACATTTAGATATTAGAAATCTTGGAGACTCGTCAGAAAACCATAGAATGTGTAGGTTTTTTCGTGTTTTTCTTTAAATAATCAAGCGGTTAATGTAAAAAAACTTATCATTTTTATTAATCAATATTTTTCGTTCACCAAATTAACATGTTTTAAGCCCTTTATTAAGTTACAGGATTCGAAATTTTGCGTCTCGTCAAAACTAATCTGTTTACAATTCAGCTTGTTATAAATCTGTATAAATAAATAAAATTGGAGTGTCTGTTTGTAATATTAAATAACCACTTTTTACTAAATACATACGGATGATTACATCCGTATGTAATCATCCGTACAACTTATACATATACCAAAATAACATTTTTTACAATTTTTGTCTGTCTTTCTATCTGTCTGCTTGTTCCGGCTAATCTCTGAAACTACTGGACCGATCTTGACAGGACTCACTGGCAGATAGCTTATGTATTAAGGAGTAACTTAGGCTACTTTAATTTTAGAAAATCCACGCGTAGACTGCTCGACAAGTTGAAAATGGTCTAAAATAGAGATACTGCTCTTAAAGTTATGTGCGATAGCTCATTGGATCCGGGATGACGCCTAGAAAAATATGCTAAAATCGTGTATTAGCACATAAAAAAATGCAAAAATAAACAACTAAAGATGAAAAAAATGGCATTTCGTTTTTTGCCAGTGTTTCATAAACTATAAATATTTAAGAATTTTCAAAAAAAGAGAAGGAAATTTCCAAGAAAAAACTTTAATATTTACTTACTATCTACTTATTTACTTACTTTTTTAAACTTGAAAAAAATCATGATGTATTTTAAACACTATAAATAATTTTGAGTAAAATTTCCGTTGGAAATTTTACTTAAAATTAATTTTTCAACAAGTTAAACGATTGTTAACACAAAATTTTCTCGTACTTCCGTCTTAGTTGTAAATGAAAAAAAAATGTTTAAATAATTATCGTAAAAATGTTTCGCTTCGTGGAACTTTTCTTATATACATACTTAACAATATCACGCCATAAAAGTTAGAAAAATATTGATACTTTGCTTATAATAATTATTGTACCTTAACAACATTACGTGGATTTTTTAGTTTTTGCTTTATTTCATCAAATAGAATTGTTGTCGAATAAGGTCAATAATAACATATTGATACAATGATATTCGTCTAGCTATTATTATTTGTACAGGTTATTCAATAGTTTGTTTTAAATTACTTAAATTTGCTTTATAAAATTATATTTGTCAAGCTATTATCAACCGTCTGCTTAAATTATAAAAGCGACAATAAGTTTGGCAAAATATACACCATTTAAACGGTTTTCGTAATTTACTTATGACAATTCACTACCTATAGTGTTATATTTTTACCTTGCATTGAAGGCTAATGTATAATTAGTTGTTCCTAGCGAATTCGTTCGCATGACCTACACACATAACTTCCATTTTGCTCAGTTGGGTCGAAAAAAGTAGCCTGTATTAATCAGTGATAATGTATCATTGTATTGGTGAAAGACTTTTCAAAATCGGTCCGGTAGTTTGTGAGTTTATCCATCTAAATAAATAAATATTCACGGGACAAATTACACTTAAATACTGATCTAACCCCAAAATAAGTACATTATTTGCTTGTGTTATGGGTGTTAGTCAATGATACTAATATATAGATAGAAATACATATATAAATACTGTTACATACATAATAAACATCCAAACCCATAAAAACAAACATCTATGCTCATCACACAAATGCTTGTATCTGTCGGGGATTGAACCCGAGCCCCGTCGATTGTGTAGTCAGGGTCGCTAACCACTCGACCAATGCGGCGGTCATCAAAAACAATCAAATCTTCTATTTTTTAAAAACTTAACAAAGAAAAATTTCGACAGGATTTGAACGTATGCTACGCTCTCACCAACTGAGCTACTGTCGACTGGTTCAATGCGTCAAAAATCAAAATTCTTCATTGCTCTGTGACCGATTCCATCGATTGTACTGATCGCTAGATATACACACCTAGGTATAAACTAGTTAAATGAGTGTGATTGAGTAGGTACAGATGAAATTCACATTTATAATATTTCATACTTTCGTGATTTTCTAGTTATATATGTGTTTTAGCACTTAACCTATCGAAACGTGGAATGCTGTCAGCATTCAATTGAATTCCACGCGCCTTAGATTTCCTGGAAATTTGAACCAATTCGGTTTAGGAGATTTTGAGAAATTTTACAAACATTTTGACGAATCATTATGTTTTTAATATGACTTTTAGATTAATGTACTGATTGAGTACAAAATCTAATCAGCTTTTTTCCTCAAAAACTGCGTTTAATGCAAAAATAGCCAAAATCGGTTTATCCGTTCGTGAGTTATCGTTGACGAAAAATTTTGAAAAAAGTATTTTTTCGACAACTTTTAAATTTTTAACTAATCATTTTTACTGATCTGCAATATTTTAGTAGGTACTTAAAAAATACGTCAAACGCTGTTTAAAAATGAAAATCGATTTAGATTTATAAAAGTTACAACTTTTCAAATATTAAAATTACGCTGTGTACAACAAACTTTGTATTTTTTAAATGACTTTCAGGCTAATACTAAACTAATACCGGGTTATTTAAAAATCTGGTCAGCTCTTCTAGTCAAAAAACTGCGTCGAACACCGTAAATCGGATATAAATCGCTTGATTCATTCGTTCAATTATAATTTATTATTGGCGAAAATATTTGAGTGTTTTTGACATTTCTTCGAAATTTTTTAATCTTCGGTTGGTTAAAAAATGTCGCTTAAAGCTAATAATATTTTAGTGCCCAAAAGTTGCATTGAATGCCTTCGCTGCGGCTATATAGATAACCTTAGAGTAATAACGCTTCTATGTAGATAACAATGTTTGGCCGAATACCAAATACCAAAAAAGTGTCCAAATTGGCCGACACAGAATTGTAATTTTATTATTATATTACTATTTTCGACCTATCATTGAGCCTTCGCTGCGGCTATATAAATCATAATGTTTGGCCGAATACCAAATACCAAAAAAAGTGTCCATATTGACCGACACAGAATTGTAATTTTATTATTATATTACTATTTTACAAATTAAATTTTAGTTAAAAAATGTCGCTTAAAGCTAATAAAATATTTTAGTGCCCAAAAATTGCATTGAATGCCTTCGCTGCGGCTATATAGATAACCTTAGAGTAATAACGCTTCTATGTAGATAATAATGTTTGGCCGAATACCAAATACCAAAGAAAGTGTACAAATTAGCCGAAACAGAATTGTAATTGAATATTTGTAATGTTATTATTACATTAGTATTTTCGACCTATCGTTGAGTTTTTAGCAAGCTCTGACTTTTGAGTGTGTACATTAGCGTTCTCGATATGTATATAGATGTGTTAACTTGGCCTTGTGGAAATTCCGGACGCCTTCCGGTCATAAAGTTATGGGCAATTGTCATACCTAACTATTATTAGATTTATGACATTTCAATATGTAAAGATGAATTTGGAGGAAGCAAGAAAAATCTGCAAGGATCGTGATGTACGGCACCGGTTCTCTCTGCCTGCCCCGTAAGGGATCTGCCGTGAGTTATATATGTAGAGTATATTCACATATAAACATATATGTATGTAATCACTACATAGTATAAAAAAAGTCGCTTTCTCTGTCTGTCCCTATGTATGCTTAAATCTTTAAAACTACGCAACGGATTTTGATGCAGTTTTTTTAATAGATAGATTGATTCTTGAGGAAGGTTTTAGTATATAAACTTTTCCGATATTCACACGGGAACAAAAGCTACGCGGGTGAAACCGCGGGCAGGTCGCTAGCATCTATCTATCTATATATATATATATATATATATATATATATATATATATATATATATATATATATATATATATATATATATCAATGCCACTTTTCGTTGTAATTTTATAACTCAAGAACGGGCTCACCTATCCAAACCAAATGTTTAGGATTTGTTTGGACTATTTAGTAGACGGTTTATGTGAAGTTTGCACAAAACAAAATCGGTAGAGTGGTTCTTCATTTATTACATTTTTAATATTTCACTTAATACGTAGCGAAGTACGTAGCGGGCCGCTAGTATATACATAGTTATGTATGTATATTCAGCACATTATTTGTTGTTATCCCAAGAGTATCTTCACTGCCGTGTCCCCGAAGAGGTAGGCAGAGGTACAACAAGTGCACCCACCATTAGCCGAAGATACTTGGTCCCACAATGTGATAGGTTTCACTTTTTCAAATCGCGGGCAACGTTGTTTATGTCAAGAAAATTAAAAAAATACATTTTTAAGTGCCCGACCCGAGAATCGAACCTGGGACCTCATGTGGTCGACTCCGACACCGAACCATTTGAGTCTAGATCACAGAGGCGATTGTTATTATCTTAAATAGAGAGTAGAGTTCTGTTTTGTCTCGCCCGGGTCTGGTACCGCCGCCTTACCTATTCCTGCCTCAAAAGCGTCAGTGCTTGTCACTGTCGTGTTCCGGTTTGGAGGGCAAGGTAAACTTATGCATGTGGCATTAGATAGCAACGCACCATTAACACCTTTGGTG
Organism: Apodemia mormo; assembly: GCA_036924255.1. NCBI lineage: Eukaryota > Metazoa > Arthropoda > Insecta > Lepidoptera > Riodinidae > Apodemia > Apodemia mormo. Next base: position 1,215,915 of record JAUPFN010000029.1, read on the forward strand.
TCTATAGTCGATGGTTGACTCTTTCTATCAGGAGACCCATCTGCTTGTTTGCTATTTTATCATATAAAAAAAGAGTTGGGTAAAAAGGTAGTATATGTTACTCAATGCTTGTCATTGTCGTGTTTCGGCTTGAAGGGTAAGGTAGCCGATAAACTTACGCATGTAGCATTGAGACCCTACCATTAACTTTGCTGTCTATATGCGATTGTGATATGAAGAAAAAATCCAAAAGAATTTTCAATAACTTCAAAGGCAAACGGAACCGGGTAAAAGCTGTTGTGTAACATTAATGTGACTATACGTTGTGTTTTTGTGTAATTACGTATTTGTTTGTGTAACTGATGATAATAATAATAGTAACGTCATTCGATTATCTGTAATTAATTATGTAACAATCAGTGAATAAATTAATAATTGCTAGGTTTTATGTGGTTATTGTTTTGTTTTTATAGCATATGATGCTAAATTAGATTGATATCTGATGTATGTAAATGAACATTGATGGTAAACGCCAAAGATGTTAATGGCGGTTTGCTAGCCGCATGAGAGGGATGAAACCTGTATAGATTTTCATCTGTACAATATACATACGTAGGTCACACTATAAGTTTTGCGTAACTTAAAAAAACATGTTATAACCAAAATATTATGTTTAATGCTTTTCAAAATAATCTCCTTTACATTTTAAACATTTTTTCATGCATCGATCCATTTTTTAAAACAGGAGGACCACAGATCTGAAGGCATGTTTTCTACGTGCTGATTGAACGCTATCACTGCCTTTTCGGCGGGGTTATCACGTATCTTGCAATGTGCAATTATCGTAATAGTTTAGTTATTGCAAGACACATAATAGCCTTGTATATTAGTGGCAGTCGTTGCTGCTCGAATAGTTGTGGTACTATCACATTCTAAAAGGTACATCCAGTGACCAGCAAGCAATTGGCGACGTTTTTGATCATTTTTTCGTTACGTTTAAGAATCTTCGCTGATCGTTTGCGGGTTGCAAATGTTAGGTGATACGCCTGCGTAATTGGTAAGTTGGTAAATCGCCTGATAAGTTGGTAAAAGTAAAACCTCTCATCAAATCTTTGATTTTGGGGAAAATACAGAAATCACAAGGTGCTAGGTCGGGGCTATGCGCAGGAGATGTACTTTTTCGGAAGCTAAAAATGACTTTGTTTTGTTGGCCGTGTGTGAAGAAACGTTATCATGGTGTAGGAGAATGCGGCTTTTGGGTCGTCTTTCGCAAACTTTTTCTAACACCCTGGGTAAACAAATGGTAGAATACAACTCAGCATTGACACTCTTTTGATTTTCAAGTGGAATTGTACAGATGAGACCCGTAGCTGAGAAAAAAAACGCGATCATTTTTTTACCAACGTTTCTCACCTGTCTCACTTTTGTTGGCCTGTTCTCATTTTCAAATACCCATTCACAAGATTGCTGTTTTTTTCGGGTTCAAAACAATAAACCCACGTTTCGTCTCCTGTGAAAATGTCATAAACAGCATTAGAATGTCCGTGGTCGTACTTCAGTAGCATCTGTGAGCACCATCCCACGCGAGCCCGCTTCTGCTCCGCTGTCAGCTCACGAGGGATCCAACGACAATAAAGTTTCCAAACTTTCAATTCTTCGTGTAAAATTTTCTGAATTTTGCTCATACCAATCTCCAATAGTCCTCGAATTGTCTCATAGGTAATTCGGGGGTTTTCTTCAATTAACCGCTTAACAGTAGCCACATTATTTTCGTTGACACCAGTTGAAGGCCGCCCTTCACGAAATTCGTCATGTAAAGAAACTCGACCTCTCTTAAATTCAGCAAACCGTCGCCTCACGGTGCTCAAACAAGGTGCTTCTCTCCCAAAAGCATTTGAAGACGAGCGGTACAGTCTTGCGGAGAAAGAGAACTTTTAAAATCATAAAAAATCATCGCTCTAAAATCTTTTCGACTTAATTCCATTTTCGTTGCGTACATAGAACTTTGATGTGTGATAAAAAAGCAATTGACAAATCATTTCCCGCCAATTGTTTTTTTACTACTAAGAAGGTTGCAACATTTTAAAAATATAACATTCGAAATTAAAATATTTCTGATTAGCTAGAAGTGCAAAACTTTTAGTGTGCCCAAGTATAAATAAAATTGAAGTGCCCGTCTGTGATTTTAAAATAAGTGTTTTTTTCTAGAGCAGTGTGATATTTTTACGATACTAATACTTAAACAACCAATTCTAAAATTTCTGTCTGTTTCTGTCATTCTGTTTGTACAGGGTAATCTCTGGAATGGCTGAACTGATTTTAATGGAACTATCATTGAAAGAATGAGGAGTTTATGGGGCAGGACATAGGCTTCTTTTTACCCGCATGAGGAAAAGTAATAATTTTGGATCACGCGAACGGAGTCGCGAGTAATAGCTAGTATTTATTAAACACTCAAACTCAGAAATATAAACATACTAGCTACAGCGTACAGCCTGCTGCATTATAACAGTTTTTGGCGAATCCCGCGGGATCACCTAATTTTTCCGGGATGAAAGCCTACCCAAGCCTAAGCCTAAGTAGCCTACGTGCAATTCCAGGTCATCATCTACGTGTGTCAAATTTCATTTAAAAACAGTTCAGTAGTTTTTGCATGATTGAGTAACAAACATCCACCCAAACATCCATCCATCTAAACTTTCGCATTTATAATATTAACTAGCTGACCCGGCAAAAGTTGTTCTGCCTCTTTAACTACTCTTATTTTTTTCTATATTTTCTCATCTTTCAAACCTTCAGCAATTAATTCAAACCCAAAATTAGCCATTAGATTATCTGATCGCCCCGCGTCGCCCCCGAAATGTTAACATATCGATATAATTTTTCATACAAACATTCATACCCTATTTCAATCCTTTAAGGGTTCATTTTTGAATAAACAATTAGCCTAAGCTTGACCTCCGATCTTCAACTATATCCGTGCCAAATTTCATCAAAATCGGTTCTGTGTTTCAGCCGTACATAGCGTAACAGACAGACAACAGACTCTCGCATCTATGATAGTGTTACGTACTCGGGTTCGCAATTGTAAGAAAACACCACATATTAAATCCGTGTATTTACACAACACAACACAACGTAATACTAAAATACTCTCTACACAATAGTCACTTGCTGTACTGTCACTGAACACACTATACAATCAAACACTTCTCGCTTCGCACTAGTCACTTGATGTATCGCTCTCGATCGCTTGATAAAAACTGCCTTGTGTTTGTCAACATCTCTGTATTTATAGGCAGGGGAAAGCCCTAGCTGGATCCAGAAAAATCTAAATGTATCGGGAAACAATGAATGACTTCTTATCGTAAACATGTTATGAGTCATAAATCCTAGTACACGCTACTTTCAACCTTATGCCATATCCCACAAAGTCCATTATGGCATAGCCCAGGTCAACAAGGTATTTGTTTGTCAATAGTAGCTATCTCTTTCTTATATTTCTAGATAATTACCGCGCGCGCGCTCCAACTCTACACGCTTCTAGATTATTCGTAACACTACCCCCCTCTTAGTTATGTTCGTCCCGAACATCATTACTTCCATTATAGATGGCTAATCGATCAACATGAACAATCTTCATGGTCCTTCTTGGTTGCTTCTGCACTCGGTAGGTTACGTCATTGATCCGTGTGATTACTTTGTATGGCCCATCCCAACGTCGCTGTAACTTAGGTGATTTTCCTTTTCGTCGAACCGGATTATGTAGCCAAACAAGAGATCCTTCCTGAAAACCTCGATGATTGGCGTTTCGGTCGTATCTGGTCTTCATCCGCTGACTCGATTCCAATGCGTTTTCACTTATTAACGAGTGTATATCGCGTAACCTCTCACGAATGTCTTCAACATGTTCCGGTATACTTAATTGGGTCTCCGCATTCGGTGGTGGGCCTCCAGTCATTAAGTCTGCTGGTATACGTAACTGTCTGCCGAAGTTGGCATAGGCTGGCGTCACTTTTATGCTTTCGTGTTCCGCTGTTCGGTAAGCTAGTAAGAACAGAGGTATGTATTTATCCCAGTCCTTTTGGTGATCTTTACCAGCTTGGCTAAGTGTCTTTCCAAAGTTTGGTTAAATCGTTTGACCATTCCATCAGATTGCGGGTGATAAGGTGTAGTTCTTGTTTTGTACACTCCTAATAATTTACACATTTCCTGGAATACATTAGATTCAAAGATTCTGCCTTGGTCTGAATGAATCTCCAGCGGAACGCCAAATCTGCATATCACCTCATTGCCTAATTTCTCAGCAATCGTCGTGGCTTCCTGATTAGGGATTGCGAACACCTCCGGCCATTTCGTGAAGTAATCCATCACGACCATAAAATACTTGTTTCCGTTATCTGTCTTAGGAAATGGCCCAGCCACGTCAATCGCTATCCTTTCCCAGGGGGCTCCCACGTTGTATAGTCTAAGGTTGCCTCGGCTTCTAACCTGCGGACCTTTCACTGCTGAGCATTACGTACATTTTCGGCACCAATTCGGGAAGATGTCGTCCCGGCAATTCAACCAGTAAAAACGTTCTCGTACCTTTACCAATGTTCGTCTTACTCCAAGATGTCCCCCAGAAACCCCATCATGCAACTCACGTAGTACGTCCTTGATAAGTTTTCTTGGCACGACCAACTGTAGATGATGTTCTCTTCCTGAAGGTTTTTCCCATTTGCGGTACAGTAAGCCGTTTTGCAACACAAGGCTTTCCCACTGCGCCCAATAACTTTTCGTAATGGCGCTGAAAGGAGCCAGCTCCTGCCATTCGGGCTTTCCCGTGTCTTGCTTCATCCAATCTATTAGAGGCCGCAAATCTCTATCTTCATACTGGGCCTCACGCATCTCATCAGTTTCCCACCTGTCATCCGTAGGGTTAGCTCGCAATACTTGAACCCTTTCTTTCGTCTCCATCCTTACACAATGTTTGGCATCATCCGTACATGGTCGTCGTGATAATGCATCTGCATTTGGGTGAGACTTTCCATTACGCTGTACTGTATTACTTGATCTCAGTTTACCATTGTTAGCCGCTTCTGATCGCCCTACAGTTCGTGTGGCTCCGGTGTCTCGCGTTGAGCTGCAGTTCTTGCCATTAACCAATCCCTTAATGGATAAACTGTTGCGTCCGCTCACCTGAGGTACGACAGCTTTTGGGGTTATTTCTCGTCCAGACAGCACCTGCCGTTTGCTCCTGGATGTTACTCGATTCCCTGCTGGTTCAACAGGCTGTTTAATCTGCCTGCTCTCTTCAGCTGCTGAGATTCCTCCCGTTTGCTGTCGCCAATTCATTGAAACAGTAGGTTTAGGTTTGGCTAGGCAGTTAACCTTAATGTGCCCACGTTTACCGCAGGAGTAGCACATGGGGCCCAGTCTCCTAGGTTCCACTGCCTTTACTCGAGCCACAACTTCTGTAACCTCACATACTTTATGTGCTCGAGGTTCGTGGCGAACAGCTTCTACCTCCAATGCATGAGCCAAAGCCTCCTTCATCGTCACGTGGTGCTGAAGGCGAACAGCAGCACGCACTTCCAGGTCTCTAATTCCATCAATAAACGCCTGGACGATGGTGTTATTCACTGTGTGAGCGTCGGCTGAAGGATACGCCTTCCTCACAAGCTTCTCAATTTCCACGGCCCATTGTTGAAGTCCCTCGCCGCTCCTCTGTACACGGTCCTTTAATTGGGCACGGAACACATGCTCCAAGTGACGCTCACCGTAGCGAGCTTTCAATGCCTCCATCAAATCAGCGAACTGATACTCTTTAGGCATTGCATCCAACACAGAGAGCGCCTGTCCCCGTAACGCCGTGCTCAGAGCTGTTAGGCAATGTTCATCTGTCCAACCATTGGCCTTCGCTGCTATTTCAAACTGAGTGCGGTACGCACTCCATGACGTAAGACCGTCATAAGTGGGTACCTTTACCCGAGGTCCCACCTGGTGAGAACAACTATTAATGGCAACACCTGATTTAACACCAGTGATCTTCATTTTCATAAATTCTTTCTCAAGTTGGTCCATATTCACACTTATTTTATCGCAGTTCGCCTCCAACTGGTCAACCCTCTTCTCAACACCCTTCACATCGCGCTTGACGAGGCCCACGTCGCTTTTAAGCTGGACTTAACACCTGGTGGTAACACCTTCCTTCGGAATAAGTGGCATTTTTTTAACACAATTTCACTTCCGACACCAGTTGTTACGTACTCGGGTTCGCAATTGTAAGAAAACACCACTTATATTAAATCCGTGTATTTACACAACACAACACAACGGAATACTAAAATACACTCTACGCAATAGTCACTTGCTGTACTATCACTGAACTTAGAACACTATACAATCAAACACTTCTCGCTTCGCACTAGTCACTTGATGTATCGCTCTCGATCGCTTGATAAAAACTGCCTTGTGTTTGTCAACATCTCTGTATTTATAGGCAGGGGAAAGCCCTAGCTGGATCCAGAAAAATCTAAATGTATCGGGAAACAATGAATGACTTCTTATCGTAAACATGTTATGAGTCATAAATCCTAGTACACGCTACTTTCAACCTTATGCCATATCCCACAAAGTCCATTATGGCATAGCCCAGGTCAACAAGGTATTTGTTTGTCAATAGAAGTAGCTATCTCTTTCTTTTATTTCTAGATAGTTACCGCGCGCGCGCTCCAACTCTACACGCTTCTAGATTATTCGTAACAATAGTATGGATGGATACTCAGATAAATACTTGTTCTTGTCGGGAATCGAACCCGGATCCCGTCAATTGTAGTCAGCATCGCTAACCATCTATCGATTCATCGGTCAGTAATAGTTTGCATTAGATTATAGCTTGAAGATGATAGATAGATTATAGCAATGTACGCCTTCAAATTACAAAACTAATGTTTACACACACTGAATTAATTTAAACATAATATATATGTATACATTAACATATATGTACAGACTGAGCGACCAAACTTAAATATATACCATTTAATGGTTTGCAAAGCTTCAAATTACTATAATGCTGTTCTCACACTAGTTTTTTAACTTCCCGCTAAAGATACTAATTTCACCCCGATTTTCGAAAATCTTGTTTTCATCACTTATTCCGTGATCCTTATTCCGTGTTTGAAAGGAAGCCTGCTTTTGAAGAATAGACTATTTGCCATTCTGCCAGGCAGTTCGTAAATAGCTAACGATTGGATACAGGTGTCACTACCATCGTGGCTACTAGGTGGTAGAGTTCCGCATCGTCTCGTCTGGGTCTGGTACCACCACCTTACCTATTTCTGCTGCAATAGGTCAATACTTATTACCGTCGAGTTCCAATTTCAAGGGAATTAGATTCGCCGGTAAATTCTTCCCTGTAGCAGCAATGCACTATTAACATTTTGTAAAAAAAAAGTATCTTCACGCCCATATCCCCGAAGGGGTAGGCAGAAGGAAGGGATAAGTTCCAATCCCGGACAACTTTGTGTTTCTCAGAAAACTGAAAAAACACTTTTTTTTAATGTGCCCGACCCGGGAATCGAAGCCGGGACCTCATGTGGTCAACGCCAACGCTGGACCACTAGACCACCAAACATTTTGTATTTATGTTTATAGGCGATGTTTGTCTCTTTCATTAGAAAGTCATAGCGTCAGTGCTGTTCAATGTCTTGTCCTGGTTTGGAGGATAAGGTTACCGGTAATTTTATGCACGTGGTGTTACCATTCCGACACATAAATTGCAACGCACCATTAATATCTTTGGTGTCAATAGATTATGGTTGTCTCTTACCACCAGGAGAGCCGTCTGCTTGTTTGCGATATTATGATATAAAAGAAATATAAAGACATGTACTTGTTTGTTATCCCATGATATAAAAATATATAAAAGTGTGATCCAAACATTACATCACCAAACCTATAGCTTATATCATCCACAAAAATGTTCCGCATCCTCGTAAATAAAAATAAAAAATCCTCTTCCGCTATCGCTTCCTCAAAATTTAAGAGGAATTTATGAGGAATTTCACTGTTTTTTTATTATTTTATTTTATAATACTCCAAATTGATTTTTATAAAAAATAACCTTCCTATAATTTTGATTAATAATATTCGACTTAAATAATGAATAAAGAAATAAATACTGCATTCTTATTTTCATTTCAATTCCTAAATAAAATTGTATCATTCACTCATATTTTTGTGTGTGTGTGTGTGTGTGTGTGTTGTGTATGTTACTGAACTCTCCTTAATGCTGGACCGATTTGGATGATTCTTTATTGTGTGTGTTTTGAGAATGTTTTAGATTCATAGTTTGGTCCACTGGAAAATGTCCTTTTAATTAATCTTTGTGTGTGTATGTACCTAGTTATGTACAGACAAGACAGCGGCTTTTGGGTTGGGTCCGCTAGTATTTATAATTTCCTGTTATCCTCATCCTCATCCGCTTCCTCTTCCTCATCCTCATCCTCTTCCTCAAAAAATATCCTCTTCCTCATCCGCATCCTCTAAATTTGCGCGTGACAATTCCTCTTCCTCCTCCTCTTCCTCATAATCACTTCCTCAACAACTCTATTCTATATTTCTTAGAAGTCAAAAATCCCATATGTTCCATATGTGTAATGCCTGCTGAAAGAGCCAGCCAGCCAACCATCTGAGAAAAATCGAGCGAAAGGCGATCATTTTTTTACCAACGTTTCTCGCCTGTCTCACTTTTGTTGGCCTGTCCTCATTTTCATACACCCATTAACAAGATTGCTGTTTTTTTCGGGTTCAAAACAATAAATCCACGTTTCGTCTCCTGTGACAATGTCATAAACAAATGCTGTTTATCCGAATCCGAATGTCCGTGGTCGTACTTCAGTAGCATCTGTGAGCGCCATTCCACGCAAGCCCGCTTCTGCTCCGCTGTCAGTTCATGAGGGATCCAACGACAACAAAGTTTCCGAACTTTCAATTCTTCGTGTAAAATTTTCTGAATTTGGCTCATACCAATTCCCAATAGTCCTCGAATTGTCTCATAGGTAATCCGGTAGGCGTATCATCTAACGTTTGCAATTCGTCAGCGATCAGCGATGACTATTAAACGTAATGAAAAAAATCATCAAAAACGTCGCCAATTGCTTGCTGGTCACTAGATGCACTTTTTGCAATGTCACAGCATCAAAACTAATCAAGCGGCAACGTCTACCACTAATGTACAAGGCTGTTATGTGTCTTGCAATAACTAAACAATCATGATAATTTCGCATTCCGAGTTACGTGATCACCCCGCCGGGGTTTTCTTCAATTAACCGCTTAAAAGTAGTCACGAAGCCGCCCTTCACGAAATTTATCATGTAAAGAAACTCGACCTCTCAAATTCAGCAAACCGTCGTCTCACGGTGCTCAAACAAGGTGCTTCTCTCCCAAAAGCATTTTGGATTTTGACGAGTGGCACAGTCTTGCGGAGAAACAGAACTTTTAAAATCATAAAAAATCATCGCTCTAAAATCTTTTAGACTTAATTCCATTTTCGTTGCGTACGTAGAACTTTGATGTGTGAAAAAAAAAACAATTGACAAATCATTTCCCGCCAATTGACAACATTTCAAAAATATTAAGTCGCCAAAATAAAAATACCTTTACTTTATTTTTCAATCCTGATTAATAATATATATATATATATATATATATATATATATATATATATATATATATATATATATATATATATATATATATATATATATATATATATATATATATATATATATATATATATATATATATTTATTTTTCGTTACACAATACTGGAAAAAAATTGAATGAAAAAACATGTTATGACGTCACTTATACGGCAGAATAAGATAATACCTTTGCTTTGCTAAATTATATAGTTTAAAAATTATAATAGGAATGTCATCATACGATAATGTCAAATATGTCAATCTTTCACTTAACAACTCTTCGTATTGTTTATTTGTGTTAGAAAATTATCAAAGACCTGTTTCAGCGACTCCAGTCTGCTCTATATGTAATCAGCACCTGGATTTATTTGATATTTCGCAATAATATTACTACAAACTAGAACGCTTTATAGAAATATGATCAAATGTAAACAATGGTTTAATGATTTACAATACTCGATGTTTTTTTCATAAATGTCATAGATGACAAGTGCTTTTTTGTCGGGTCACAAAAAGCAAAGGTGTAGCATCATTCAGCCGTATAAATGACGTCATTTGGCACTTACGTCTATTTAGAATGAGAAGAACTTTAAAAGTTAAAATAAATATCAAAATGAATGAATTTTGAGAAAATAAAATATACGGGTATTCTATTTTTCAATCTAGTTTCACTTAAAAATATAATAAAAGGATATTAAAAAATTAAATGTTGTCAATTTTTTTTTTATTACTAAGAAATTTGCAACGTTTTAAAAATATAACATTCGAAATTCAGTAGATGGTTTATGTGAAGTTTGCACAAAATCGGTAGAGCAGTTCTTCATTTATTACATTTTTTATATTTCACTTTATACGTAGCGAAACACGTACCGGGCCGCTAGTATAATATTATAAATGCGAAAGTTTGGATGTTTGGATGTGTGTTTATTACTCAGTCACGCAAAAACTACTGAATGGATTTGAATGAAATTTTGTATATAGGTAGAATATGACCTGGAATAGCACATATGCTACTTTTTATCCCGGAAAAATGAAGTAATCCCGCGGGATTCACCAAAAAAAAAAAATAATGCAGTGGGCTACACGCTGCAACTAGTGTTACAATATTCTTGTTTGTTTTGTATAAATATAATCTGCCGGTCGCGGTTTGGTGACCACTGATAACACGAAGTCATTATGACGTAACCACTTGTCGCGATGAAGTTCGTGACATCATGCTACCGCGAACCTTCGCCGTAGGCCAATATATGTAGCTGCGGGGTCAAACAACAAATTCTAGGAAATATTATCTCCATTTTCCACTATAATTTCTAAAGGTCAAGAATGTCAATTATGAGAATGCTCTGACACATCACAGTGTGATCCAACCGTAACATAAACAAACCTATATCTTGTATAATCCACAGAACAGTTGACGATATCTATACAAATTAATAAAATTGGAGTGTCTGTAATATTGAAAAATCTGTTTTTACTAAATGCATGCGGTTGTACACACGGTACATACACAATTTTTTTTACTATTTTTTCGGTCTGTCTATTTACGACTAATCTCTGAAACGGCTGGACCGATTTTTGCGGAGCTTTTACTGGCAGATAGCTGATGCATAAGGACTAACTTAGGTTACTTTTATTTTAGAAAAAAATTCACGCGAAAGTCGCTGACACAGCTTTGTGTACCACTATATTTTCTAGAGGTCAAAAATGTTAATTATGCGGATGCGCAGACACACCACAGTGTGATCCGACCATAACATAAACATACATATACATTGTGCAATCCACAGAAATGTTAACTCCATGTTAAAATATTTACATTTCGTAAGGCTTTGTCGTTTACCTTGACCGTATATTTAGGTAAGGCTATATTATTATGTTAATAGTGATTCGATTTCGCGACCGCAGATGGAATTTGGACTAGGGCCATGAACCCTAGCAGAAAAAATCATCACTCCGCACCCTGAAGTAGGAAGTAGGTAGGAGTGTGGCTGCGTTTCCGAACCGTTAAAAAAAATGTTGACGCGTCAAAATAACTTGTAAAAAGTTTTATTGAATAACTAGCGACCTGCCCGCGGTTTCACCCGCGTAGCTTTTGTTACGTGGGAATATCGGAAATGTTTATATACTAAAACCTTCCTCAAGAATCAATCTGTCTATTAAAAAAACCGCATCAAAATCCGTTGCGTAGTTTTAAAGATTTAAGCATACAAAGGGACATAGGGACAGACAGAGAAAGCGACTTTTTTTTATACTATGTAGTGTGAAGTACTTGCTTCTGATTTCTGAGTGCTATCCGTCCGGGATTCCCCCGATTTATCCTAGTGTTTAGTCCGTTCAAAATCAGATATTTTTTTAAAATTTTAAGTTAGTCTTTACAAGCACTTGATGGGTTGACAATTTTATAATTATTACCGGATCGGAACGGTCTGCGTTCCGATCAGGTCTTAGCTAAATACGCACTGAGTCCAGAAAAGGTTTTTGAAGTGTTTTTGAAAACATTTTTTGTGCTGGGGGAAAAAAGTAACACTTGGTTCCCTTGAGGGGCAGGCAGAGTAAACTACGTCTATAAGACTTCGATTTTTTATATCATAAGATAGCAAACAAGTAACTCTCCTTATGGAAAGAGACACCACCACCGGGATTCACCGGTTTATCGGTTGGGAAAATGAGTGGTGATCCCCATCGCAGCATTTAACCGACCTGTTAACGATTTTTTTTATATCATAAGATAGCAAACAAGCAGATGGGTCTTCTGATGGAAAGAGTCAACCATCACATATAGACACCAGAGATGTTAATGGTGCGTTGTTATATCGGCGAGGTCTAATGCCACATGCATAAGTTTTCCAGCTACCTTACCCTCCAAACCGGAACACTACAGCCACAAGCACTGACGCTATTGCGTCAGGAATAGGCAAGGCGGTGGTACCAGACCCGGGCGAGACAATGCAGAACTCTACCACCTAGTAGCCACGATGGTAGTGACTCACATAGCCAATCGGTCGCCTTTTACGACCTGCCCCCCAATTCACGTAATTGAGTCAATGCGCTTAGGGCTTTCACACACATAAACACGATAGAACTTTGAGACGTGCTAGGACGCGGCATAATATGTAAGAAAATGTGTGAGTGTCTTAAACGCCTCGACTCGATTGCCTCTTGATTACATGAATTAGGCCCCTGCCTGGAAGAAGGGCAGTTGGTTATTCTTCAAAGGAGCCCAGAACCAACACGGGGAAAATTTCCGACTATTTCTAGCGATTATTTTACTGTTAAAATTTTTGATTTTCGAAAAACCTTAATAATCTTTTGCTTGACCCGGTACCTCATGGTCTGACCAAATAGGCTAACCGGGTATCTTAGGTCGTAGATATCATAGGTTAGATCAGGAGAATCCTGAATAATAGAAAAATGTGGTGCTTATTAATCTACCAAACTAAGTAAGGTTATCAATGTTACGAGGTTACCCTCGTCACATTCCTTTAACGTCTGATCACCTTCATGCTTCATGTGCGTTCTTTACAGAGCAATACATACTTACCATATCTTTTTAACAAAAAAAAAATAAACCGACGAAAAGTTATCTGTGGTCCATTGATATCAAAAGAGGAGGATACGTTACCTAGTCAAAGCGCCTGGGCCTACAAAACTAGGTCCGTGGGCACAGTGACAATCACGAAATAAAGAAAACAAGGGGAAGTGAAGAGTGGGCGTGCCGCGTGCGTCACTATTATGCGCTTTTACTCTAAATTGCCTTAGTGATACTTACCATATCATTAGGAGATAGTCGTCGTGCGAAAATCTATTATGCACTGAATTATGCCGTATTGTGCCATCCTTGAATGCAGAAATGATAGTAGAATACAGATGATTAAAAATGGAGATATTTCATATCATTCGAAAGTACAATTTTCATTTTATTTTAATTAAATTCCTGATTTAATATAATCTCTAATGATATAATAGAAAGTCAAGCTAAAATCAGCCGTACACCTTACATATAAAGTTCATTTTAGGTTGACCTAATTTTTCTAGAAAGATATACGTAATGACAGTCATTACGTATATCGTTCTAGAAAGTTCTCTACTCAAATATGATCAACTGAAAACTACGGAAAAATCAATGCTGCCATCTATTGTAGTATAGCGAAACTATTACGATCTTAAGTTTCACTATTGTACAAATAGATGAGTCTATTTTGAATAGACTACAAAAGGACGTAAATACTCTTTTTTTTTGTAGCAAAATAATATTTATTGTAACGCAGTTTGGTATATTTTTAAATGTTCTGTTTGTGTGTTTCGGATTATTGTTGTTTAAAATGAAAACGACCAATGAAGCAATGTTTGCATTAGTAGTTTATATGCAATAATGCTTATTTTATGTGTGAGTGTGGCGATCGCGGTCCTGATACAAATGTTTGTACTTGCCAATTCCGTTGTTTTCTTTATTTCGTGGTGACAATCACGCGCGGGATATCATATACGCTTATACATTCAGACTGTTTTTATCATGAAACACGCATCAAAATGCTTTTTTGTGTATTCAACCAGTGTTATAATCACTCAAGGAAAAAAAAATAAGACACGCGGGATTACTTTCCATTCGTAAGTACGGCCAAAACAATTTGTTTGAAAATAAGATTAAATTATTATCTGGTTCGCCATGTTTGTGAGAGTGAGATAGTATAATACAAAAGTAAGTGAGGGGAACGTAGTCTGCTACGTTCGTCGCATTACTTTGCGCTCGGCAGACCGAGCCTATGTTTAGCGACTGCGATGTTAGAGCGTAACGTATTTTCCCTTTTTAATATATCAATGGTGTGGTTACACACTAAAATTAGTGAGTGAATAATCAGTCATCCTCTTTTCGTACAATTTTGGGTGGAGTTTTATTTAACTTCCCGCTACGTATGTAGATAAGGAAGTTACTGATTTTGCCCCGATTTTCGAAAATCGAGCTTTCAGTAGATCTCCACGTTTTGAGGTCCTAGGAACCTTTTCCGACTATTTTCACGATGACGTCAGTATGTATGTATGTATGTGTGAGTATGTGTATGTAAATCTCTCATTACATTTGAACGGCTTGATCGATCGAAACGTGGTTATTTGCATTCGATTAGATTCCGCTCAACTTATACTTCTTGAAAATTTGATCCGATATGGCCCAGGAGATTTTGAAAAATTTTGAAAAAACCTTAAAACTTTTTGACGAACAGTATTTTTTAATATAACTTCCAGATTAATATACTGATCAAGTACGAAATCTAATCAGCTTACTCAAAAAACTGCGTCCAATTCATAAATTGCATCAAAATCGGTTTATTCGTTCAGAAATTTTGGAAAAAGTATTTTCCCGACATAATTTCGAGAATTTTTTAACAATTTTTCGACCTTCTACAATATTTTAGTGCTTAAAAAACTACGTCCAATGCAGTTTCAAATATCAAAACCGAATTAAGTTTTCAAAAGTTGCAGCTTATTAAATACTAGCGACCTGCCCGCGGTTTCACCCGCGTAGCTTTTGTTCCCGTGAGAATATCGGAAAGGTCTATATACCAAAATCTTCCTCAAGAATCCATCTGTCTATTAAAAAAACCGCATTAAAATCCGTTGCGTAATTTTAAAGATTTAAGCATACATAGGGACATAGGGATATAGGGACAGACAGAGAAAGCGACTTTGTTTTATACTATGTAGTGATTAATATTTTGTTGGTTTTAGCAAACTTACTTAAAATTTTTAAAATAACTTTCAGGCTAGTATACCGCTTAACTTAATAATCTTATCAGCTTTTCTCCTTAAAAAACTGCGTCAAATACCGTTAATTGGCTCAAAACCGGTCAATTTGTTTGAGATTTTATCAATGAAAATTTTTGAAACTCATTATTTTTAACCTTGCTTTGAAAATTTTCAACCTATCTTTTATGTAGCTAATATACTTAGATCTCAAAAATTTAGTTGAATGCCTTAAAAAAATCTAAATTGATCATCGTTTCTAAAATATACAGCTTTTCAAAAATCAATATCATATTTAA
Source organism: Apodemia mormo (assembly GCA_036924255.1). Lineage (NCBI taxonomy): Eukaryota > Metazoa > Arthropoda > Insecta > Lepidoptera > Riodinidae > Apodemia > Apodemia mormo. Next base: position 1,231,624 of record JAUPFN010000029.1, read on the forward strand.
CTAACTAGATTTTGAACTGGATAAAATCTATGCTTTTAGTTTTTACGCATTTTAGCTAAGAATACCTTCATTTAGCAGGAAGTTTCAGGGATGGCCTGCAGGGTCAACCGCTAACACTTTTTTTTTTCAAATATTATATGTACAAAAATGATTGACAACCCCATATTCTATCCAATAATTCAATTCAATTTGCAACCTTTCGTGGACTCTCGTGTGACCTTTGCCGCCTAAAGGAAAATAAAAAAGTAGTATGTGTAAAATATAAACTATACTCACCGAATCTCCGGAATATAAAGTATTGTGCGCCAAAAAGCAAACCTTTTAACAATGTCTCTAAACATGGCTCTAAAAATGGCTTTAAAAATGGTAATAAAAATATTGACTCTTGAGAGTGGTTGACAACCCTAAATCCCATATCCATAGCTATATGGAAACAGTTCTCCGGTAATTAGCTTATTGAAAACCGTAGTTCTCACATCCATGTCTCAATTAAAGCAGTTTTCCGATATAAGGTTTTTGACAACCCTAGTTCCTACATCAATTACTCAGTTGAAATAGTTTTCCGATATAAGGTTTTTGATAACATTAGTTCCCACACCAATGGCTCAGTGGAATCAGTTTTCGATTCTAGATTGTTGACAATTCTAGTTCCCATATCAACGATTCAGTTGAAAGTTTTCCAGTATAAGGTTTTTGACAACCCTAGTTCCCACATCAATGGTTCAGTGGAAGCAGTTTTCCGATACTTAATTGTTGACAATCCTAGTTCCTACATTCATGACTCAGTTGAAATAGTTTTCCGATATAAGATTTTCGACAACCCTAGTTCCCACATATAGTTTTCCGATACTAGATTGTTGACAACCCCAGTTCCCACATTCATGACTCAGTTGAAATAATTTTCCGATATAAGATTTTTGACAACCGTAGTTCCCACATCAATGGTTCAGTGGAAGCAGTTTTCCGATTCTAGATTGTTGACAGCCCCAGTTCCCACATCTATGACTCAGTTGAAATAGTTTTCCGATATAAGATTTCTGACAAGCCTAGTTTCCACATCAATGACTCAGTTGAAACCCGATACAAAGTTGTTGACAAGCTCAGTTCCCACATCCATGAAACCCGCCACAGGCGTAGGCATGGGCGTACCCAGGTTCTGAGCCAAGGGAGGGCAACCGTAACGTTTTAAGACTATATTTTTGTTATTATATTTTTATCTACAATAGTAGATAGTTTGTAGAAAGGTAAACAAATTCCAGGGGGGGGGGGGGGCAGCTGCCCTTCCCTGAAAATTGAAGATTAGAAATATTATTAACAAATTATTTGTTTAAGATATTTTTTAGCCTGTTTTCGGAATTTTATATGATAGAGTAAAGTACATTCTATCATGTAATGAGTTAGCACATTCATTTCATAATATTTTCAGGTATATCGTGTAATTTTTGTAAAATTGTTATTTAACAATCAATACAAATAAACGTGATTTAGCAAACCAGTTTTTTCCGTTTGTCGCGATGCCTCGCCTTAATACATATTATAGCTACGTCTGTGGCGGGCTTGTCTCAGTGAAAGCAGTTTTCCAATGTGAAGTTGTCGATAACCCTAGTTCCCACATCCATGACTCAGTGAACTGTGGAAACAGCTTTCCCATACAATCTAATTTTAATACATGGATGTTTTAAGAATGTATAATTGAAAGAAAGTTTGAAAGTGTTTTGATTTTAATCATTTTTTTTGTTTCGAAATGGCTATTGCAGTTGACCTTATGGGTCGTTACTGCGTCACCGGGCTTTTTGGGCGAGCAGAGTGCTCAACCAGAACTTAAAATATTAAAATTGGGCCTATAAACGCCCGCGCTAAGGGCTGTCTCCTGTGAGACCGGACCTCGGCTTAGTGCGACGTTCGGATTAGTGTTGGTGGAAGGAGTCGTGGCATTGCGCCCCGCGTTAAGCGCGGGGCGATAAAGAAGTCTTCGCCGTCGAGACCGGCGACGACGGTGTAGTGTTGTGCGTGCTACATCTGAATCGGTGTTGTTGTTTGTGATGGTAATAGGATCGTCGGGATCGGAAGGTACATGGCGTGGCCTCCTGAACCTGAGTGGGGCGGCCGCGTCGGGCTCGTAGTCCGCCGCGGCTTTTATAAGGGGATTTTTGTGATGTGTTATTTTTTCAAAATAATGTATCGATAATTCTTTCATATATTGCATAATGGTTGGGAGTTCTAGGTCCCGGTGAGATTTTAATCAGGATTTCCGTAAAACGAATATTCTAGATTTCCCCATTGGTGTATCTAGAGTTATTTTTCAAAACCTGGGACTAAACTACAAAAAAAAACCAGTCAAATCCGAGTTGGACTCACATACCACGAGATCCGTATAAACTAGTATTTTTGTTTGAAATTTTGAACGCTTTTAAAAATCCATGCTTAGGTGTATTTTTACTTCTCTGAGCTTAAAATACCTCAATTTATCGGGAACTTTCAGAGCTGTAGGGTCAACTGATTTACAGATCTATTTCATTTCTTATAATTAAATGCTCCCGACCTCCTGAAAGGTCAAGGTTTTAGGCTTAGGTTGTACACAATGTTTGACTTTTTTTTATATCATAAGATAGCAAACAAGCAGATGGGTCTCCTGATGGAAAGACTTAACCATCGCCTATAGACACCAAAGTTCTCAATGGGGCGTTGGTGTCTTGTGGCGAGGTCTAATACCACATGCATAAGTTTACCGGCAACCTTATCCTCCAAACAAGAATACGACAGTGAGCTTATATGTTGACCCAGATCGGGTCAGGCGACTTCGTCCGCGCGGACTTCGTTTACTCCGCACTGCTCCTCCCCCGTAAGTGATAGCGTGATAACTGATAATATGTAGCCTATATGTTGACCCGACCTGTTGGTAATATTCATGCAAAGTTTGAAGTAAATCCATACAGTACTTTTTGAGTTTACCCCGGACATACATACAGACAAACAAACAAACAAACAGACGAAAATTCTAAAAACTATATTTTTGGCTTCGATATCGATTGTAGATCACGCCCCAAGTATTCTTTAAAAAAATATTCAATGTACAGTTTTGACTTTCCTACAATTTTATTATATGTATAGATATAGATTCTCTGGTCGAATTTCGGCCACAGGCGATCGCTAGTATTAATTAACGTAGAGATAATTATCCCTTAGAGCATTAGTGTTAAAAACTAATAGGTTTTTAACATAATACTATAAGAATAATCTTGCATCAATTAGCGTCGTGTTTTTGCAAAAATAATTAATTTCCCTCGGAGTAAAAAGCATATTTTATCTTATTATTTGTTTCTTTTATCTAATAAAAATGTTGTGTAAGACAATAATTGCATGTTAGTAAAAACGTGTACACGTCAGACGTCGACGACTTCTTACATGTAGTCGTGGTCAGTATTTCAGTGAGTGTGAACGTACTAATTATGGTTTCCGTGTCAGATGTATCAAGACATTTTCTCGATGTTAAAAAAAGAATGGTGTTTATTTTGGGGGTTAGTATTTATTTTTTTTGACCACGGATTAAATGGATACGCCTTTCAAGACAATTTCTTAGTTTGTCAGTGTAGCTTGCAATTACATACAGAAATACAGAGTTATACTACTTACCAATGAAATAAGATCATGTCAAGGGTAATTTTTAAACCTTGTTATCTTATTCGGTAAGATAAAACAGTATAAATAATCAATGTACAGTTTTGACTTTCCTACGATTTTATTATATGTATATAGATAATACTTTTTTTTTAACAAAAACTCACAAAAACTCAAAATGACGAAAAGTTATACACGGTGTCTTTTACTTGATACAAAAGCCGCAGTATGCCGACCGTATTTTTATTTGAACAATTAATTAAACATTAATAAAATGGAAATTACCAATACTCTTTGAGTTATCGATAGACTTAGTTGTATCAGTGACGCCCCAAATGTAAGGTCACCCTACGCGTAAATGAACTGGAACCATCGCCCACACCCTTAGGCGTACCATCTAACGTTTGCAATTCGCTAGCGATCAGCGATGACTCTTAAACGTAATGAAAAAATCATCAAAAACGTCGCCAATTGCTTGCTGGTCACTAGATTCACTTTTTTTTGCAATGTCACAGCATCAAAACTAGTCAAGCGGCAACGACTGTTATGTGTCTTGCAATAACTAAACAATCACGATAATTTCGCATTGCGAGTTACGTGATCACCCCGCCGGTCGGTACTATTAAACATATTATGATGATGACTAGCTGACCCGCGCAGCTTCGCCCGCGAAAATATTAATAAGTCGTCCAAATAACTTTTAACAAAAATTTCTTCCCCTATTTCAGCTATCCAGGGACTGATATTTGAAAAAAGCCTATGCCTATATATATATATATATATATATATATATATATATATATATATATATATATATATATATATATATATATTTGACCCCGGATCTTTAACTATATCCATTCCAAATTTCATGAAAATCGGTCCAGCGGTTTAGCCGTGAAAGCGTAACAGACAGACAGACTTTCGCATTTATAATATTAGTATGGATAACATTACCCATAATACTTATAGGCTTTTGGCAATCAGAAGGGATCTGTGGTAAGAATTTAGGTGATTAAAGTAGTAAATAATTAGGTGAATAAACAAAATTTTACTAACAAACTAGAGTGTCCACATAAACAATTATTTTATAGATTTTTGTTATAAAATATAACACACTTCAAAAACTATTGCAATCGATTCTACTGCTGATTCTGAACAAACTAGTTTCAGCTTTCGTATTAAGTAAAAGACATCTTGTATATTTTTTCCATTATAAGATATGCAGATGGGTCTCCTGATGGAAAGAGTCAACCATCGCCTATACACACCAAGGATGTTAATGGTGCGTTGCTATCTTGTGGCGAGGTCTAATGCCACATGCATAAATTTACCGGCTACCTTACCCTCCAAACCGGAACACGACCGCGACAAGCACTGACGCTATTGCGGCAGGAATAGGTAAGGCGGTGGTACCAGACCCGGGCGAGACAATGCAGAACTCTACCACCTAGTAGCCACGATAGCAGTGACTCGCATAGCCAATCATTCGCATAGACAATCATTCTCCTTTTACGACCTGCCTGGCAGAACAGCAGTTGGTCTAATCTTCAAAGGAGCCCGGACCAACACGGAGAAAAAGTTATACCAAATTTAATATGTGAAGGTCGAAGGAAAATCGTGGACTTTGGACCTCTTTTTAGAAGAAGAAGGAAAAAAAAAACAAACAAACGAACGCGAACACTATAACGCGAACGACAACGAAAGAAACTCATTGGAAATACATTAAATTAATAAAATAAAAATCACGTTATATTCATAACTAGCTGACCCGGCAAACGTTGTTCTGTAACTATTCTTATTTTTTTTCTATGTTTTCTCACCTTTTAAACCGTCCCTGGACTTCAACAATTAATTCAAAACCAAAATTAGCCAAATCGGTTCAGCCGTTCTCGAGTTTTAGCGAGACTAACGATTTTTATATAGGTATACTAGCTGATCCGGCAAACGTTGTTCTGCCTTTTTAAGTACTCTTATTTTTTTTCTATATTTTCTCACCTTTTAAACCTTCCCTGGACTTCAACAATTAATTCAAAACCACAATTAGCCAAATCATTTCAGCCGTTCTCCAATTTTAGCGAGACTAACGAACAGCAATTGATTTTTATATAAACACTAGCTGTACCCGCGACTTCGTTCGCGTTTGGCCATCATGGCAGAGTAATTATTAGGAACTGACCACAGTATTTCTCGTATTAAGCAATACTTTGGACGGCGAAGCACTTTTATCAAAGGAGAAATATTAAGAAAGGATTTTTTAGTGTGGATTTCAAAACACGTTGACTTTGATGACGACCATGTGCCTTGTAGGGATTTAGGCAGTGTTTAACTGAAGTCACTTCGCCTTTTATTTTCTACAGTCATGCTTACAATTTTATTTGTATGCCATTATATACTCATTCCATATGACTATATTTGACTAAAAATCATTTTTGCAAAACCTATTTTTATAGAAAGAAAGATTACACATCGGTGAACCAAATGTCTTCATCTGTATTATCATTTTTAAACATGGCTGGGGCTATCCTTCCACCGGATAAAAGTGTCGCAACTAAAATACGCCACTGCCAGGGCAATCATAATCAGCCAAGAGGCTGCGAATTTAATTCTTATTTGTAAAAAAATGTTTTAGTGTACCTTGAAGTGAGTCCGAAAAAACTTCCACTCAGAGTTGTTTACGGTGTTATCCTTACTCCATTGACAGCTGTTCGCTGCTTAACGACTGCACGGTTTAGTTTATATTTGTTAAATTACGTGCAACGTTTGTCACGTCATAGCCGGTTTCAGATCAAAAGGTTCGGTCAATATTCCTTCAGGAGTTACCGCGTACGAAAAATTAAAAAAAAATGTGGTTAAACATAACTTTGAGATTTTTCAACCAGTTAATTTTGGCCCAATACAACGTTTTTTATCTTGCTAAAACTGCGGTTAATAGTGTTTGAAAGATTAAAATCGATAAAATCGCGATCAAAAGGTACAGCATTAAAACTTCAAAATAGACTGTTTTGGTTTCAACCTTAGATATTATTATCATAACAAATTTAAGATTTTTTGAGGGCAAAAGATTGAAGGTGAAAGTATCGGCTTATACCTAGGTTCTTAATGGGTAACGATGATTATTTAAGCCAATTTTAAAATCCGTGGTGTATGTCTGATAATTAACAATATCTGACTATTTTACAGTAGGCTAAATTTGACTACAGACCTATTACAGTCAGGGCGAAATAAATAGTATTTGCTTCCAGTAAACGTTATAACTGCAATGTTATTATTATTGAGCATAATATCTTGACCTTGGAGGAGGACGTGTGGAGGTTAGGAACATTTTTTTTAAAACAATTAAAATACGGCTTTTTGCAATTTTTTGTCAATTTTTCGTAAAATATGCGTGGAATCGACATGTTTTTTTATTATCAATAGGGAAGCGCTTGACTACGATCTCGCCTGATGGTAAGCTAAGATGCGGCCTGAGATAGAATGCGCTTCCCTAGAAGTTCCCTAGAGTTTGAAGAGTTCAAAAAATCTAGTTTGTAAAAATGATACTTAGGAAATTAATGTTTGAAAAATATACATCATATTTTTTAAAATTGATGATCGATTTTGATCTTTCGAATGGCAACTCCCGAACGGATAAATAAATTTTGATGCAATTTATGCATTGGACGCAGTTTTTTGAGAAGTAAAGCTGATTAAATTTTGTACTATATCGGTTCATTAATCTGGAAATTGTATTAAAAAATACTGTTTCGCCAAAAACCTTTGTGAAGTTTTCCAAAATTTCTCAAAATCTCCTTGACTGAATTAGTTAAAATTTTCAGGAAGTCTAAGTTAAGTGGAATCCAATCGAATCCCATTAACCACTTTTCGATCGGTCAAGCCGTTCAAAATTAATGAGATGTTTACATACACACATACACACTCACGCGCGCACACACACGTACACACACACACACACACACACATACATACGTTATCATGAAAATAGTCGGAAAAGGTTCCTAGGTCCTCAAAACGTAGAGGCAAAATCGGTAACTTCGTTATCTTCGTAGCTACGTAGCGGGAAGTTAAAAATATATACCTAATTAGAAAGATGAAAAGTTATTTATTCAGGTTTATTTTTTGAATAATTTTTATTTAAGGCAAATTTCGTAGCGGGAAGTTAAAAATAAATTAATTAACACATGGCTTTGTACTTTGTTATTAATAAAAAACAAAATAGCCTTTGACTAAGAAGCTATTCTTTTTCATTGAAAACAATTTGCAATAAAAAAAAACTTGTTGTACTTTTCTTAAATTTATTATTATTTTAATTCTCTAAAAATATTTTTAATGTAAATTTGTATCATTTTCAATAAGCAAGATAAGCAGTCAAGGGTTTTTTTATTATAATAACAAACTATTCTAAACTATTCTATAATACAAAAAATCGTGGTCTAGGGACAGCCTATTCGGCTCAGATCATGAGGTCCCGGGTTCGATCCCCGGGTCGGTCAAAGATGTTATTGAGATATTTTCAAGGATTTTCACGAAAATCTAAAATCTCAGTAGCAACACGGAGCTATATATATTACCACTGTCGTGCCTCGGATGAGCACGTTTTCTTTCGGTTCCAGTTATCGCTAAAAATAGTCGATCGAATATGCGGCAATGAGGATTACCATTTATCTCACCAACCGACAAACCGGTGAATCGCGGTGAACCGGTAAGTCTATAGACGGTCGGTTTACTCTGCCTACGTCGCAAGGAAATCGGGGGTGATGATACTTTAATAAAAAACAACAACGCCACGTATTTTTTCTTACATTTTTGATTTTTAATTCTCATAAATAAAGGAGAGTTCTTTGATTGAATTTGTTTTGATGAAGTTATATGTGTCTAAAGTTTTTCTGTAAGATGTTGATCTTATTCTGGACTGAACTTATAAGTACATGTTCGTATATTCTACTTAACAATTTTTTTTTAAGTATTTTGGAGGCCGACTTTAGTCAGTATACCAAGTTGCTTAGGCACTTCAACATCTAACACTTTGCAGAATTTTCATTCATTTTAAAAGACTGATTGATGTATCTAATTTTGAAATATTTACCGTGTTGTCTAGTGGTCCGCTGTCGTCGTTGACCATATAAAGTCCCGGGTCCGATTCCCGGGACAGGCAAAACAAAATGTGCTTTTTTAGTTTTCTGATAAAACAACGTTGCCCGGGATTGGCTTGCCACCATCACATTGTGTGAGATTATTTTCGGCTAATCGTAGGTACACTTCTTGTACCTCTGCCTACGTATTCCAGGATATGGGCGTGTAGATACTTTTTTATCCTTTTTTACGTTACGCAATGTAAAAACAAAATAGTGAATTTTCGCAATAGCCTAGCCTTACGTAAAATTTTATAAAGAACAAATACAATTAGTATACCTACTCAATTTCAATTAGATGCATATTTTCTGAGATATTAGCAAAAACCTGAAAATTGACCTGTTATATTTTCAAATGTATTATAATTATTCTTATAATAAATAAAATGTTTAGATTTATATTTTACACATATTTTACTAATTTTTAAGTTAGTAAAATTGCATTTATAACATTTAATAAAAAAGTATACATTCTAGAACTGATTCTACAAACACTATAAAATGATGAGGCTAACTTACATTGAGCCGTGCGTTCAAAGATTTTGTATACACTCCGGGTGTCACGTTCAACTGGACTTACCACCCGAAACCGTTGAAACTTGTAATGTGTGTAACTTCTAAATTAAAAACCCATGAACATGAAATTTTTAAGGGATAATCTTTATAGTACTTACTTTTGAACAAAATAATAATAAAGGATTTCGGATGACAGGTTAATGAATTAAAGCTAAATATACGTTTTTATTTTCATCCCCTATCCCACGGGAACCATACTGAATTTTGGGATAAAAAATATCCTATAACCTTCTTCGGAGTATGAACTCTAATCATGTTAAATTTCATTTGAATCCGTCCAGTAGATTCGGCGTGATGCGCGGCCTTGATACAGACAGACAGACAGACAGACAAAAATTAAAAAAATTACATTTTTCGCTTCAGTATCAATTAAAGAGTATCTTCCAAAAAAATTTTTAAAATATCTTCAATGTACAGAAATCGACCTCTTACATTTTTATTATATGTATATATTTTATTATATGTATAGATATAATAAAATCGTAGGAAAGTCAAAAATGTACATTTAAAGTTACTTTTAAAGGTCCGGCCAAATATTCAGAGGTTGTTCAGAATCGATAATATGTTCGATTTATGTGATCTATATACATATAAAAATCAATTGCTGTTCGTTAGTCTCGCTAAAACTCGAGAAGGGCTGAACCGATTTGGCTAATTTTTATTTTGAATTAATTGTTGAAGAGGTTTAAAACACAACGCATGGATATAATTTCAATTACGCAAAAAAGGCGAGCGCGGATCAAGTAGCCCCCCGCACGCCGCACCCACCGCCCGGCGACCCATTCACTCGACTCGGTGCATCCAATTAATGAATATAGTGGGACATTTTTAAACGAACATTTTTATATTATCTTGAAATATTTTTACAAAAATAATCAAAACGCACTTTCAATTCAATATTTAGTTCTTAATTTTAAAGTTTGGCCGGATCTTTAAAAATGACTCTGTATGTACCGCGTATTTTTTTTATATCATAAGATAGCAAACAAGCAGATGGGTCTCCTGATGGAAAGAGTCAACCATCGCCTATAGACACCAAAAGTGTTAACGGTGCGTTGCTGTCTTGTGGCGAGGTCTAATGCCACATATATAGGTTTACCGGCTACCTTACCCTCCAAACCGGAACACGACAGTGACAAGCACTGACGCTATTGCGGCAGGAATAGGTAAGGCGGTGGTACCAGACCCGGGCGAGACAATGCAGAACTCTACCACCTAATAGCCACGATATTAGTGATTTGCATAGCCAATCGGTCGCCTTTTACGACATGCCTGGCAGAATGGCATTTGGTCTATTCTTCAAAGGAGCCCGGAACCAACACGGGGAAATATGCATATGCAATTAGTTAAAAGCGGTTATTTTAATATTACAAACAGACAATCCAATTTTATTTATTTGTATAGATACAATAAATATTTTGCTTTTTTATTGTAAACAAAAGTTTTTAGTGATTAAACAATTAATAATATCTTCATGATGAGATTTACAAAAAAGTATTATATTATCTGTATTGCCCATATATTGCGACGTGAATGGCAATGGAAATAATATGTTATAAATATGTATTAAGTAATTATAATCCTTATAGGGTTTTAGGGTTCCGTACCTAAATGGTAAAACGGATCCCTTACTAAGCCTCCGCTGTCTGACTGTCCGTCTGTCTGTCACCAGGCTGTATCTCATAACCCGTGATAGCCAGAAAGCTGAAATTTTCACTATATTTATATGTTTATGTATTTCCGTTGCCGCTAAAACAACAAATACTAAAAATGAAATAAAATGAAAATATTAAGCGGGTCCCCATACAATAATAGTAGTTTGTTCACCAAGGCGAGGAAATGACCGATACCTTACGAGAGTGTAGTTTGACTCAATACACTCAAGTTAGGTATCGCATTTTCTCCCGAGTAATACATACTGCTTTATACTACATCAATGAGGAAAATAAAAACATTTTAGTTAAAGTTTATATTAAAATTATTACAATTATTGAAACTCAATGTTATTTTCCTTTTGAGGAATGCCGAAAGTTTTTTATATTCCGCAATATTTATATCTTTCTTGGCCAACATTGTAGTTTTTAACATGGAATATATACTCCATAGGGTACTTGGCTTATATTTTTGAGCTTTTTCACTAAAATAACATATCAACACACTTTCCGAAAAAGAAATCGCATTTTTTTGCCTTTCCACTCCATAAATTCTTCATATGTTTTGTTGTACTTATGCTTGGACTTTTCTGGCAAAAGGTTTAAAATGACTGTTTGAGCAGCTTCTTTTAATTCAGGCGGCGTAAATAAATCTTCATTCTCGCTACTAGATAGACATCAGAACAGAATGTAAGAAGAAGATACAATAAAAAAGAAAATTCGCGCGTACAATCGCTTTGTTTTTAATATTGAGGAGGCAAATGAAATAAAGCACATACTGCCAAGTTTCCTTAGTAAATGCTAGTGGCCAGTAACATTTTGATATGCTTCAAGATACAAACTTATGAATTTTAAAAAGTTAAAGGAGGGGAGGGGAAAATCCCATACATTTTTGCCGCCCGCATATTGGTTCGCTTGGAATTAGGTACTTTCTTCTCGTTTTTCAAGTAAGAACTAATGTGCTTTCCGAATAGGTGTAGTATTAACCTTTTTTTTTCGTATTTTTTTGATATGATAGTAAGGAACCCTTCGCTCTCGCACTTTGCCGATTTTTCGCTAATGGCAGTGACATTAAAAGTATATCTGATACAATTTATTCGCCGTGTTGGTCCCGGCCTCCTTTGAAGAATAGGCCAACTGCCGTTCTGCCAGGCAGGTCGTAAAAGGCGACCGATTGGCTATCGAGTCACTATCATCGTGGCTACTAGGTGGTAGAGTTCTGCATTGTCTCGCCCGGGTCTGGTACCACCGCCTTACCTATTCCTGCCGCAATAGCGTCAGTGCTTGTCGCTGTCGTGTTCCGGTTTGGAGGATAAGGTAGCCGGTAAACTTATGCATGTGGCATTAGACCTCGCCACAAGATAGCAACGCACCATTAATATCTTTGGTGTCTATAGGCGGTGGTTGACTCTTTCTATCAGGAGACCCATCTGCTTGTTTGCTATCTTATGACATTCAAAAAAAATTAACATTACAAAAGCAATTATTAATATGTTATGATACGATAAGCATTTATCAACATGCGATGGTTTATAGATGAACTTTGAATGGACCTTCATCATTTTATTTTGGTTTTAATCATTCACCTACTCCAGGGTTTTTTTTTTTTCGGGATCTCACAATTGCTGTTAGCCTTATGGGCTGTTACAGCTTCACCGGTCGCGTGGGCGAGCAGAGTGCTCAGCCAGAATTTAAAGGTGTAGGGCTGTACGCCCTCCGCCCTAAGGGTGTCTCCTGTGAGACCGAACCTCGGCTTAGGGTGGGGTCGTGATTTACGATGAGAGGGCTAGTGGCATTGTTTTGTCCGTCCGCCGAACCTTGCCCTTGGGCTCGGTTCGCCGAAGGGCGAAACAGGGGTCCTCGTCGCCGCCGGCGGCGACGGTGTCGCGAATGTAGGTGTGTAGTGTCATCGTGTAAACCGTTGGCCAGAGTTATCGGGTCATCGGGATCGGTAAGAAACTCCAGGGGTCAGCAATCTTTTGAGCTGGAAGAGTGAAAAATTACAATTTACAAAGTTTCAAAGTTTTTAAAGAGCCACAAAATATTTAGTTGCCAACAGTAAATATTAATTATTCAATATTAATCAATTCAATATTAATTCAATATGGCTAAAATTCAATATAAAAAGAGATTATCTAATAAATATTATTTACGAGCTGCAGCGTGCAGCCCGTTGCATTATAAAAGTTTTTGGTGAATCCCGCGGGATCACTAAAATTTTCCGGGTTAAAAAGGAGCCTATGTGCTATTCCAGTTCATCGTTTACCTGTGTGCCAAATTTCATTCAAATCCGTTCAGTAGTTTTGGCGTGATTTAGTAACAAACATCCATCCATCCATCCAAACTTTCGCATTTATAATATTAACTAGCTGACCCGCACAGCTTCGCCCGCGAGTATATTAATAATTCGTCCAAATAGCTTTTAATAAAAATTTCACTCCCTATTTCAGCCCTCCAGGGACTGATTTTTGAAAAAAAAAATAGCCTATGTTTGATCTATATCCATGCCAAATTTCTCGATCCAGCAGTTTAGTCGTGAAATCGAAACAGACAGACAGACTTTCGCAGTTATAATATTAGTATGGATATAGACAATCTTTTGTTATTTTAGAAAAAAATAAATCTATTAAACATTTAATTACAACACTAACTTGTACGTCAATAACAAACAATTGAGCAAACAAATGCAATGCTCCCATGGCATGGCATGGCTTTACACGATTATTAAAGCAGAAAAAATTTAAGTGGTTTTTTTTTACAAAATAAATAATATTTGCGTAAGGAACAACAAAGAGCTGCAGCTTCACATCCAAAGAGCCGCATGTAGCTCACGAGCCGCAGGTTGCTCACCCCTGACCTACACCCATTCGAGTGCATCTCGGCACACGCGCGGTTTTCCGCTCTTTTTCAAGTATAATTTACCTTTGCGCATTTTTATCTTACGTAAGAACTATCAAAACTGCTTCTCACACCCCCTTGTGAGAAAAGAAAATATAAAATACTAGCTGTTGCCTGCGACTTCGTCCGCGCGGACTTCGTTTACTCCACACAGCTCCTCCCCCGTAGGTGATAGCGTGATAATATGTAGATAGCGTGATAATATGTAGCCTATATGTTGACCCGACCTGTTAGTAAAATTCATGCAAAATTTGAAGTAAATCCATGCAGTACTTTTTGAGTTTACCCCGGACATATATACAGACAAACGGACAAAAATTCTAAAAACTATATTTTTGGCTTCGATATCGAATCGAATAAGTATTCTTTTAAAAACATTCAATGTACAAAAAAAATCATGGTAGTAGCAAATATAATGAAATTAAAAGGAAAACTATCTCGGCTTAGAAGACTTTACAAATTTTTGAGTAATAATAAGTTGGTCGAACTTATAAAATGCACTTAGAGAATTTTTATAGGCGGTGAACCTGTGGTACGGACATAACTTTGTCATTGACGTTAAATAGCTAAAATGTCAATAGTATGAAACTATTAAAGCCCTCTTCTTAGTCCGCGTTATTGTGATGGAGAAACCTTACATTGCGCGTGGCCCGACACGCACTTGACATCTCTCTGAAGTATTGAAAATTATGATTTCATAATGCGCGGTTTTCACAACACCGAATTTAGATTATGAGTTTTGACTGAATTCAGTATTCAGTATTGAAAGTTATGATTTCATAATGCGTGTTTTTCACAACACCGAATTTAGATTATGAGTTTTGACTGAATTCAGAGAGGCATTCCAGATGTATGAGTCCAGCCTTATAGTAAATTATAATAATTTTCACAATTTTTTTCACTGCTTTCCTTTCAACGGAAATACAATTTTTTCACTGTTTTCCTTTCAACGGAAATTCGAAATTTTATTTAAAACTTAATTATTTTGACATTATTATTTTTTTATCCTTGAATTATCTTAATTTACTGTTGACTTTTAAAATTAAATTTTATTTCACTTTTTTTAAATTTTTATTTTGACATTTACTTTTATAGTTTTGATTTGACTTCAATTTATGTAATGATAGTAATTTTGACATTTAAATGTAATAAAATAAATTATTAATTTTATTTATTTTCTCAAATATTTATTACTATTTAAGAAAAAAAACATTATACTTAAAAAAATCTAGTTGACTTTTCTATATTTTACAACCATTGCATATGAAACTTAAGTAACTTTTGTATTTACAAACGAACCTATATGCATATTTTCACGCCAGATCGCTTACGGACTATTATCTCGTCAACATTCGTTCCTATGTTTACCTACAGGCTACAACAAATAAATAGAACTGATAGGCCGGACGTAAAAGTCTGACGATTGGACGTGTCAATTCCATCGTAACTACTAATACTAGTACTAGGTGGCAGAGTACTACGACGACTCGCCTGGATTTGGTACTTAGAGACTTGTACACGGTACTTGCACCAATTGTAAAATTCTTCAATCGCCTGAGCGTTTATTTTACTTGCTTGGCTGCTTTAGAGGTACGCGAAACCCTTGGTTTTTGTATTATATTAAAATAATAAAAGATATTTTCTAATCTTCATTTATTTGGGCATACGTCTTAGCCCTTCCAGAACTTATTCTATTCTACATTTTTAAAATATATATAAAAGACTAAACATGAAATTCTAACTTTAAAAAAATATTTAAAAGCAGATAAGGCTGCCAGCTTATTTGTAATGCCTCACCATAGAGGTATTACAGTACCTTTACTTTATCTATTCCTCAATAGTGTCAGCGCTCGTCAATTTCGTTTTTCGGTTTGTAGGGTAACTTTGCCAGTAAACGACACGGATGTGCATTGTCATTTATTTCTTTGGGGTCTGTACTCTTTTTCCATCAGAAGAACTGTCTGCATGTTTCCCACCCACCAAGTTTATAAATACTAGCTGCCGCGTGCAGCCCGCTGCATTATAAAAGTTTTTGATGAATCCCGCGGGATCATCTAATTTTTTCGGGGTAAAAAATAGCCTCTGTGCTATTATCTATCCCGGAAAAATTAGATGATGATGATGATAAAAAGGTAGCCTATGTGCTATTCCAGGTCATCATCTACCTGTGTGCCAAGTTTTATTCAAATCCGTTCAGTAGTTTTTGCGTGATTAACAAACATTCATCCACCTATCCGTCCAAACATCCAAAATTTCGCATTTATAATATTACCTAATACTAATATTATAAATGCGAAAGTCTGTCTGTCTTTCTGTTACGCTTTCACGGCTAAACCGCTGGACAGATTTTCAAGAAATTTGGCATGGATATAGTTGAAGATCCGGGGTCAAACATAGGCTAATTTTTTTTTTCAAATATCAGTCCGTGGAGGCTGAAACAGAAGATGATTTTTTATTAAAAGCTATATGAATGACTTACTAATATACTCGCGGGTAAAGCTGCGCGGGTCAGCTAGTATTAAATAAATAATATTAATAATATTTACTTTGGACCGGATTAAAAACGTGAAATTTTCTTTGTTCTCAGGTACCATTCTCACTTTTTGGTATAAAAGATACAATGAAGGTCTGGGGAGCACACGGAGAATTTTGCGCAAGACATCAGTGGGAAGTTATCGTCGCTACCTTGGCACTCCTGGCTTGTGCCGCGAGTGTCGAAAGAAATGGACCAGGGAATGGATCTGAACGATGTGCTGGATGGGCAAGAGTCTGCCCTGGCTTAGAAGCTGAGTACCAAGCAGCAGACGCCGTCATCATGACATTCGTCCGATGCACAGCCTTGCTGTACGCGTATTATCAAGTTTCAAACCTTCAGAAGATTGCGTCGAAGTATTTGCTGATAATTGCTGGTGTCTTCTCCACGTTTGCCAGTTTTATATTCACTTCTGCCCTTGCTAGTTTGTTTTGGAGTGAATTGGCGAGTATAAAGGATGCGCCATTTTTATTTTTACTTGTGGCTGATGTTGCACGTGGGGCGAGAATGGCAAAAGCTGGCTGGAGTGCTGGGAAAGATCAAGATAAAAGAGTTGGGAAAGCGCTTTCGCTGTTAGGACCGACGGCAACACTAGATACTCTGCTAGCGGTTTTGCTCGTCGGTGTTGGTGGTCTGTCTGGTGTGCCGAGATTAGAGCACATGTGTACGTTTGCTTGTTTAGCTCTACTAGTAGATTATCTTGTTTTCGTTACATTTTATCCTGCTTGCTTATCGCTAGTAGCAGATTTTGCTTCTGGGAGGAAAGAGATTGCACCAGATGGACCTTTCTCTGAAGCAGATTTGAAGCCAAATCCAGTTGTCCAAAGAGTCAAAATGATTATGGCAGCTGGTCTTCTTTGCGTGCATTTAACGAGTAGATGGCCATGGGCTAGAGAAAGTGGTATGATGGTGGGAAATCTTAATGATAGTTTTAAGACTACATCCGATGAAAATGTTCTGTTTCATTCCTACGTTAGATGGTTTTCAGTAAGTTCTGATTATATTGTGATAGCCACATTGCTATGTGCTTTGATTATCAAATTTATATTCTTTGAAGAGCAACGCAATTGGGTTATAGATATGAATGACTTAACAGTAAAAGAGGTAGTTAAATCTCGCGTTGAAGAAAAACCTATGTTCTCCATTGGAAATGACGAGGAAAAAATGGAAATTTCTACACAAACAGAAGATATCTCAAGGTATGATGGTGAACCGAATTGGCCTTCAATATCACCAAGTTCTTCAGTCGCTACTTTGAATTCTAAGAAAAGATCTATGGCTGAGTGTCTAGAAATTTATCGTTCGGAAGGCGTATGTACTTCTTTAAGTGATGATGAAGTTTCTATGCTTGTTGAACAATCACATATTCCTTTACATAGATTAGAAACTGTTCTAGCAGACCCGTTGCGTGGCGTTAGATTGCGTAGAAGAATCATATCAAAGAAATTTAAAACAGAACATGCTGTTCGACAGTTGCCTTATTTAAATTATGACTACAGCAAGGTCTTGAACGCTTGTTGTGAGAATGTAATTGGGTATATTGGTATACCTGTAGGCTATGCTGGTCCTCTAGTTGTTGATGGTGAACCATACATGATACCAATGGCAACAACTGAAGGTGCTTTAGTAGCATCTACAAATAGAGGAGCTAAAGCAATAGGACCTAGAGGAATCACTAGTGTAGTTGAAGATATTGGCATGACTAGAGCGCCTGCTGTTAAGTTACCTAATGTAGTACGTGCACATGAATGTCGGCAATGGCTCGATGATAAAGATAACTATGCATTGATAAAAGATGCATTCGATGCTACATCTAGATTCGCTCGTCTTCAAGAAGTTCACGTAGGTGTTGATGGAGCTACTTTGTATTTAAGATTCAGAGCTACAACTGGAGATGCTATGGGTATGAATATGGTTTCTAAAGGAGCTGAAAATGCTCTAAAAATTTTAAAAACCCATTTCCCAGACATGGAAGTGATAAGTTTATCAGGTAACTACTGCTCAGATAAAAAAGCAGCATCTATAAACTGGGTTAAAGGCAGAGGCAAGCGAGTGGTATGCGAAACTACCATTTCAGCGGAGAGTTTAAGAGATAATCTTAAAACAGATGCGAAAACAATGGCTAGATGTAACAAAATTAAAAATTTGTCTGGATCTGCTTTAGCTGGATCTATCGGTGGTAATAATGCGCATGCAGCTAATATGGTAACAGCTGTTTTTATTGCAACAGGACAAGATCCTGCTCAGAATGTAACAAGTAGTAACTGTTCGACCAGCATGGAGGTCTGTGGTGAAAATAATGACGATTTATACATAACATGTACAATGCCTTCATTAGAGGTAGGAACAGTTGGTGGAGGTACAGTATTAACTGGACAGTCTGCATGTTTAGAGATATTAGGAGTTAAAGGTGCCGCTTCTCGACCAGCCGAAAACTCAGCTAGACTTGCCTCTCTCATTTGTGCTACGGTTTTAGCTGGAGAGTTAAGTTTGATGGCAGCATTAGTTAACTCTGATTTGGTCAAATCTCATATGCGTCACAATCGCTCCGCTGTAAATGTTCAATCTACTACCACCAACGATCTTAAACTAGGTAATAAATTAGGAAATAGTTTGAAAGTTCCGAGATTATAATATTAGCAATTAGCAATTGTAAATACTTAACTTTAAAATCTTATAGATTTTCCTAGAATCTGGATGACTATAGATTTTTTTTTTGTTATTTAAAAGCGTAGTCTGTACTTTTGTGTGATGAACTGTTTTGCCAAAAAACGACGCTCATTCATTGCGCTCACAAATTTGACTTAGCTTTAACAAGCTATGTAAAATGTAAAGGTCATTTTCATTTATCATATATTTGATACGCTTTCGTGGAGGCATAAATTAATGTTAAATTTGTATTGTTTTATTGTTAAATTTTATCATCAAAGCAATTTTATTCTTCGTAGTCGTAACTAACATTAACGGGCAATAATGTTTTATTGTCGAGTTATTAAAAATTAACAATGTCGACATATATGTCTTAAGATGACTTTTATTAAGTACCAATAACGACATATCGAAAGGAATTTCAGAATTCATATATTTAATACACTGTAATCGAAGTATTAGGTTGAAAGGGATTTTAGAAACAAACATCTGTAGTCTGGCTAAGTACTTAATCTTAAGTTTGGAGCGCATGAAAATCTGAATTTGTTTCGGAAATCTTACAACTGTAAATAAAATAGAGGCTGCCAATGAGGACAACGATTAGTTTAAATCGTGAGAGATAGGGGATTAATTTATTTAAAGGAGTTGGGACTAATGTTATTATAATTATATAAAATATAGTATTCATAGATGGTATACATTTTGTTAAAGTTAACGAATGCTCTAAAGCTGTAAGTAGCCAAAAATAAAATTAGGAAAGAATATTGGAATTAAGAGTTTAAATCTAGAACTTTCAAAAAATGATTCAAAATATTAGAGATTCGATAATTTTGATAAAATGTAAGAAGATAAACGAGCAATAATATCTCATTGTTTCTTTGAATGATTGTGATGTGATCGATAAAAGTATTACAGATTAGGAGTTTCTTATAAATGTGTACTCTTAAATAGGTTCCTCTTACTCTAAAATTACCACAAAGTTATCAACCTTAATTATATAAACTTAAACATGCTCGGTTCTTGGAGTTTATTCTTTTAAGGGCGGCAACGCAAATGCAAGGCCTCTGGTATTGCAGATGTCCATGGGCGGCGGTGATCACTTACCATCAGATGCACCTCCTGCTCGTTTGCCCCCTCTTCCATAAAAAAAGAGCTCGCCTCTATTCTTCTAATTTCCATAACTTCCGAGTAGTTCACTAATTTTATTTGCGTATACCTAATGTTACCTGTCCAAGGTCTGCAGACGTCAAAACATAAGCAATTGCTTAAAAAGCTGCATAAAAATCATTTTTATCAAAAAAATTGCACAACTATATTTCGAACAGTTGAATTTTATTATTGTTTCGCATTTTTAGCTATTTTATATAAAAACTTGAGAGGTGTCAAGGGACACCCGGATGGAACGTAGTTCCTTTTACTATTATACCCGTAATAAGGAACTTCGTAAAATTTCGACCCACGGTCAAATTTCGGAACCCGGTCGAATTTCGGCATCCAGTCGAATTTCGACCCGCGGTCGAATTTAGGCACCCGGTCGAATTTCGACCCACGGTCGAATTTCGGCAACCGGTCGAATTTCGACCCGCGGTCGAAACTCAGCAACCGATCGAAATTCGACACTCGTTCGAAATTCGACTGTCCATTGAAATTTAACTTATGGTCGAAATTCGACATTCGGCCGAAATTCTGTACAAATGTCGAACATTTGGCACTAGAAAAAAGTAAACTCAATCAAATAGTAGATAGACTCTTTCACTTTTAATGCACGAGTTAAAGGGAAGTGGCTGGATATTTCTGTGCTCACAATACCTTACTATAGCAAAAAGTGTCGTGACAACTTTTCGTAAGATTTTTTTCCGTCTAGCCCCCTTTCACAACGCGCGATAAGGAACTTCGTTCCAAAAATCTATTTGAATATTTAGTTTTATGTATGTAATGTATATATACAATTTTTCATGATGTTTTAGTACTTTTTACAAACCATAAAGACACGACTGTGACATTAAATTGGCTTCACTATTGTTTACATTTTTGATCTCGAATTACTATTCCGAATATATATGTTGGAACGACATCGACATGTCTGGTCAGCAGCTTTAAATAAAAAGATCCGCAACTGTAAGAGCTCTGGTATTGCAGATGTCCATGGGCGGCGGTGATCACTTACCATCAGGTGCACATCCTGCTCGTTTGCCTCCTCTTCTATAAAAAAAGAGAGAAGGGGATATCAATAAATTTTATAATTTATACTTTCCATCGTCGGCACTTGGTGAAACTCCGTCATAATTATTGTTTTAAATCTTACACTTGTACTGTTTCACAATTCACAGTGAATTGTGAAACAGTACAAGTGTAAAATTTAAAACAATAATAAATTTTATCACAAGTTAGGGGGTCGAACTAAATGTGACATTGTGTGACAAGGTGCATAGATATATTTTCTTGATAAATTTCTTAAATGATTTAAATATTACCTATGGCAAAACATAATGTGACACATGTATTCTTAGTAAAATAGTAAAAATGTTAACACAAAGACGTTGATTCTGCTGACGTGGTATTGTCGACTTTAAAACTTTTGCTAAATTTTAGGGAAATTAAAAGCTAAATTGAATAAAGCTTAAAAAATATATAAATAGAATCACATTTGACCGCCCCGTTGGTCGAGTGGTTAGCGAGCCCGACTGCTCGGGTTCGATCCCCAACGGAGACAAGCATTTGTTTGATGAGGATTAATGTTTGTATTTCCGGGTTTGGGTGTTTATTAAATATATTCCAGTATTTATATATGTATTTCTATGTATTAGTATCGTTGACTAACACCCATAATACAAGCAAATAATTTGCTTACTTTGGGGTTAGATCAGTAAGTGTAATTTGTCCCGATATTTATTTACTTTATTTATTTATTTTTTGGTAATGTTATCGACATACCTATGTCCCTTGGGTCGGATAGAGTTTACGAAACACTAAATTATTTGAAACAGAACATCTAGTCCAACATTCGATATTATCGATTATTTTTTCTGTTTACTACAGACTACTACTACTACAGAGTACTACAGAACATCTAGTTCGACATATTCGAATATAATCGATGTATTTTTTTTCATTTTACTACAGATTAGTACCGAAAATCTAGTTCAACAGATGAATTTTCGTTCTATTTATTACAGACTATTATATTTCTATTTACTGCAGACTATTACAGTACATCTAGTCCAACATTTTCGAATATTATCGATGTATTTTTTCTATTTATTACAGACTATTATATCGGTGTATTTTTTTCCATTAATTACAAACTATTATATTTCTATTTATTACAGACTACTACAGATTATTTTTTTCCATTTATTACAGACATATGTATATCTATGTATTTTTATCTGTTTATTACAGACTAACGATGTATATTTTTTATTTATTACGGACTATTATATTTCTATTTACTACAGACTACTATAGAACATCTAGTCCAATATTTGCGAATATTATCGATGTATTTTTTTTTCATTTTACTTCAGACTACTAATACCACAGATTACTACAGAACATCTAGTTCAACAGATGTATTTTGTTCTATTTATTACAGACTATTATATTGGTGTATTTTTTCTATTTATTACAGACTATTATATCGATGTATTTTTTTTCTATTTATTACAGACTATTTCTATTTACTACAGACTACTACAAAACATCTAGTCCAACATTTTCGAATATTATCGATGCTTTTTTTTATCTACTTTGAATATTATTGCTCGTACCGTGTGTTTATTGCCCAGTTATGTTGATATATTGTATATGAGATATAAACTATGTTATGTCAGATTTATTTAATGAAATAGATATTTTTATTAGTAATTCGATGTATTATTTTCTCCTATTTCTTTCAAATATAGTAGCTAACAAGAAATCTATATTTTCTAATCTATATTAGTAATATTATATCTGAAAGTTTGGATGTATGTATGGATTGATGGATGCTTGTTACTCAATCATGTCAAAACTACTGAACGGATTTGGATGAAATTTGGCACATTTCCCGTGTTGTTCCCGGGCTCCTTTGAAGAATAGACCAACTGCCGTTTCGCCAGGCAGGTCATAAAAGGCGACCGATTGGCTATACGAGTCACTAACATCGTGGCTACTAGGTGGTAGAGTTCTGCATAGTCTCGCCAGGGTCTGGTACCACCGCCTTACCTATTCCTACCGCAATAGCGGCAGTGCTTGTCACTGTCGTGTTCCGGTTTGGAGGGTAAGGTAGCCGGTAAACTTATGCATGTGGCATTAGACCTCGCCACAAGATAGCAACGCACCATTAACACATTTGGTGTCTATAAGCGATGGTCGACTCTTTCCATCAGGAGACCCATCTGCTTGTTTGCTATCGTATGATATAAAAAAACACAGATGAATAATGACCTGGAATAGCATATTGGCTGATTTTTATACCGGAAAGTGGTTCGTTTTCACGGGATCCGCCAAAATCGTAGTGCAGCGGGCCGCACGGCGCAGATTAATACTTTAAATGCGAATATTTTGATGTTTGTTACTCAATCACGCAGAAACGGCTGAACCGATTTGGATTAAATTTGGCACACATGTAGAAGATGACTTTGAATAGTACATAGGATTATTTATATTCCGGGAAAACAAGTTTTTCTCGCGGGATTCATCAAAAACTTTAATAAAACGGTAGGTTGCAGCTAGTCTAAAGCCCCGTTTTCACTTTGATTAGTACGAGTGTGAGTGTTTAATGCAGGTGCTTAGTATTAAGATAAAAATACGTGAAGACAGCCGTTGATCAGTGCGAGTGATAAGTAAACAGTATCTATTCACTTTTACTACGCTGATTACGAATTAAACGAAATGTTCAATTTCAAAACGGCACAACCTTACTATTGTGCCAAACGTTCTATGTGTACTATTACTCTTTGACTCGAATATGGAGAGCGGAGCACGCTAACATGCGACACAGCCTCCCCGTATGAACGCTACCGGGAGACGGACTTACGACGCGAGCGCTGTCCGCGAATGAAATAATAAGGTTTTTATTGATTTAATAGCACACTATAATGATTTTGTAAAATTTTGAACTTAAATTTTATAAAGCAATAAATTTTCTGTAATAAAAAGAAAAAATCATCAAAATCGTTACAGTAGTTTGGAAGTTATAGGCAAATTTTTGCGTAAAAATAAGAAAGATATTCGATTTTTTTCCGTCAAAAATAACAATAAAATTTAAAAAAACGAACTTAAAATTCAAACTTAATTATATTATACGCATAATGCATATTTTTTTTTAATTATTGGACCAACCGGTTAGCAGTAGTAGGCTTTCAAAGAGGTGTCTATTTCGTAGTTTGGCATTACCTATCGCCTTAAAAGATGAGAAAATATAGAAAAAAATAAGAGTAGTTAAAAAGGCAGAACAACGTTTGCCGGGTCAGCTAGTTTACAATACAAATATACACCATAATGCATTACGTAATGATTTCACCGTATTGGTCCCAGGCTCCTTTGAAGAATAGGCCAACTGTCGTTCTGCCTAACAGGTCGTAAAAGGCGACCGAGTGGCTATGCGCGTCACTACCATTGTGAATACTAGTACCACCGCCTTACCTATTGCTGCAGCAATAGGGTCAGTGCTAGTCACTGTCGTGTTCCGGTTTGGAGGGTAAAGTAGCCGGTAAACTTATGCATGTGGTATTAGACCTCGCCACAAGATAGCAACGCACCATTAACATCTTTGGTGTCTATAGGCGATGGTTGACTCTAACCATCAGGAGACCCATCTGCTTGTTTGCTATCTTATAATATAAAAAAACGTAAATACACTAACGAACACTAATAACACTCACTATACTAACACTAGAATTAACCGACTACACTAAATCACTAAATTAAAACACTTCCCGTATTACTACGAGTATATCACTTTACACTGGTCGTCCCAAGTATCGCTTCCTATCGCGTCATAAAAACTGAACTCTATTCGCCAACACATCCCTATTTATACCGAAGGTAAAGTTCAACCATGTACCCGAATGTTCCGAAATCATCGCGAAAACAATAATTCTCAATGTAGAAGTATGGCAGAAGATCCATTATGACATAATTGCTTGGGTAACGGCGGTTATTGTTTATCAACAGATGCGGCCTATCTCTTTATTTTATTTCTAGACTAGCTGACCCGCGCAACTTCGCCCGCGAGTAGATTAACATGTCATCCAGATAGCTTTTCATACAAATTTCATCCCCTATTTCATGAAATTTCATGAAAATCGGTCCAGCGGTTTAGCCGTGAAAGCGTGAAATAACATGTAGCGCCATCTAGTGAAAAGATAATTTTTATACTTATACTCTGTAGTTTTTGCAATCTGTTAAATATGCATGACATGTGAAATAAAATCTATCTGTTCCCATCACCTCACCATTTGATTAGTATAGGTTATGGGCCCAGCACGCTTCCACTGCTAATAAACCTATAAAGTATAACATGGTATTAGTATAGAGAAAATATTATACATAGCGTTTAGAGTAAGAACATGGAGCAAGATTGTCACTGGGACTTCCTGCCCCTCAATGTTCGTAACAAAATGTCAGTCCAGTCAAAGCCCTTAGGACTTTTACACAGGTGTACACGATACAACGTCACGTCGTTCTACGTCGCAGCTTCTCAGTGGCAGCTCGGAGACTGGTGGATGGTGTGTTACCACTCACGTATCTCGGATGAGCACGTAAAGCTATCGGTCGCGGTTATCGCTAGAAATAGTTGATAATCGCCTGGTCGCTAAAATGCATCGATGCGATAACAGCCGATCATACCTACATGTATCGTGTCATTGCGCGAAGCTTTGTGATGGTTGACGCAAGTGCGGCCCCAGCATTAACGATATGTTAATTTTCCCGCACGCAAAGTTGCGCGGATTAGATAATCAATAAATCTATTAATTGTCCGTCCAAGGTGTTCTTTAGTCAGTTACACCATATCTTATATCATAGACCCTTACGGCGCAAGTCTTACACCGTTCTAACTTCGAATATGTCCTGAATACGAATTAAAACAATTAGTTGTTTGTTGTGTAAGGCAAGGTGTCAAAATGTGAGAAAGTATCGCTATAATTTATTGAATGAACTAGCAGACAACGACAATAAATAAAAACTGTTTTGAGTGACGACCGACGTGACTACTAAGTGGTAAAGTTCCGCATTGCCTTGCTCGGGGTTGGTATTTTTTTTCGAAATGGCTATTACAGTCATGAAGCTGTATTATATCTGGAGGCAGCACTTCTAATACCTTCTTGAAACACAACTTTAAATGCTGCTGTCATCTTCTGAGGTCTTACCCTCTCTTTCTAACACAGCTGTATAAAAAGAGATGGTGAGACCTCAAAGACAGAGATTAGCGTATATATTTGTTTCAATTGATTAATACGGGTGCTAGCTCTATCTATACCTAATACTTCATGATTGCAGTTGACCTTATGGTCGACGGACTTTTGGGGCGAGTTTAAATTAAAATTGGGGCTACAAACGCCTGCGCTAAAAGCTGTCTCCTGTAAGACCGGGCTTCGGCTTAGTGCGATGTTCGGACTAAATGGAGTGGGTGGAGTCGTGGCATTGCGCCCCGCGTTAATCGCGCTAGAGAAGTCTTCGTCGTCGAGCCCGGCGACGACGGTGTCGTGTTGAGTGTGTGTATATATCGGGATCGTCGTCGGGATACGATAGTACATGGCAGGGCCTTCTGAGCCTGAGTATCGCATCCGCGCCGGTTGCGGCCTCGTAGTCCTCCTCGGCTGTGATCAAAGGGTTAGGGTGATTTAGGGCTAGTATGGCCTTACACAATAGCGTCAGTATAATGGTTCTGATTTAGAGAATATGGTAGCTGGTAAACTTATGCATGTGGCTTTGCTATCCTACCACATGGACAGCAACGCACAATTAACATCTTTGGCGTCTATATGCGATGGTTATGTCTCCAGCTTGTTTGCTATGTAATGAGTAATGATATAAATAATCCGAACGTAATATGAGAAGTTGTATCTAATTGAACACACTACTACAAACTTTTGAAGTGAAAACTTTTTTTAGCCGCGCTAGAGGAGTTCTGGCACGAGAAGATCACTTGGTTTCGCGTCAGCAACATGCTTCTGCGTTGGTCAAGCGACTGGAAAAGTTTCATATAAAATAAATGGGGCTAGGGATCAATTCCTAACGGCTGCAAGAACTTTTATGATGTATAATTAACCCC
Source organism: Apodemia mormo (assembly GCA_036924255.1). Classification (NCBI taxonomy): domain Eukaryota; kingdom Metazoa; phylum Arthropoda; class Insecta; order Lepidoptera; family Riodinidae; genus Apodemia; species Apodemia mormo. The sequence goes on from JAUPFN010000029.1 coordinate 1,258,942, forward strand.
CGACGCAAAACGAGGGGTGTTATAAGTTTCAGGTGTGTATCTGTGTATCTGTGTATGTGTGTATCTGTGTGTCTGTCCGTGGCATCGTGGAGCCTTGGCGGATGGTCCGATTTGGTTGCGGTTTTTTTTAATTGAAAGCCCTGTTTTGCGAGATGGTTCTTAGCTAAGGTTCAGTTCAGTTCAGCTGTGGCCACTGACCTCTATAATTACATTAGAATATAATAATACTGGCTATGATGCCCGGCTTCGCTCGGGAGTTGATATGAGATTACGTGGTAGTAGTAGTAGAAATATAACAAATGTAATTTAAGGCTTTATTAAAATTGGAATTTTAAATTTCGCGCCATTACTACGCATGCTGCCATTGCTCGCAGCGTCTTTCGAAATGCAACCCAAATAATCGTCGTTCTGAATGAAGTTCAAATACTCGACAACAGATGGCGCCACTACACTTAATTTCCAAGTTGAAGGGTTGGAAAAGCCCTTATATCTTTAAAAACACGCCCTTTAGGTTAAAACGGGAACTTTCTTGTTCGAGGGGGGATAAAGGGCTATCACACTATATAAGTCCCTTTATCGTGCCGGAACTCCTTTTTAAGTATTATCGGCACGCACATTTTATCAACTTAGTTTTAATATATATAATGATTAGACGTTAGTTCCTGTGGCCGTAAGTGGGCCGAAATTCAACCATAGACTAAACAATAAAGTCTCTTTCGTTTGACAACTGACTTTAGCCGTAAAGAAAATAACATAAATGTGTGTATATTATTATGCATGTCACATGAATGTAGTTTTTTTTTATAGTATAAGATAGCAAACAAGCAGATGGGTCTCCTGATGGAAAGTGTCAACCATCGCCTATAGATACCAAAGGTATTAATGGTGCGTTACTATCTTGTGGCGAGGTCTTATACCACATGCATAAGTTTACCGGCTACCTTACCCTCCAAACCGGAACACGACAGTGACAAGCACTGACGCTTTTGCGGCAGAAATAGGTTAGGCGGTGGTACCAGACCCGGGCGAGAAAATGCAGAACTCTACCACCTAGTAACCACGATGTTAGTGACTCGTATAGCCAGTCAGTCGCCTGCCTGACTGAACAGCAGTTAGCCAATTCTTTAAACGAGCCCGGAATCAACACCGGGTAAAATATTTTTTTTATTATCTATAAGGAAGCGCTTGACCATGATCTCGCCTGATGGTAAGCTTAGATGCAGCCTAAAATGGAACGTGCTTCCCTAGAAGGTACCTGTTCACTCTTCTCTTGAAAATCCCCAGGTTGTACCCGTCGGGGAACATAAACTGAGGAAGCATATTCCAATCCCTTGCGGTTCGAATCAAGAATGTCGAGTCAAACCGCTTTGTCCGAGTACGTGGAACGTCCACCGAAAAAGTAATAAAATAAGTAATAATAGGTAGTGTGAGTAATATTTATTTTTATTAATTTAATGTATTTCTAATGCATTTTATTTAAAAAATATTAGGTTTCTACAGTCCTCCGCGATGCTAGCTATAACTGTACCCAATTTACCCCACCGTTAGTTCTTATTTAGTAAACTAGCTGTTGCCCACGACTTCGTCCGCGCGGACTGCGTTTATTCCGCACTGCCCCTCTCCCGTAGGTGATAGCGTAATGGTATGTAGCCTATATGTTGACCCGACCTATTAGTAATATTCATGCAAAATTTGAAGTAAATCCATTCAGTACTTTTTGAGTTTACCCCGGACATACATACAGACAAACAGATAAACAGACAAAAATTCTAAAAACTATATTTTTGGCTTCGATATCGAGTGTAGATCATCCGCCAAGTATTATTTTAAAAAAATATTCAATGTACAGATTTGACTTTCCTACAATTTTATTATATGTATAGATAGATATTCTGCTATTCGGTGCAAAGACAAATAAACATCATTAAAATAGGTTCAGCCGTTCTCTAGTTATAAATAATTAGGTGACCCGTGCAGCTTCGCCTTTCATAAGAGAAGGTATAATGTCATCAATATAAACTTTCAAACTTTCATTCCTTATAAACCCCCCCAAAAACTACTGAACCGATTTGAATGAAATTTGGTACACAGGTAAATAATGTCCTGGAATAGCTCATAGGCTACTTTTTATCCCGGAAAAATTAGTTGTTCCCGCGGGATTTACCAAAAACTTTTATGATGCAGCAGGCTGCATGGTGCAGCTTCACTACATAGTATAAAACAATGTCGTTTTCTCTGTCTGTCCCTATGTCCCTATGTATGCTTAAATCTTTAAAACTTCGCTACGGATTTTGATACGGTTTTTTTAATAGATAGATTGATTCTTGAGGAAGGTTTTAGTATATATAAACCTTTCCGATATTCCCACGGGAACAAAAGCAACGCGGGTGAAACCGCGGGCAGGTCGCTAGTGTCTTATAAATGCGAAAGTTTGGGTGGATGGATGAATGTTTGTTACTCTTTAACGCAAAAAAGGCCGAACCGATTTGGATGAAATTTGGCACACATAATATATGTGATGACCTGGAATAACAAATAGCCTGGTAAAAGTATGCATGTGGCATTAGACCTTGCCACAAGATAGGGGGCGTCCACAAATTACGTGAGATGTTTAAGGGGGAGAGGGGGTTGAGTCAAATCTCATCTAATCTTACGTTGGGAAGAGGGGGGGGGGGTCTCGGCAAATATCACGCAATTTTTGAAACTGAAAAAAATATACTATTTTGGTCCATTATCCAGATTGTACATGCTTAAGATTTAATCTTAAGCGTAATCGAAATACGATTAAGATTATCCACTAATTCGTTCGAAAGAAAATAATTTCATTCATACTTCGACGCTATACATTACTACTGACTGCCAAACCATCATATTTGTTTTATACCAAATAGTTCAATTTAATCTGAATTTATGGTACAGTGTAGCCCGTCCTTTGATTTCGCGCCACTAACAGAGGAGTAGACATTCTTTTTTTAATCGCAGTAATTACGATTTAAGTATTCTATTGTTAAATTGTTATGACATAACTCAGCAATATTGATTACTAGTCTTAACTAGTCGTAAATAAAATCACGAAGCAAATTTTTTTTCTTTATATAATAAAAATCCAACGCGTTTACATATTTAAGAAACCCAAATTTTGAAAAATCTCACGTGAGATTGGGGGATGGGGTTGAATACAATCTTACGACATCTCACCAAGGGGGGAGGGAGGGACAGAAAATTAAAAAAAAATACCTCACGTAATTTATGGACGCCCCCATAGCAACGCTTTTATTAACATCTGGCGTCTATAGGCGATGGTTGACCCTCAATTAGGAGACCCATTTGCTTGCTGCTATCTTATGATATAAAAAAATATTTTATCCAATTCCAACAACATTCCAAAAAAAATGGTCGCTGAATATCTTGTACTATAGGTTGTCGTTTCAATCTATTAGTCGTTGTGTCTGGTCGTAAAATCTATACATATAATAAAATCGTAGGAAAGTCAAAACTGTACATTGAATATTTTTTTAGAAGAATACTTGGGACGTGATCTACAATCGATATCGAAGCCAAAAATATAGTTTTTAGAACTTTTGTCTGTTTGTCTGTTTGTCTGTTTATCTGTTCGTCTGTTTGTCTGTATGTATGTCTTTACTTCAAATTTTGCATGAATATTACTAACAGGACGGATCAACATATAGGCTACATATTATCACGCTATCACCTACGGGGGAGGAGCAGTGCGGAGTAAACGAAGTCCGCGCGGACGAAGTCGCAGGCAACAGCTAGTAAAATATAAATAGGTGAAATCTATATCTATATACTAGCTGACCCGGCAAACGTTGTTTTGCCATATAAATTATTTAATTAAAAAATAAGGGTCAGTGATAGAAGGGTAAAAATTTAGAGTTGTATGTATTTTTCAATGCTGAATCATAAAAAATAAAAATAAAATTTTTTTCCATATAGTAAAAAAATTCTTTAGAGGTGGATTTAGGGGGATTTAGGGGGATGAAAAATAGATGTTAGCCCATTCTCAGACCCAATAAATATGCATACGAATTTCATCAAAATCGGTCAAACCGTTTCGGAGGAGTACGGTAACTAACACTGTGTCACGGGAATTTTATATATAAGATTAATATTATAAACTAGCTTTTGCCAGCGACTTCGTCCGCGCGAACTTCGTTTACTCCGCACAGCACCTCCCCCGTAGGTGATAGCGTGATAATATGTAGCCTATATGTTGACCCGACCTGTAAGTAATATTCATACAAAATTTTAAGTAAATCCATGCAGTACTTTTTGAGTTTACCTCGGACATACAAACAGACAAAAATTCTAAAAACTATATTTTTGGCTTCGATATCGATTGTAGATCACGCCCCAAGTATTCTTTTAAAAAATATTCAATGTACAGTTTTGACTTTCCTACGATTTTATCATATGTATAGATGCCAAGTTTGGATGTTTGATGGATGGATGGATAGATAGATGTTTGTTACTCAATCACGCAAAAACTACTGAATGGATACGAATGAAATTTGGCGCACAGGTAGATAATGACCAAGAATAGCACATAGGCTATATTTTATCCCAGAAAAGTTAGGTGATCCCGCGGGATTCACCAAAATCTTTTATGATGCAGCAGGCTGCACGCTGCTGCTAGTAAAAATATATATTAGGTTGAGTCGAATTGAATATCATCGAAAATAGGCAAAATAGTTAGTATCTAAACAAAAAAAATATAAACATCCGAAATGATGAACTTTTTCGGAACTCTGTTGAAAACGTAATTTATCGATAGGCCTTTAGGTGCTAAACAAAAGCATTAACAAATCTAAAACGACACCATTTCGCCACATTGAAAATAAGTCAGAGGTTCTAAATATATGTAATAAACAACACGTTATCTCCGAAATCGCGGATCTTCTTCAATGAAACTTGGCGCAATCGTGTCGACACGTGACCTTCTCGGTGAATGGATCAATTCGATGCACTGAATTGTTTAGGGTTCTTTTATTATATTTAAATAACTAGCCGTTGCCCACGACTTCGTCCGCGCGGACTTCGTTTACCCCGCACAGGTGATAGCGTGATAATATGTAGCCTATATGTTGACCCGACCTGTTAGTAATATTCATCCAAAATTTAAAGTAAATCCATGCAGTACTTTTTGAGTTTATCCCGGACATACATACAAACAGACAAAAATTCTAAAAACTATATTTTTGGCTTTGATATCGATTGTAGATCACGCCCCAAGTATTCTTTTAAAAATTATTATATATAAAATATTTAATGTACAGTTTTGACGTTTTGACTAACCTACGATTTTATTATATGTATAGATTATTAAAAAACCGACTACGAACCAAACAGAAATAACATCGCCTTTTTATTAGCACAGCCGAGTAAAAAATATACAGCCTAAAATTAAGACGAATCTAATTAAAAAAATGTGTAAACGGTTGACCCTACGGGCCATCCCTGAAACTTCCCACTAAATTCCTAAATAAAAATCGCCTCTATGGTCTTGTGGTCCGACGTTGGCGTTGACCACATCAGGTCTCGTGTTCAATTCCCGGGTCGGGCAATTAAAAAAAAAGTGTTTTTTCAGTTTTCTGATAAAAACAATGTTGCCCGGAATTGGAAAGTGTCCGGTTGCCACCTATCACATTTGTGGGACCAAGTATCTTCGGCGAATCGTGGGTGCACTTGTTGTACCTCTGCCTACTTCTTCGGGAATACGGGCGTGAAGATACTTTAGATTTTTCAGTTCAAATATCTATTTTATTAAAAATTGCGGTATATTAATTTTTGAAAAGCTGTATATTTTGAAAACGATGATGGCATTCAACTCAATTTTTGGGATCTAAAATATTTCTTTAGCTAAATAATCGATAGGTTTAAAAATTTGAATGTAATGTCAAAAAACATTTTATTTTTAACTAGCTGTTGTACATGACTTCGTCCGCGCGGACTTCCTTTACTCCGCACAGCACCTCCCCCGTAGGTGATAGCGTGATAATATGTAGCCTATACGTTGACCCGACCTGTTAGTAATATTCATGCAAAATTTGAAGTAAATCCATGCTTTTTTTACTTTTGAGTTTACCCCGGACATACATTCAGACAAACAGACAAAAATTCTAAAAACTATATTTTTGGCTTCGATATCGATTGTAGATCACGCCCCAAGTATTCTTTTAAAGAAATATTCAATGTACACTTTTGACTTTGACGTCCACAAATTACGTGAGATGTTTAAGGGGGAGAGGGGGTCGAGTCAAATCTCATCTAATCTTACGTTGGAGGGAGGGGGGGTCTAGGCAAATATCACGCAATTTTTTTCTGATTGAAACAAAAAATATGTACGATTAAGATCATTCACTAACTCGTTCGAAAGAAAATAATTTCATTTATACTTCGACGTTATACAGCCTTAACAGTCGTAAATAAAAGCACGAATATTTTTTTTGTTCTTTTTACAATAACAATCCAACGCGTTTACATATTTAAGAAACCCACATTTTGAAAAATCTCACGTGAGATTGGGGGATGGGGGAGGGGGTTGAATAAAATGTCACGATATCTCACCAGGGGGGGAGGGAGGGACAGAACATTTAAAAAAACACCTCACGTAATTTGTGGACGCCCCCTTTCCTACGATTTTATTATATGTATATAGATTTTCTTCATTGATAAATCCCAAACAAATTGACCGTTTTGATTAAATTATTTTTGACGCAGTTTTTAAAGGAGAAAGACTGATAAGATTGTTAAGTCAATCAGTGAATTAACTTGAAAGTTATTTCAAAAAAATTAAGTATGCAAAAACCAACGTAATTTTAATATTTGAATAACCATAAGTTTTGAGAATTAGATTCGATTTTGATTCTTGAAACGGTATTTGACGTAATTTTTTTGGTGCTAGAATATCGTAGAATACCAAAAAATAATTGGTTGAAAAATTTCGAAGATATGTCGAAAAAACACTTTTTTCAAAATGTTTTGTCAACGATTACTCCTAAACCGATAAATCGATTTTTATGCAATTTATGTATAAGACGTAGCTTTTTGAGGAATAGAGCTGAATAGTTTTTGTACTCAATCGGTACATAAATCTGGAAGTTATGAGATGTTTACATACACACACACACATACACACACACGTACATACATAATGACATACTTTACCTTTTCCGACTTTTTTCACGACGACGATGTTTCTAAGACCTCAAAACGTGGATATCTAGTGAAAACTCGATTTTCAAAAATCGTGGTAAAATCAGTAACTTGCCTTATCTACATACGTAGAGGGAAATTAATAAAAAATGGTGTGTCTGTACTTATGTACGCGCGTAAGAAGTTAAACTTCTGAAGATTGATTGCACATTGTTGGTTTCGCGACTAAAACTTTGCGTTTTTTTTTTGAATTATTTAATTAACTGTGGTCTGAGTAAGAACAAAACAACAAAAGCATAATTCTCCAATTCTATTAAAGATCAAGCAAACTGAAATGGGTCGAGGCGGTTCGGGCCGCATTGCAACGAAAAATGCAGCATAGTACATAGAGTATTTTCTCTCCCCAATAAGTACGTAGAACGTGATAATAATAATAATAATAATAATTTAAATTAAATAATAATAATAATAATTTATTTCTTTCAACTTAATATATTTCACATTAATTAGTGGTAACATTAATAATTAATTGGTGGTGGTAGTAATGATTAGGCTGTTTATTGAATCCTGAGCATAGATGCCCAGAGGGGGATTCTCTATTGCTGATGCAAGTGATCCCCCTTGGGTAAATTACCTTTGAAAAACACGCTCTCCGTAGTAAAAGCAGGAGAAGTGGGATTAGGCCACTGGAAACTCTCACAAACCAAATGAAACGCAACAGCAGAGCTGTTACTTCACGTCTGTTTTATGGGAGAGAGTGATATTTCCCAATTCGGTTGCAAACACAGCGTAGCACTACCAATGATTGGATTGACTGACTGCGCTGGTGAAATAATTCTTACAACAAAAAATATTCCACCAGCGAGTGAAAGGGTTGACACGTTCTGACGCCAGATGTGTGTGTAAAGTAAAGTATCTTAACGCCCGTATTCCCCAAAGCAGAGGTACAACAAGTGCACCCACTATTAGCCGAAGATACATGGTCCCACAAATGTGATAGGTGGCAAGCCTATCGCCAACCGGGTACTTTCCAATCCCGGGCAACTTTGTGTTTATCAGAAAACTGAAAAACACTTTTTTATGTGCCCGACTCGGGAATCGAACCAGGGGCCTCATGTGGTCAACGCCAACGCTGGACCATTAGACCACAAAGGTATATGTATGTAAAGATGTCACAACTTTTGGTATGACCAATCCAAACGTGGTTGATGGTATTTGATTTAATTAATTTATTTTTTATATCATAAGATAGCTTAAACAAGCAGGTGGGTCTCCTGATAGAAAGACTCAACCATCGCCTATGGACACCAAAAGTATTAATGGCACGTTGCTATCTTGTGGCGAGCTCAAATGCCACGTGCATAAATTTGCCGGCTACCTTACCCTCCAAACCGGAACACAACAGTGACAAGCACTGACGCTATTGCGGCAGGAATAGGTAAGGCGGTGGTACCAGACCCGGGCGAGAAAATGCAGAACTCTACTGCAGCTAATAAAATATTTGGAGCTCAAAAATTGCGTTGAAAACCATCTTTTACGCCGTGTTGGTCCCGGCTTCCTTTGAAGAATAGGCCAACTTCCGTTCTGCCAGGCAGGTCGTAAAAGGCGACCACTTGGCTATCGTGTCACTAACATCGTGGCTACTAGGTGGTAGAGTTCTGCATTGTCTCGCCCGGGTCTGGTACCACCGCCTTACCTATTCCTCCCGCAATAGCGTCAGTGCTTGTCGCTGTCGTGTTCCGGTTTGGAGGGTAAAGTAGCCGGTAAACTTATGCATGTGGCATTAGACCTCGCCACAAGATAGCAACGCACCATTAACACCTTTGGTGTCTATAGGCGATAGTTTACTCTTTCCATCAGGAGACCCATCTGCTTGTTTGCTATCTTATGATATAAAAAAAATAATCCTAAAGATCAAAATCGATCATCATTTTGAAAATATAGGAACCTATACAGCTTTTCAAAAATTTTAATACTGTAATAATTACAAACTTTAGATTTTTGAACTCTTTAGCCCAAAAATCGAGTTTTTCAAAAATCAACCCCCAAAAGTCTGAAATAGGGGATGGAACTTTGTATAAAACATTATACTCGCGAGCAAACCCTCGCATGTCAGCTAGTTAATAATAAATGTAACGGTCGCCGAGCGAGTACATCAGTGACTAGTTGACGTCATCTCGCTCGCTTTTACAGTCGACTGTATTGGCTTCGATATCGGAATCGAACATGACCGCTCCAAGCTCTGAAGTGAAAAATATTGTGCAATATTAAGCCTACACACTACAAGAAAAAAATATTGCGCAATAAAAATTAAACCTGCTCAAACTTTCGTTCAATCACTGTGCAATCTTCAATATTAACGCCAAACGGTCGATAATATTGCGCAATACATAATATTCCGCAATATTATTGTAGGTCTATGGGGCACCTTAGAGATAGTTTTTGTATAAATACATAACATAGGTAAAGTTTCTATTGAAAAAACGCTATTGTTCATGTTGAGTGACCGCTTTAACAGGAAAACGCAAAAGAATCAGATAACAAATTTCACCAGTCTCTTAAAAGTAACATTATATTTTGCTTTATAATGTACTAGCTGTGCCCGCGACTTCGTTCGCGTGGAAAAAAATCTAAAATAAAAACCCGCAAAGTTCACGTTCCCGTGGGATTTCCGGGATAAGAACTATCCTATGTCCTTTCTTGGGTCTCAAACTATATTTGTACCAAATTTTATCCAAATCGGTTCAGTGGTTTGGCCGTGAAAGTGTAACAGACAGACAGACAGACAGAGTTACTTTCGCATTTATAATATTAGTATGGATAGTATGGATAGTATGGATAGTATGGATAATAATTAATAAAAAAATAGTATCAAATATTACAAATAAAAATTTTCTATAATATTACTTTATGTTTTAAATATTATTTTTCCTACCTGTTAGCAATTCTACGTATATTTAAGTGTTAAATTACTATTCACGTTAATTAGCATGACTAACAGTTCTTGTCAAATATTAAAATTTATGTAAATAAATACAATTATAATGCTTAAAGCTTAATAATTAAAATTATTTTAAAAACAACAAAGAAAAATATCGACACACAGGGATTGAACCTGCGGCCGTCTCCCTAAAGCCGGGACGCTCTAAGCTAGTTAGTATCGACAGGCTCGATGTGGCGAAATTCTTCTTTGCTATGTGATCGATTACGAGTGTACTGATCGCTAGATATCCTTGACAAGAGAAATATAAGGCATTAATTTCCATAAATAATCAAAATTTTAAAATTGCATGCATTCCAACGCTGAACAAATAAAAATAGCTTTATCTCTGTCTAACAAGTTAGAATTTTCATAAGAAACAAAGCTACAAAAATTTAGTCAGTGTTCTAATTTCAATTCATTTAAGAAAATTAATGTCACTTAATGTCACATAACGTACAAAAATTCTAAAAACTATATTTTTGGCTTCGATATCGATTGTAGATCACGCCCCAAGTATTCTTTTAAAAAATATTCAATGTACAGTTTTGACTTTCCTACGATTTTATTATATGTATAGACTAGCTGTTGCCAGCGACTTCGTCCGCGCGGACTTCGTTTACTCCGCACAGCACCTTGCCGCTAGGTGATAGCATGATAATATGTAGACTATATGTTGACCCGACCTGTTAGTAATATTCATGCAAAATTTGAAGTAAATCCATGCAGTCCTTTTTGAGTTTACCCCGGACATACATACAGACAAACAGACAAAAATTCTAAAAACTATATTTTTGGCTTCGATATTCTTTTAAGTATTCTTTTAAAAAAATATTCAACGTACAGTTTTGACTTTCCTACGATTTTATTATATGTATAGATAATACGCTCTACCGATTTTATGCAAACTTCACATAAACCATCTACTAAATAGTCCGAACAAAGTCTAAAACATTTGGTTTGGATAGCCAGGGCTCGCTTCAATGTCGAAATTTAGAAATTGGAACCCAAAAAATTGATAATTAAAAAAAAAATTGTTTTTGTCACGCAAAACATTCTGTAAACTCAAGGGCTTTATTGTTTTCTACTGATAGTGGAGTAGTATCATTTTGAATCAAAACTAAACTAAATTATTTAGGTCTTCATCAACTCAAAACTTTCCGTTGCTTATTTAATATTTAAAATAGCTATGTAATACGGAAAATATATTAATAAATTTATTATATCGAAAACAGCGATAACTTGAATTCAGAGAACGGACCATAAAATGTATTAATAATGCGCAAAATAAATTGGTTTTTTCCTGTTAATTGATAACTAAAGTAGTCAAATAGGGATGGCCGATATACATCGATGTTTCGACTATCGATGTTTTTTCCGGGAAACATCATTTTTTTTGGTCGATTTTTTTTGGAATCGAAACATCGATGGTCGATGTAGAATAATGAACCATCGACATCGAAATAAATTTCTACTAGAAATTTTTATGCGCGCGCTAAAAATTAAAAAAATATCTACAAATACCAAAAAACAAAAATCGGAAAAATTACAGTTATAAATATGGGAAAAAAATCTATTAAACACAATTGTTAATGACTTGCAAGTGCATTTTCATAGCTGGAATATGATCTTAGAATTGAAAAATTGACAAAATTTTTAAAAAATAGCATGTAAAGAGAAGCTACAAAATAACCGTATTTTCGAATTTCAGATTGTCGTTCGATTGTATCGAATTTTTTTAATCTTTAAATGATCTACGCAGTGTTTAATAGATTTTTTTCTCTTATTTATAACTTTAATTTTCCCGATTTTTCAATTTTCCCGAATTTTCAAAGAAAGTATTTTTTAAGTAATTTACAAATTTGATTCTAAAATTGAGACATATAATTTTTACAAACTTTTTATTAGCTTCACCTATATGTATGTTTGTATGTTTGTATGTTTGTATGTTTGTACGTTTGTACTTTTGTATGTTTGTATGTTTGATAAAATTATTCCATTTTTTAATTTGCAAAATATGATTTTTGTTATTTTATATAATTTTCATCTATAGTCGATAAGGTAAGAAACTTAATTTTAATTTTTTATAATTATTCCTACAGTCGATAAGACAGGACTTGATGTTAATTTTAATTTCCAATAATTATCTTTAGCCGATTTCTCCAATATTGACAAATTTTTGAATACTAAGGAGAATTTTAATTTTACAAAACAAATAATAGTTTTAAAAAACTAAAAAATCACGCTTTTATGAATAAACCAAACTAAAAAGTAAAAAATAAATAATAGTTTAAAAAAACTAAAAGCACGCTTTTTATAGAAAATCAAAGCAAAAAATAGAAAATAAATTTTAATAAATTTAAATTAAGAATATTGTTGAAAATTTCAATAAATATAAATTAATAATAGTGTGAATAAAAAAAAAATTATTTTATTTTAAAAAAAGCGTGGGGTGCTTTTTAAGATATTATCAAAATGATAATCACTCTACTCATATCTGTCAATAAAATATTTATAACAAATAATAAAATACTTGTCGCGATTTTCAAGATCGATTTTTTTTGGAATCGTACATCCCTAGTTTGAGGTTTGTTATCGAATGTTATTGCGTTTTAGGCTAATTAACGGAAGTTATAGGCAAATTATAAAGACCAATATACCTCCTGATAACACTAACTTGACGTCAAACGAAATTTCCTACTATGAGTTATAATTAAAATACTTGTTAGGTAATTCTGATAATCTCGTTATCGAATTTCTGGAATTTCCGGTGGCTAACAAAGAAAAATAGGACAAGCGATTCAAAAATACTGAAAATATATAGTGTATAAATATGTAATACTGTCAAGATGTTTATGACTAATTTTTGATACGCTGAAAAAATAGTTTTTTTAGATTTGTAGATATAGGTAACTAGTAGGTAATCGCTCGCTTTGCCAACTCTTTCCGTCAAGTTTGCTTCAAATTGCGGATGTAGATTGACAGTAAGTTATAGGTAAGGTGGCTATCAGGGTACGATGTTATTTATAAACAAACGTATCCTGACATAAGTCACGTAAGCCAAATTTGAAGAAATCTATTGAAGTATATGTTATTAAATCTAACGAATCTTGTCCGAAAAGAGCATTTGACTGTAATTCGTCAGCCTATAAAGTATCTACGCATTAAAATATTTCCACAAAATTACGATGAAAAATCTGAACAATAGTGGAATCAATGTACACAATATATAAAGATATGCAGTCTTTTGGGTTTTTTATTTTATTAATTGCAATTATTAATCACAAGTGCACAACTAACTGTTAGTATAGAATTATATATATTTTCATGCTTATGATATATTTGACCAATCACGTTACAAATATTTTATATTTTTCATCTAAATTATACTTATGGATTTTTTTAATTCAAAGAACCAGATTTCTTTTTTAATGTTTATTATTATATTTTTATCTCTTAGCATACAAAATATATTTGTTCAAAATTTAAATTCTAATTTTAAAAAGCTATATACTTCAAAATCTATTCATCAATCCTTCTACAACAATACATTTGTAATAAACCATCTGTTTACTATCTAAATTCACTCTTATCAGAACCACACAACCCCCATGAAAAAAAAATATATAAAAAATATATTTTAAAATATAAAAATTATATATTTTAAATATATGAAAAATACATGAAAAATATATAAATTATATATCAAAATATAAAGTCCATAAATTTCCAGATCGCTACTATTACTGTTAGGCGAACCCGTTCTTGAGTTATAAAATTACAACGAAAAGTGGCATTGATTTTTATATATATAGATGAATACATCTATATATATATATAAAATAATTAATATATTATATTATTATATAATTCGTGCCAAATTACAACTTTCTAGTACTAAGAAACTATGAGCTAAATTGTGGACGGACGGATGAATGAACGGATAGAGAAATCATAAGGCTTCCTAGTTTACTTCGGAACCCTAAAAAAGACAAACATATTTTGTGCTACCACAGATTAATTATCGTGGTTTATAGTTTTTTACACTTAACATTCGCGTTTATATATTATATAATGCCTAACTACATTTTACGGCAAAAATTTAATCAAAAACACGTGAGTACCAACAAATACACATTCACGTGTTTTCATATTTTACACAGACAAAGGAGTGTATATGTAATGAGTTTGTATTAATTATTTGTAGAGACCCCTTGATAGATTCTTCACTCTCTTCTCCATGTGTAGGCTCAAATATAAACCGCCGAAATATATAAATTTGAAATGGAAGCGACTTTTTAAAACGAAATTGTACAAAGTATAATGAACTTTATGTCAATTGAATAAAATACAAACTAATAACGAGCCAACAAAAAGGTCGCGCGTCTTCCAGGGAATTCTTCCAGCGCATTCTCGATAAATCCCCTACCCACTGTCTGATGTTTAGTTTTTTTAACCTAAAGCCCCTACCACACTTTCATTAGTGCGAGTGCGTTTATTTATTTTAGGTGCTTAGTATTAAGCAAAAAACACGCGTAAATGCCGTCGATTAGTGCGAGTGATTAATAATCAACGTAGTAAAAGTGAATAAACGCTGATTACTAATCACTCGTATTAATCAACGGCTGTCTTTACGTATTTTTGCTTAATACTAAGCACCTGCATTAAACACTCGCACTCCCACTAATCAAAGTGTAATCGGGGCCTAAGGCTCAATTTACACCGCCACTGAATGGAATGGGAATGACTTTTTGAAACTAAATCGCATATAGCATAATGAACTTTATGTCAATCGTATAACATACAAATTCAATATGAGCCAAAAAAGGTCGCGCGTCTTTCGGAGAATCCTCGCGCATTCTCGCGAATTCCCCTAGCTACTGTTGGCTGTAAAGTTTGTTTGAGCTTTTAGAACATTTTTAGAATATGTACAACTATAGAAGCCGCCAGTCGCTATCGTGTCTCGGCAACCGGTGGCAAACCTATACGGCAGAGCTGTCCAACGCAAAGCCCACGGGCCGCATGCGGCTTGCCGATTTAATTGTGCGGCCCGCGAAATGTTTTTAATCCACCTCAACATACTTAAAAATTTACTGTCTTTTTCGAGTGCATAAAGTGACTATTATTTTTAAGGTGCTGATCGCCGGGCGAGCCTATGCCGCGGCCTTTATGGTCTGAGAGCCCTCGACACAAAACTTATGGCCGATAGATCAGGACCTTTAAGGTCCTGATCGACGAGCGACCGCGGTCTTATGGCTCGTCGGTAAAGCTCGCCCGTGTATCATCACAATACCGCGGTTATATGTAGTGCAATTGGCCATAAGTTTTGTGTCGAGGGCTCTTAGACCATTAAGACCACGATATAGGCTCGCTCGTCGATCAGCACCTTTAGACCGCCCCGTCGAGTGGTCGAGTGGTTAGCGAACGTAATAACGAAACGATGAGGCTCGGGGTTGATTCCCGACAGGGGCACATATAATCAGAAACCAGATGCACTTTATTCAATAAAACAAGTTATTTTGATGCAACATCATTTTTTTAATTACAACCGGATCGGATACGCAGTCATGCACTGAGAAGATCCGGCAGAAGCAACTTAGTAGAAGAATATATGTGATGAGCATACATGTTTGTATATCTGGGTTTGGGTGTTTATATGTTACAGTATTTACCTATGTGTTACTATCGTCGACTAACACCCACAAGCAAATAATTTGCTTACTTTGGAGTTAGATCAATTCTTGTAATTTGTTCATTGATATTATTGTTTTCGCCGTGTTGGTCCCGGCCTCCGTTGAAGAATAGGCCAACTGCCGTTCTGCCAGGCAGGTCGTAAGAGGCGACCGATTGGCTGTCGAGTCACTAACATCGTGGCTACTAGGTGGTAGAGTTTTGCATTGTCTCGCCCGGGTCTGGTACCACCGCCTTACCTATTCCTGCCGCGCTAGCGTCAGTGCTTGTCGCTGTCGTGTTCCGGTTTGGAGGGTAAGGTAGCCGGTAAACTTATGCATGTGGCAATAGACCTCGCCACAAGATAGCAACGCACCATTAACATCTTTGGTGTCTATAGGCGATGGTTGACTCTTTTCATCAGGAGACCCATCTGCTTGTTTGCTATCTTATAATATAAAAAAATATATATTATAATCCTATCACTTAGTAACATATGCACAAAAACACGCTAAGTTTTTCAAACAAAAATTTGTAATAGTAGTGAGATAATTTGATAACGAGCTATAAAATACAATGATTATTGTTATATCCTTTATAACTACGTAATATACCTACATAAGAAGTTATTAAATAGTTACGTAAAATTTATAGCCTTAGTATTTTTAAACTTCCCGCTAAAGGAAGTTACTAAATTTACCTCAATTTTCGAAAATTGAGTTTTCACCAGAGTGCTAAGTGTGAGTTTTTCTTTTTGAATTCGGTCATAAGCGCGTTTGGAGTTTAGTAGGAATTTGTATGTGATTTGTACAGCGCCACCTAGTGGTAAACGTGAGAAACCAGTTTACCACTAGGTGGCGCTGTACAAATCACATACAAATTCCTAGTAAACTCGAAACGCGCTCACGATCGAATGCGAAAAGAAAAACTCACACTTAGCACTCTGATCTCAGATGACGTCAGTATGTATGTATGCATCTTCTAGCGGATCTATCACGGGAGTGTTCCGAGGAACTGTTTAGTTTAATTCCTGCCGCAGAATTTCACCATCAGATATTGCGACAAAATTCAAAATTTCATCCTCACCATCACCATGTCTGTAAATTCACTACTGTGCGATTCTCGAAACACTTTTTTCCCCGCATTACTCGTCTATGGAACCAATTACCGACAGGGATTTTTCCGAACGGATACGAATTAGGGACTTTCAAGAAAAGAGCCTACTCTTTCTTAAAAGGCCGGCAACGCAACTGCAAATCTTCTGATAGTGTTGTCCATGGTGGCGGTAATTACCATCAGATGAGCCTCCTGTCCGTTTGCCCCGTTTTTCTGTACAAAAAATATATATGTGTGTGTGTGCGTGTAAACCTCTTATAACTTTTAAACAGCTTGGCCGATCGAAACGTGGTTTATCAGAGTGCTAAGTGTGAGTTTTTCTTTTCGCATTCGATCGTGAGCGCGTTTGGAGTTTACTAGGAATTTGTATGTGATTTGTACAGCGCCACCTAGTGGTAAACGTGAGAAACCAGTTTACCACTAGGTGGCGCTGTACAAATCACATACAAATTCCTAGTAAACTCGAAACGCGCTCACGATCGAATGCGAACAGAAAAACTCACACTTAGCACTCTGATGTCATTTAATCGGATTCTATCAAACTTAGTTTTCCTAAAAATTTGAACGGTTGTTTTTTAAAATAACTTCCAGACTTATGTATCGATTGATTTCAATTTCGTGCCTTTTTTATATCATAAGATAGCAAACAAGCAGATGGGTTTCCTGATGGAAAGAGTCAACCATCGCCTATAGACACCAAAGATGTTAATGGTGCGTTGCTATCTCGTGGCGAGGTCTAATGCCACATGCATAAGTTTACCGGCTACCTTATCCTCCAAACCGGAACTCGACAGCGACAAGCACTGACGCTATTGCGGCAGGAATAGGTAAGGCGGTAGTACCAGATCCGGGCGAGACAATGCAGAACTCTACCACCTAGTAGTCACGATGGTAGTGACTCGATAGCCAATAGGTCGCCTTTTACGACCTGTCTGGCAGAACGGCAGTTGACCTATTCTTCAAAGGAGGCCGGGACCAACATGGCGAAAGATTTCCACCAAGTACCACCGCTTTACCTATTTCTACAGCGATATCGTCAATGCTTGTTATAGTTGTGTTCCTATTTAGAGGGTAAGGTCGCCGATAGACTTATGTATGTGGTAGGGTTGTTACGGGGCTTCGATTCCGATTCCGATAACTCGGAACTTCCGATTGCTTTTACACCTCCGATTTTGATTTCGTTTCGGATAGTTTTGAATCGGAAGTTATAACGAATGTTGAAGCGCAAGGAGCAACCGCGGCCAGAGTGTTGTGCTTGTATTTAGCATAAAAGCACAACATACTTACTACAAAAATATCTTGGGGAATGGCAAATTCTTGTAATGTAAACCAAAACAATTTCAAAAAATCACATTATATTTTACGAGTACCTTTGATGTTAGGATTTTTAAGAGGAAGGTCAACAACATTCTCAGAAGCCAGTGCCGCATTATCAACTAGCTTTTGGCAGTAGTGACTGCTTTCTATCAGGCTCTTACTCGTATGTTTGCAGATGCTATAAAAAATCTGTAAGTAAACTGGTTAACCCTGCAGGTCATCCCTAAAACTTCCCGCTAAATAGAGGTATTTTAAGCTCAAAGGAGCAAAAAATACTTAAGCATAGGTTTTTAGCTCAAAAAAAAATATCTTCACACTCATATGTGATAGGCCACAATGTGATAGGTGGCCAGCCTATCGCCACCCGGGTACTTTTCCAATCCTGAGCAATTTTGTTTTTATCAGAAAACTGAAAAAACACATTTTTTGATTTGCCCGACCCGGGAATCAAACCCGGGACCTCATGTAATCAACGCTGTCATCGGACCACTAGACTTCAGAGGCGATTTTGAGCACAGAGTTTAAAAATCTAAAGTTTGTAAATATAATAGTGTTTTAATTTTTGAAAAGCTGATTATTTTCAAAATGGTGATCGATTTTGATCTTTCAAATGCCTTTCAACGTAATTTTTGAGCATAAATGTTTTGTTAGCCACAAAATAGATAGGTTGAAAAATGACGACGAAATGTAAAAAAACAACATTTTGTTCAAAAATGTCGTAATTGATAAATCCCCAATGAATCAATAGATTTTGATCCAAATTACAGTATTGGACGCAGGTTTTAAAACCTGTGTCTGTAATACTGTAATTTGGATCAAAATCTTAACTCTCTTTGGATTTTCTACTTAAGTAGAAGAACTAATTAGGTTAGAAATCAACCGGAATCAGTCTGAAAGTTATTTTGTAAATATGAAGTAAGTAAGCAACAAAATAATAACATTTGAAAAACTGTAACTTTTGAAAAATTGATTCGATTTTGATTTTTTAAAATGATATTTGGCGTAGTTTTAAAACGACGTCCTTACGGTTCAAAATATCGTAAAAGGTCATAAAAATTTGTGGTCCAAAAAACTCGAAGTTATGTCGAAAAACCACTTCTTTCCAAATTTTTCGTCAACAATAACTCCCGAACGGATAAACCGATTTTGATGCAATTTATGCATTTGACGCAGTTTTTTTTAGGAAAATGGTTGATCAGATTTTGTATCCAAACGGTACATTAGCCTGGAAATTATTTAAAAAGATACTGTTTCACCAAGTTTTTTTAAGCTTTTTCAAAATTTCTCAAAATTTCTAGGAACGAATTGGTTCAAATTTTCAGAAAGTCTAAGTTGAGCAAAATTTAATCGAATGATATCATGCCACACATACAGACATACTGGAGTCATCGTGAAAATAGTCGAAAAAAGGACCTCAAAACGTGGTGATCTGGTGAAAACTCGATTTTCAAAAATCGGGGCAAAATCTTTTTTATTTAATAGATTCAGGCGTTACTTTGCGGAAATCCATAATTCAAAGGGTGAAGCATTAACGAGATTTTTTATAGACTTCATAGAGTGAAGTGCTATTCGACTCTCCTGAAGATGCCTCGGTTGCGAAGTGAAACGTGCGTTGAGTACATAACTTTTTTTTTATATGATTAGATAACAAACAAGCAGATGAATCTCCTGATGGAAAGAGTCAACCATCGCCTATAGACACCAAAGATGTTAATGGTGCGTTGCTATCTTGTGGGGAGGTCAAATGCCACATGCATAAGTTTATCGACTACCTTACCCTCCAAACCGAACAGCGACAAGCACTGACGCTATTGCGGCAGGAATAGATAAGGCGGTGGTACCAGACCCGGGCGAGACAATGCAGAACTCTACCACCTAGTAGCCACGATGGTAGTGACTCGATAGCGAATCGGTCGCCTTTTACAACCTGCCTGGCAGAACGGCAGTTGCCCTATTCTTCAAAGGAGGCCGGGACCAACACGGCGTATAATTGTGTTTACTGCCTTGTGTGTTCTTGTGTTTGCCTTTGCTTCTGACGTGGAAGAAAGTGTGGTGGAAGTGGGTGGACTATTGTGCCACTGTGGTCTTCTATAATTTCAGACCTTGGATAAGTTTGCCCCATTCCTTACACTACCTTTCGTTTCAGTTGCATCCCAGCATTTCCATATAACATTTCGCGGAAATTTGCAAATTAAATACCATATTTTTTCCTTTATCTTTCTTATTTACAAACGTAGCGGGAAGTTAAAAATTGTTTCGGATAACCTCTTCAACCTTTTGAAGAGGTTATCAAAAATATGAGTAATAGGAATTTTAGCGTTTTGTCGGTTTTTCCTATAGGTATATTCCTAATATATGCTGTAAAACACACACATTTCAACTAGAGGAAAGTAAACCACAAAACACAAATGAAATATTTAGAACTGCAGTGAAATTTACGTACCATCGAAAAATTAAATTCGAGATTTGAGTACATTTCGTTTAATAATATATTTGTAATCTATACATCTATACATATAATAAAATCGTAGGAAAGTTAAAACTGTACATTGAATATTTTTTAAAAGAATACTTGGGGCGTGATCTACAATCTATATCAAGCCAAAAATATAGTTTTTAGAATTTTTGTCTGTTTGTTTGTATATATGTCTGGGGTAAACTCAAAAAGTACTGCATGGATTTACTTCAAATTTTGCATGAATATTACTAACAGTTTGGGTCAACATATAGGCTACATATTATCACGCTATCACCTACGGGGGAGGTGCTGTGCGGAGTAAACGAAGTCCGCGCGGACGAAGTCGTGGGCCACAGCTAGTAGATACATATACATAAATATTTTTCACTTCCTGTTAGAAAAGTAGTAACGGAAAATTGCTTATACTACTAACCAAAGACCTATTGGAAGATATCTACCCACTAACTAGAATTTTGAAAAACCTAAAATAAAATGTCGACGAAACAATGTTTTTTTGATAACTTTTGATCGATTGATCACAAAATCTAAATAGTTCATTTCCATACAAAACTGCGATCAATGCCGCAAATTGCATCAAAATCGGTTTATCCGTTCGGAAGTAACTTCAAGATTTTACAAACAATCGATTTTTAACCCACAATATTTTAAAGCTAAAAAAACTGGGTTGAATACTGTTTAAAAAATCGAAGTCGAATCAAGCTAAAAGTTAAGAAAGTTAAGAAAAGCTATTGCATAGCATTTTTTATCAACTTATGCAATTACAATTATATATTTATTTTATTTATGCAGTACTTTTTTTCTTTGTTTATTCATATTTAAAACACTTTGTACACAAATTATACGAGTACAGATATTCACTGTTGTACGTAGATGATAATACCTATACACCTATATACTTTCTCACAAACATCTGATTACGGTAGTTTTCCAATACAACCAATGCCACCTAAAGGCGGGTTACTGAACTAAAGAGACAAGCGTGATATTTCAAAAAGTCATTAAAATTTCTGGTATTTATCGATAGATGGAAAAACTAAAAAGTATCATCGCTGTGCCGGTCGGAGTGGGGGGTGTTAGGTTTTTTTCGTTACGGAATTTCTGGATTCGGTCTCCACGCTTAAGGCCCGCGATAGAAGCTATGCAATAGCTTAAAAACTAAAACAGTATTTTAGAACTCAAAAATTCGTTAAATGCCATTTGTGAGATCAAAATTGGTCATCGTTTTTAAAAGATTTTCAAAAGATTTCAACACTATAATTTTTAACAAACTTTATAGTAATGGGACAGAGATAAAGCTGCTAAAATCTAATACTTTTAGCAAATTCCTTAAATTGTTTAAAAATATGTAAATATCGTGTATTATCGACCATATACAATTCCGAAAACAGGCTAAAAAATCTCTAAAACAAATAATTTGTTAATAATATTTCTAATCTTCCACATGATTTTTATATGGTGATATTTAGTTTTAAATACAAAAAAGAATGTACTAAATTTTGGTTTTCAGCTGAAGTCCTATATTTATTTATCCGAAAATTAACACGTTTCCCAGCTGTTTCAGAACATACCGCGTCGTCCATTTCCTATGGAATTGACGCGCGTCAAAACCGTAGAAATGTACGTGACGCATAACGCGGACAATAAAAACCGGCTTACATCAAAGCAATATTTTAATAAAACTTCTATAAAACGGTGGATTCATTCAAAACCCTTATAATACTGCTCCAAAAGGAAACCGGCATTTCTAAGGTTAAGGTAGAGCCAAACCTTTAGAAATCGCTCCTAATCTACTTGCACTGATTTAGGTTCGAAAATTAACCGGTAACTAAGCCCTGCTCTTAAATACTTATGCTCAGCACACTTCACTCCGTCTACAGCGGCTAACTTCATATCCTAGTTTATGCTACGCCCACGATTAAAACTGGATATGCCTTTCAAGGCAAGTTCTTAGGTTGTCAATGTCGCTTGCACTTACACAGAGATATACAGTTACAATAATTACCGATGAAACAAAATCACTTTAGAGCCCTTAAAATAAAAATAAAAAATTGCGTCGAATAAAAAGCTAATGCTTAAGCCTTAGGGGGCGTCCATAAATTACGTGAGGTGTTTTTTAAATTCTCTGTTCCTCCCTCCCCCTGGTGAGATGTCGTAAGATTTTATTCAACTCCCTCCCCCATTCCCCAATCTCACGTGAGATTTTTCAAAATGTTTTCTTAAATATGATATTCTTAATTTTCTGATATTCTGATATTCTTAAGTAAGAATATCATATTTAAAATTTCTTAAATATATATATATATATATATATATATATATATATACATATATATATATATATATATATATATATATATATATATATATATATATATATATATATATATATATATATATATATATGAAATTTGGCACACAGGTAGAATATGACCTGGAATAGCACATAGGCTACTTTTTATCCCGGAAAATTTAGGCGATCCCGCGGGATTCACCAAAAACCTTTATAATGCAGCGGGCTGCACGCTGCAGCTAGTAATAAATAAATATTCACGGGACAAATTACACTTATTGATCTAACCCAAAAGTAAGCAAATTATTTGCTTGTGTTATGGGTGTTAGTCAACGATACTAATACATAGAAATACATATATAAATATCAGAATATATTTAATAAACACCCAAACCCGGAAATACAAACATTTATGCTCATCACACAAATGCTCATCCCCGTCAGAAATCGAACCCGAGCCCCGTTGATTGCATAGTCAGGGTGATATTTGCCGTAACTCTCTCCAACGTAAGATTAAATGAGATTTGACTCAACTGCCTCTCCTCCTTAAACATCTCAAGTAATTTGTGGACGCCCCCTTAGCTTTTTATTCGACGCAGTAAAATACTACAATATGGCATATTTATATTTTGTTACGGACTTACGGTATAATATACCTACAAATGTTTGACATTTACATACATTTGTTCATATAAGCGGCTACGTATTTTGCGCTCAACACCGCGTCTATTAGTATTGGTGTGGTCTGTGGCTACGCTAAATGTACACCAGCGTGATTCTGAAATTTTATTGTCAATAAACAACCTTACACTTTTACAACTGTCGCTCTGTTTAAGCTGGTTCTCCTTATATGTAGAGTTAGACTCCATGGTTATTGTAATTTAATTATCTAAGAACAAATATATAATTCCGTGGTTGACTGGTTGTAATTTACCTAATACTTCATGGTTGGAATCATGATTTGAAATAGCACAAAGTATACAGGCTCAAAACAAATCAGTTAGATGCAGATCTAATCTAATCAGCGATTCTAATAAGCCGAGGAGTCATTGGGGAATTACATTCCAGCGTTTCAATTAGAGTCTATCAAATGAGCCAGGGTACTCGGAAAAGATTTACTGGTAACAGATTGTACACATTGAAGGACACGTCACACGGTAGTTATTAATAAAAAATAATAAGAAATAAAATAAAAAGAAAATGTTGATTAATAATACACCTCAACGAATAAATGTAGCCATATATATTCAAACATTATGGTCACCAAGCTTCAAGGGTCAAGTCACAAATTTGGCTAGTAGCTGTTTATTAAAATTTCAAGAAAATTTCATTAATTTTAATTAATTAAATTTTCTTGAAATTAAAATTATTTTAATTTTATGATCTTCGATATTTACACACGGGTGTCCATACATAAATATTTTTAATGAATAATCAGGTAAAAATGTAAGTATCAATTGTTTCATAAAAAAGAAAAAAGTATCAATTGCTTTTACATAATATTTGGTACCATAATCGATTATGGAACACCCTCTTTCAGTCTTTTATCAATCAGCCTGTATGCAACTAACTGATTTCATCATGGAACATAGAACAAGTTCTATGTTCCATGGATTTCATTGATGATAAAATAATGTGGCCTATAACATAACACATTATAATTTGCGCAAATATAAAATTAATAATAATAATAATTTTGCTGGATAAATAATAGTCGCCTCTGTGGTCTAGTGGTCCAGCGTTGGCGTTTACGAAATTTAAAATTACGGTTACCAGCATTCTACCATTAAAAATTGGTAAAAATTAAGATAAAAATAAAAAAAATAATGTGTTAATTCAAGTATCTTTATTTAATGACAAGTATTATATCAGTTCAGGCAAAAAGATTTTTTGCAACCTTAATAAAAAAAAAACTGCATATTCGTTTTAAGCTGTTGCCGCTACTGATAGGCCTTCTTCAACCAAAACTTCTCCAACCCAGCAAAAAGAACAATTCACTCGCGAGCTAACACAAAATATCACTTTGAAAACTTTTAGAATGTTTGACTGTCGCTATGTGTTTCAAACTGATATTATTTTGACAGTGATGAGAATATGAAAATGTCAAACATTATAACCATCGACCATTACCCCGTATTGGTTCCGGGCTCCTTTGAAGAATAGACCAACTGCCGTTCTGCCAGGCAGGTCGTAAAGGCGACCGATAGGCTATGCGAGTCACTACCATCGTGATTACTAGGTGGTAGAGTTCTGCATTGTCGCGCCCGGGTCTAGTACCACCGCCTTACCCAGTGGATGGCGTAGCGTGAACTAATAGATACGTGGGCAAAGTCGCATCGGCGGCGTGGCCCCTTTTCGTTCGTTCCCAAAAGCTACCAGAAAACACGCGCCAAGTTTGAAATAAGTGAAAAGCTATCGTGTCTTTATAACGCGTTAACTTAGGATCTAGGAGTTGTTTTGTTTGTATTTCAGATACAGAAGAGTGAGGCCAATATTTTTCAGGCTTTTATTTAATTTAAAAATAAACAAAGATTTTAAATCAGATAGTGCGAGGCCCCTTTAGGTGCGAGGCCGTGGGCGAAGGCCCACTTCGCCCACGCCTAGCTCGCCACTGGCCTTACCTATTCCTGCCGCAATAGCGTCAGTGCTCGGCATTAGATCTCGCCACAAGATTGCAACGCACCATGCTTGTTTGCTATCTTATGATATAGGTAAAATAAAAAAATAAAATAAAATAATAGGATAAGATTTCAAATCACATTATCAATCTATGCTACTAGATAAATCTGTAGTCAAAAAATATCTGTAGTAAATCTGTGTAATATGATAGTCTGGAGTTTCAGGCCCCTTTGAAGAATAGATTAACTGACATTTTGCCAGGCAGGTCGTAAGAGGCGACCGATTGGCTATACATGTTACTACCGTCGTGACTACTAGGTGGTAGAGTTCCGCATGGGTTTGGGGTTCACGCCCGGGTATTTGCTACTATCGCCTTACCTATTCCTGCTGCAATAGCTTCAGTGCTTGTCACTGTCGTGTTCCGGTTTAGAGGGTAAGGTAGCCGGTAAACTTATGCATGTGGCATTGCCATCCCGCCACACGGATAACAACGCAGTTAACATCTTTGGTGTCTATGGACAATAGTATTTTTTTATGTAATAAGATAGCAAACAAGCAGATGGGTCTTCTGATGGAAGAGTCAACCATCGCCTAAAGACACCAAATGTGTTAATGGTGCGTTGCTATCTTGTGGCGAAGCCTTATGCCACATGCATAAGTTTACCGGCTGCCTTACTCTCCAGACCGGGACACGACAGTGACAAGCACTGACGCTATTGCAGTAGGAAAAAGTAAGGCGGTGGTACCAGACCCGGGCGAGACCATGCAGAACTCTACAACCTAGTAGCCACGATGCTAGTGACTCATATAACCAATCGGTCGCCTTTTACGACCTGCCTGGCAGTACGGCAGTTGGCCTATTTTTCAAAAAAGCCCGGACCAACACGGGAAAAAAAGACTTTTCTTTTCACCAAGAAAGACATCTGCTACCTAATGATAAAAAAATGAAATGATAATATCGTTCGTTTTTGTTTTGGATGTCTTTATACTGCTATAACTCTTATTATGGAATATACCTAGTAATTAATATTGTTATGGAATCACTGTACAATATAAAATTGGAATTTTATAGTCTTTAATAATAAACTTTAATTCGCACGGGGCGACCAATTAAGGTTTGAGGTATCATTTCTATATCAAGACTTGTAATGTACCGTAACGTTATCATCAGACGCCATGAAAAATATTTTATTAAATACTAACTGTTGCCAGCGACTTCGTCCGCGCGGACTTCGTATACTCCGCACTGCTCCTCCGCCATAGGTGATAGCGTGATAATATGTAGTCTATATGTGGACCCGACCTGTTAGTAATATTCATGCAAAATTTGAAGTAAATCCATGCAGTACTTTTTGAGTTTACCCCGGACATACATACAGACAAACAGACAAACAGACAGAAATTCTAAAAACTATATTTTTGGCTTCTATATCGATTATAGATCACGCCCCAAGTATTCTTTTAAAAAAATATTCAATGTACAGTTTTGACTTTCCTACGATTTTATTATATGTATAGATATATAGACTAGCTGACCCGGCAAACGTTGTTTGCTAAATCTATACATATAAAAAAAGCGTTGGAAAGTCACAACTGTACATTAAATATTTTTTTAAAAGAATACTTCGGGCGTGATCTACAATCGATTTCGAAGCCAAAAATATATTTTTTAGAATTTTTGTCTGTTTGTCTGTATGTGTGTCCGGGGTAAACTCAAAAAGTACTGGTCGGCTCAACATATAGGTATAAACGAAGTCCGCGCGGAAGTTGCGGGCAACAGCTAGTATATTTATTATATATTTATAACCTTCCTCTTGAATCTCTCTATCTATTAAAAAACAGCATCAAAATCCGTTGTGTAGTTTTAAAGATCTAAGCGTACATAGGGACATAGGGACAGACAGCGGAAAGCGACTTTGTTTTATACTATGTAGTAATTTAATATTAATTCCGTGCTACATGTTAATGACATGTTGTGATTTAGCAACATGCAAAGCCGGATTTAACTAATGTTGCGGCTGCAGTTGCGTCTACCGGCACAAAACTTCGCGCAATTACACGAATCACGATACATGCATTGCAGCAGACTTAGGTGAGTTATAAATAAACAATGCGAGACACGTCTCGATCGAGAAAGTGACGTTTGCTTAACCTTGAATAATATTTCGACAATATTCTAATGCCGGGGCTGCACTGCGTCTATAGTCCCGAAGTTATATGCGCGCTAAGACACACGCAGTCCGGAATGTATGCGAAAATAGCCGATAATAGCCGGTCACATCTGCATTTATCGTGTCATTGCAAGAAGCTTTGTGACGCTAGATGCAAGTGCGGCCGAGCCGTAATGTGAAATAACTCGTTTTGATTTAAAACAGGTAGGTATATTCCAAATTAAGGCATAGTCCAAGTTTCATCAAAATCCGTACAGTCCTATTGAGATACGAGTATCAATGATATTTAAAGTGTTTAGGTAATATTTTTATTGGTAAGGCGATTCTCACACTGCCACGCAGCGTGGCGCGTGAATGCGTGTGCGAACGTTGCTTGTAAGTAATAAGTATCTCCGTTTGTATAGAAAACACGCACAGTCCAACACACAGAAAATGCATCCACGCACGTTCATGCAGACCACGCGCATACAAGCGGAGAAACATGCACCCACGCGTGTGGGTGCGGGGCGAGACGCAAGGTTCACCAAGTTCCGCAGTGCCGCGTTTAGGTATATTACAAAGTATTCTGTGGTGCCGTGCGTGATTTTGGAAGGACATGACGTGTGTGTTGTTTAAAATTGTTAAATTTTAGTTTAAAATCGTAAAAAAATGATAAATTTTGAACAAATCACCCATTCAACGATCTTGTTTGTAAATAAGGATGTACCCAGTATCTTCTAATGATACAGAGCCGCTGTGAACCACAAAACGCAACTACGCGCGTGAGTGCGCAAAACGCCGCACGATGATGTAAATCTGCACTGCCGCAAGTACGCGCGTGGATGCGTCGACGCGCAACATGCAGTGCAGCGTAGTGCGTGGCAGCAGTGTTAGCAGATCCGCGATAAATTATTATTGAGCCAGAGCCGTAAAATTATTGTACTTTTAAGAAAATTATTGTACACTAATAAAGTCATATTTAATTTCTATTTTAAGACATTATTTATTTATATAGAAAATTGCTATAATTCGACATTATTGTACTTTTTGGTAAGATTGTACGCTTAGGATTGAGGGTCGAAAAATTCATGAATGAAAATTCATGAATTCATGAGAATCACATATTAACCATTATGTACTTTTTACAAGGTAACTATTATGTACTTTTTGCCAAACAACCTGCATAGTTTTTTTATATAGGTTTTTTATATACTATAGGCAGTACATAAGTAGTGTAAAATATTTCAATGTTACGTATATTCGATGTTAAAATAACACAAGATATCCAATGACCGAAGTTGTTTGAGAAGTCTCAAGCTAAACAATTTTGTTTTAAATTAATATAAAAACAATGAATGATACGTAGTTAAACCATTTAAACGCTGTCAAACTGCTACAGTTAATGTAACTAAAACAAAAATAGTTGAATTTCAGAACTACCACAGTATTATTATTACGAACCCGATGTACCTAGATAATACACACTTTTTAGGAATAGTTATCTATACATATAATAAAATCATAGGAAAGTCAATGTATGTCCGGGGTAAACTCAAAAAGTAGTGCATGGATTTACTTCAAATTTTGCATGAATATTACTAACAGGTCGGGTCAACATATAGGCTACATATTATCACGCTGTCACCTACGGGGGAAGAGCGGCGCTGAGTAAACGAAATCCGCGCGAACGAAGTCGCGGGCAACAGCTAGTTGACAAATATTGTAATTGGAAAGCACACATTGAATGTCTATGTAATAAGATTGATAGATTTGTCTATGACTTGAGAAGTCTAAGAGAAGTAGGAAACGTAAAATCCTCCATATTAGCATACCATGGATGTCTCTTCTAATTTACAATATGGAATTCCTATTTGGGGAAATTCTGTAGAATTGGTGCGATTTTTTTATAGCCCAAAAGAAATGAATTCGAGCAATATGTGGTAATAATCAGTTACGTTCCTGTAAATCACTTTTCAAGTCTCTTAAGGTACTTACTTCCAGTACCATGTTTGTATATTTTAGAGGTATGCGTATTTGTAAAAAACAGTTATTTGAAACAGTCGCTGAAGTCAGTGGTAACTCATATTTTAAGGAATAGTAAAAAATTATATGTGCGTAACAAAAAATGTGTATTACATACAATACACATTTTTTGTTACGCACATATAATTTTTATCATATTATAATCATATTCCTGAGTCTTAAATCATTGCCTATAAATTTCGCAAAAAAGTTGTTCGATTCGCTGTAAGATAAAACTCGTTATGATATTAAAGAATATTTAGTCGGTAAAATTAAATGTTAATGGATAGAAATATAAGGTTGTTGAATACGCCTTAAAAAAATTTCACTGCACTAAAATTTTGTAAATGGTGAAAACTTTGTGAATTACAAAAATTTTTACGACATGAAAACTTGTAATTATAAAAATAACTTTTGTAATATGAAATCATTCTTATATATATAAAATAAACATAAAATAAAGGAAAAAATTACAATCCCGCTGAGTTTCCTCCGCCGGATCTTCTCAGTGTGTGGCCGCGTTCGATCCGGTAGTAATTCGGAAAAATCGATATAACGTTTTATAATGATAACATATGATAATTTTTAAATATTTGCACACCATATAATGGTAGAATATGCTGGTAACTTACCAGGGCTCGCTTCAATGTCGAAATTTAGAAATTGGAACCCAAAAAATTGATAATTAAAAAAAAAATTGTTTTTGTCACGCAAAACATTCTGTAAACTCAAGGGCTTTATTGTTTTCTACTGATAGTGGAGTAGTATCATTTTGAATCAAAACTAAACTAAATTATTTGGGTCTTCATCAACTCAAAACTTTCCGTTGCTTATTTAATATTTAAAATAGCTATGTAATACGGAAAATATATTAATAAATTTATTATATCGAAAACAGCGATAACTTGAATTCAGAGAACGGACCATAAAATGTATTAATAATGCGCAAAATAAATTGGTTTTTTCCTGTTAATTGATAACTAAAGTAGTCAAATAGGGATGGCCGATATACATCGATGTTTCGACTATCGATGTTTTTTCCGGGAAACATCATTTTTTTTGGTCGATTTTTTTTGGAATCGAAACATCGATGGTCGATGTAGAATAATGAACCATCGACATCGAAATAAATTTCTACTAGAAATTTTTATGCGCGCGCTAAAAATTAAAAAAAAATCTAAAAATACCAAAAAAAAATCGGAAAAATTACAGTTATAAATATGGGAAAAAAATCTATTAAACACAATTGTTAATGACTTGCAAGTGCATTTTCATAGCTGGAATATGATCTTAGAATTGAAAAATTGACAAATTTTTTAAAAAATAGCATGTAAAGAGAAGCTACAAAATAACCGTATTTTCGAATTTCAGATTGTCGTTCGATTGTATCGAATTTTTTTAATCTTTAAATGATCTACGCAGTGTTTAATAGATTTTTTTCTCTTATTTATAACTTTAATTTTCCCGATTTTTCAATTTTCCCGAATTTTCAAAGCAAGTATTTTTTAAGTAATTTACAAATTTGATTCTAAAATTGAGACATATAATTTTTACAAACTTTTTATTAGCTTCACCTATATGTATGTTTGTATGTTTGTACGTTTGTACTTTTGTATGTTTGTATGTTTGATAAAATTATTCCATTTTTTAATTTGCAAAATATGATTTTTGTTATTTTATATAATTTTCATCTATAGTCGATAAGGTAAGAAACTTAATTTTAATTTTTTATAATTATTCCTACAGTCGATAAGACAGGACTTGATGTTAATTTTAATTTCCAATAATTATCTTTAGCCGATTTCTCCAATATTGACAAATTTTTGAATACTAAGGAGAATTTTAATTTTACAGAACAAATAATAGTTTTAAAAAACTAAAAAATCACGCTTTTATGAATAAACCAAACTAAAAAGTAAAAAATAAATAATAGTTTAAAAAAACTAAAAGCACGCTTTTTATAGAAAATCAAAGCAAAAAATAGAAAATAAATTTTAATAAATTTAAATTAAGAATAGTGTTGAAAATTTCAATAAATATAAATTAATAATAGTGTGAATAAAAAAAAATTATTTTATTTTAAAAAAAGCGTGGGGTGCTTTTTAAGATATTATCAAAATGATAATCACTCTACTCATATCTGTCAATAAAATATTTATAACAAATAATAAAATACTTGTCGCGATTTTCAAGATCGATTTTTTTTTGGAATCGTACATCCCTAGTTTGAGGTTTGTTATCGAATGTTATTGCGTTTTAGGCTAATTAACGGAAGTTATAGGCAAATTATAAAGACCGATATACCTCCTGATAACACTAACTTGACGTCAAACGAAATTTCCTACTATGAGTTATAATTAAAATACTTGTTAGGTAATTCTGATAATCTCGTTATCGAATTTCTGGGATTTCCGGTGGCTAACAAAGAAAAATAGGACAAGCGATTCAAAAATACTGAAAATATATAGTGTATAAATATGTAATACTGTCAAGATGTTTATGACTAATTTTTGATACGCTGAAAAAATAGTTTTTTTAGATTTGTAGATATAGGTAACTAATAGGTAATCGCTCGCTTTGCCAACTCTTTCCGTCAAGTTTGCTTCAAATTGCGGATGTAGATTGACAGTAAGTTATAGGTAAGGTGGCTATCAGGGTACGATGTTATTTATAAACAAACGTATCCTGACATAAGTCACGTAAGCCAAATTTGAAGAAATCTATTGAAGTATATGTTATAAAATCTAACGAATCTTGTCCGAAAAGAGCATTTGACTGTAATTCGTCAGCCTATAAAGTATCTACGCATTAAAATATTTCCACAAAATTACGATGAAAAATCTGAACAATAGTGGAATCAATGTACACAATATATAAAGATATGCAGTCTTTTGGGTTTTTTATTTTATTAATTGCAATTATTAATCACAAGTGCACAACTAACTGTTAGTATAGAATTATATATATTTTCATGCTTATGATATATTTGACCAATCACGTTACAAATATTTTATATTTTTCATCTAAATTATACTTATGGATTTTTTTAATTCAAAGAACCAGATTTCTTTTTTAATGTTTATTATTATATTTTTATCTCTTAGCATACAAAATATATTTGTTCAAAATTTAAATTCTAATTTTAAAAAGCTATATACTTCAAAATCTATTCATCAATCCTTCTACAACAATACATTTGTAATAAACCATCTGTTTACTATCTAAATTCACTCTTATCAGAACCACACAACCCCCATGAAAAAAAAATATATAAAAAATATATTTTAAAATATAAAAATTATATATTTTAAATATATGAAAAATACATGAAAAATATATAAATTATATATCAAAATATAAAGTCCACAAATTTCCAGATCGCTACTATTACTGTTTAATTAATTTTAACAACTTTTAACACCCATATTCTTGCGAATAAATATTTTCTTTCTTTCTTCCTTTAAAAAAATCGTTGTTCGTACAAATCAAAAAGTTTTAGTCGCTTGAATCACATTCATTTTGGGTGGAAATCTTTGGTTAAAAGTGCTGAGCGCTGTATTAAACTATGTTTGTCTATTATGGAAGGACCTTATATACCTACAGCCATGTATACAGCATGTAAGGGACAGTGTAACGAAAAATTAAAAAAAAACATGACATTCTTACGTTCAAATCGCGATGGCAACCTTTTTTTGTGATAAATGTAATGTTTGCGTTTCACGATTTCTTCTACGACTAGTCGTGGTCGCGGGCAGTGGAACTCCCAAGTTTCTAATCACCCGATTCCTTCAGCGCGGTACGTGTCGCATATATTACTTATTTTGTGTATTTCCTTAAATTTTACTATTTTTTAGGAAAAGCAACGTAGAGTATTAGATAAATCAAATGATATAATCTTAAAATAAAAATATGCCAAGCCACACAATTTTACAAATTTCCAATGGTTTTTTATTTCATAATCATGGCCCAAATTCATGGTTTCGGCTATTAGTAGACCGTCTTTTACAACCTGTATACATACAAGAATTATAGAAGTAATCGTTAGTATTAAATTATATTTGTTTGGGAGAGGCGCCTCAGTCTATCTACGCGGTAAAAGAGTTACGTTCTTCATATCTGTAGATTGTAAGTAAATGACGTTTTTTTCAAATAGTTATTGTCGTTCGCGTAAAGTTTTAGCTGTATATGAAATTAATAATGAACACATTTACGGCATTTTTCATTCGTTTAGGTATAAACCGAATAATTGTTCACGATTAGATAACAAAACGTGCAAATAAAATAATAACGATTGTTATTTGGCGTAAATCGGAATAGCATAACACGGTACGATCTTTTCTTTTTATACCTTGGACAGGCAAACGTCCATTCTGCCTTACGTGTAACGCTAGATTTTTACATTTCCCGTGATAGGCTTAAAATTATTCTAATTCTAATCCATACAAATATGTATTATAAATGCGAAAGCAAGTCTGTCTCTTCCTCACACCTAAACCACTGAACCGATTTGGATGAAATTTGGTACAAAGATAGTTTGAGACCCTAGAAAGGACATAGGATTTATCCCGGAAATACCACGGGAACTATGGGAGTTTTATTTTAGAAATTTTTATATTATGCTTTATACACAACCCAATTAAACACTCAAAATATCAACCAATATCACCTAAACGTAAAAATATCCTGTTTTTGATTGGATATACCCAAGATTGATTTAACATGACGAGATTTGCTCTTGTTTCATTTACCTAGTTTTGCTACTGACATTTAGGGTTGTCACAAATAATTAATGATCTGATTGCTTCGAGATATTCGAATGCTAAAATAAATTATTATAGTATGAATAAAAAAGTTTATTGTAGGAACGTAAATAATTTTATAGAGAGAAAATTAGGTAAAATAGCTTTTGACAAAATTTAATGTTCCCTTAGTGTCATACTCTTTTTCAGAACTTTCTATGGACGACCGATTATATTTTTACTGTTAAGCACGGTTTTGTAATATTCTAACTCTTGCGATAGTGGCCAGTTATCGTAACATAATAATATATACAACCCTACGACAGATCTTTTATAATTTGTGAAGAAAACAAATTAGGTGTAAGATGTGTATTTAATTTATCGACAACATTGATTTCGCTGATTTAGTTATAGTTTATTTGTTTTTTCAACTAGCTTTTGTTTCATCTTTGTATTGGATCGTTTCCAGGCCTTATTTGGCTACACAACTTTTACTGAATTACCCATAAATAATTGAATTTCTACAAGATATTCGTTAAAACAACCGAGCACTGAAAACTGGCCGTTTACAATTTAGCCGAAACTGGTAGCCATATTGAGTAAATGCAGAACCCTCTGTAACGAGGGCGCGATAGAACACGCTCACACTTATCGCGCGCAGATACCATCGGTATCTTATCGCAACATCGTGATCAGATTTTATTACGCAGCATACACGTGAATCTCTAGTATTTAAGCTTAATGTAAACCCAGTTAAATTATAGTT
Organism: Apodemia mormo; assembly: GCA_036924255.1. Lineage (NCBI taxonomy): Eukaryota > Metazoa > Arthropoda > Insecta > Lepidoptera > Riodinidae > Apodemia > Apodemia mormo. The sequence goes on from JAUPFN010000029.1 coordinate 1,294,266, forward strand.
TAATAAACACCTTTATTAACCGATGTGTGACTGTCATTTACTCGACGTAATACCCTCATTGGTCCAAATGGATTCACCTCCGTTTTATAAAAATCACACGTTGGATTTGTCTTTATTAGATAAAATTGTTAGATTTCATTTACATTTTTTTGAACTTTATAATAATTTTACCCTTGTTTGCTAGAAGATTTTTCTTCAGCTTTTACGTCATACCATAGTCAAATATTTCAAATAATGGATTTACCTGTTTGAAGTTAAGCAACACATACCCCGTGTTGGTCCCTGGCTCCTTTGAAGAATAGGCTAACTGCCATTCTGCCAGGCAGGTCGTAAAAGGCAACCGAGTGGCTATGCGCGTCACTACCATCGTGACTACTAGGTGGTAGAGTTCTGCATTGGCTCGACTGGGTGTGGTACACCGCCTTACCTATTCCTGCCGCAACAGCGTCAGTGCTTGTCACTGTCGTGTTCCGATTTGGACGGTAAGGTAGCCGGTAAACTTATGCATGTGGCATTAGACCTCGCTACAAGATAGCAACGCACCATTAACATCTTTGGTGTCTATAGTCGATGGTTGACTTTCCATCGGGAGACCCATCTGCTTGTTTGCTATCTTTTGATATGAAAAAAACATGAACCTGATGTAGATGACTATAATATTGTCATTCTGTCGCGAGTACACGCGCTGATGTAAAAGCGAATCACATTGTACAACGTGATAACATCATTTCCGGACCTGATAAAAATGACTATACGTCATACGTATTTTGCATTCCAGCCCTGCGAAATGGATAACGACGTACCAATAACATCTCCGGTATCTATGATTTTCTCTTTCCATCAGAAGAACACTTTATATTTTTTTTATACGAAGAACTTATAATTCCCGTCAAAAATAGTAGAAAATAACGCGGTATCTACAGGGTAGATACCTATTGTAAGTAAAAAATAAAACAATACAAGTATAAATATAATAATATTTATTGTTTCGACAAGTCATTTTATAATTAACAGTATTGTTCCGCAACAGTTACTCTAAATCACTCTATATACAATGTACTTAAGGGAGATCTTTACACAACGACATATTTACACCGTGTCAATGCCTGGGCCGCTAAAACGTTGCCCAGGCCTGAGATTTCTGGAAATCGGCTTCAATCTACGAACAAGTAAGTTTAACGGCGCTATGCAGCGCCTCTAGGATCCTCAACTAGAGTTGACCTTAAACCATTTGTTTAATGGATGAAAAGTATTTTATCTAAAACTCGCCAACCATAATTAAAACAAGTTTTTTTTGTCGACAACCCTGATCATCGTATTTGCAAATGAATAGCGTTTTTTTATGTAAAATTTATTTATTAAACAAATGGGCGAAATTAACTAAACTCGTCAACTATCGTTAAAATCAATTTCTTTGTCTATAACCCTATATCATCGTCTTTGCAATGAAATAACGCTTAATTTGATATTTTTTTTTACTAATAAAATTGATGAAAAATCACTACTATTGTTATAGCTAGCAACCCAGTTAATTATATCAGGAAAAAATATATAACTTTATGTTTGTATATTCTTTATGGCTTTTATTTAATATTAAATTTACTCATTAAATTCATTAGTGTAATGTTTAATAAATTAATTTTAATTTGTTAATTAATCATAGCCATGTCAGGATTTCTTTTTGCCAATACGCTCGCGATATTTTTTTGACGTGCTAAATTTTTAGACATACTTTTTATCCATTTAACAGATAGGTGAAGGTCAACTTTAATTAGGATCCTTTACTATTCAGACACTTAGAGCCTAGAAATAACTTTCCAATGGATAGTCATTAGATTAAACGATAAAAATAAAACAATATAAAGACGTTACAAATACGTCAATAATTAGAAATAGAATTCGTATTGTTTCTCGTAAAATCAAAGAAAAAAGCCCAGCTTTTTTTGTGCGCGTGCGCAAGATACCCGACTTATTTGTTCGTAGGTTTACTTATTCGAGGTTACAGATACCCTGTATTGCTACCGATTTCAGTCTTCCACATGAATCACCCCCAACATGAGATGAAGATTTTTTAGTTTAGGCTTTGCCGCAAATAACCTAAATGTAAAACCTCTTTTCAATTTCTTGCAAAAAAATATTAAAATTAACTCCAGACAGTTTTCTATTTCTTGTAGAAATTGGTTTAGTTTAAAATAAAGTAATAAAAATTGTGGTATGTAAAATTTTACATGCAATTTTAAAATTTATAGTAAAAAATTTAAAATGATCCATCATTTTGAAATTTAATTAAAAAAGGGTATTTAAAAATTGATTCGGTATCTTTAGATATGTTTTTAGTCATCATTATTTTTGGCAATCATTCGAAGTTACGGAAAAGGTTCATTCTATGCAGATTTCTCTTGAAAATAACAAATTTTAAGTATGTAGGATGGCTTCAGTTTTGACATTAGTTTTGATTTATTGTCCGTTTGCATATGATTGCTTAATGTAGTATGTAGTATGCAGATTACTTAACATTATTGTAACATACAGTTTGTTCTGCAGCTATGTTAGAAGACAGTTTAGACCAATAGAAGTATTTTATTAAGAAAACTGAATTTATAGTGAAAAAATAATTAATTTTGTTTAACGACATATATCACTGTCAGAATTTTCTGAATTACAACCATGACGATAGCAAAACTTCAAGACTTCTGTATTGAGAAATCTGCAAATTATTAAAGACCTTAAATTGAAACAAATCAAATTTGAATGAAGTGCATGTAATTAGAGTAGGTATCAGTAGTGATGGGGTGTGGTCCGTGTGGCGCGCGTGGAGTGAGGTGTGGCGCGAGTGCGCGCGGGCTAGGGCGGGGCGCGGCGCGTGGCGAGCCAGGCGCGGAAGCGCGCGCGCCGCAGCGCGGACAGCCGCGCGTGAGACGCGCGTGCCGCCGACAGGCAGCCCGCGCGGTACACTTGTTGCGGTCGACACGCCACCAGTCTGATAATAACACACACCCGTAAGTTAAGGCCCAACAGAAAAGAACATTTGTATAATATACGTAAAATGTTAGTATATGTATGTAGTTATGTATATATCTGCATATATTATGTATTGTTTGATGTATCCCCCCCATTAACCCCATCGGTGGAGCGCAACCGACTGCGATTCTGTTTTCTGCGGATAAAACTCACTGATGGTCCGGACAAAAAGAAGATCCCAGCGGCACAATTATTCACACTTTTACACACCCACGTCCCACGCAGCCACCAAGCACAAAAGCTTACAATTTATGTACTCAACGCACGTTTCACTTCGAAACCGAGGCATCTTCAGGAGAAACGAACACTACCTCACTCTACGCGAGTGTATTACTTACACTACCTCAGAGATGTAGGTGTAAAGTGTGGTGGATGTGGGTGGATAATGGTACCGCTGGGATCTTCTTTTCGTACGGAGCATCGGTGAGTCTTATACATTTATTAAACTGACGTCTTTCTATTCGGTTCCATCACGGAATTCATCACGGATAGCAACTTTAATTAATTTCACCTTTTGGATGTATATTTGTAGTATGGGTAATGCGTTGATGTCGAAATTGAAGATCTAGTGTCTGAACTAAATATCATCGGCGCTACCAAATCCCATCGACTGCGGTGGTTTGGAAACGTCGAACGCATGGGGGAAGATCGGGCAGTCAAGAGTGCGTATCTGGGTCGACCTACTGGGCGGAGACCAGTGGGTCGCCCCAGGTACCGCTGGAGTGATGTGGTGGAAGCAAATTTGTGTGATATCCAAGCTAACAATTGGCGGGATATTGCGCAAGATCGTGAGAGGCGGAAAGCTCTGGTTTCAGAGGTCAAGACTCACTTCGGGTCACTGAGACTGAAGAGTTAGTAATGCGTTAACTTTCACATTTTTGGAACGAAGTTCCTTATCGCGCGTTGTGAAAGGAAGCTAGATGGAAAAAATTCTTACGAAAAGTTGTCACGACACTTTTTGCTATAGTAACGTATTGTAAGCTGTGCGGTGTGCGGATGTTTCTCTCTCTCTCTCTCTTATAGAAAGCAAGCCAGATATTTTCATTTCTATTTCGCATTGAACAGTGTGCTGTCGCAACGATTATTTTTGTTGAGTGTATACAGGTTTTTTGTAAATAATAATAAAAGGAACTTCGTTCCATCCGGGTGTCCCTTGACACCTCTCAAGTTTTTTTATTGTTCTTTTTTTATTTAGTTTTCACAAGTTAAAATTACTTGTTAAGATGCACCGCTTCCTTTAATTATGTGTACTGTATTACATAAGCTTGGCTAGTATTGAATGTTCTTAGACGTTAAGTTTAACCTGTGTACTTTTTGTTATGCATAAATATAAATAAATTAAAAAAAAAAACATTAGTGAATGCTAAAAAAGTGGTGATGGTAAGTAATGCCCATTACATTTTACTGAATCAGTAAAATATATAATTCATCAGGATAATTAAGACCGTTTGGTTTAAATGTTCAACTGAGATCTAAGGGGAATTAACACATTATCACCAATCTCCTGTTGCATTTTTCTTGCAGTTATTTCTGCCGCAATAGCATCAGTGTTTGTCACTTTCGTGTTCCGGTTTAGAAGGCAAGATAGCCGGCCAATTTATGTATGTGGCATTATACCTCGCCACAAAATAGCAACGCACCATTAACATCTTTGGTGTTTATATGCAATGATTGACTTTTACCATCAGGAGACCCATCTGCTTGTTTGCTATTTTATGATAAAAATCTCCAAGCTGTTAAAATTAACACAATTTTTCACTCTAGGACTTAGTTTTCCCAATTTGTCATAAGCGGCGCAATACGTGATGTTTATGTGTAGAGATGTAATGTGTGTGTGTGTGTGTGTGTGTGTGTGTGTGTGTGTGTGTGTGTGTGTGTGTGTATTAATGTAAGAATGACCTGAGCGGTCCGGGCAGCGTCCCCTCTGCGGCGTCGTGCAGTCTGGGCGGTTTCCGGCGGCGGTGTCCGGCGGTGGCGGCGGCGGTGGCGGCGGCGGCGGCGCCGGCCCCCGCGGCGGCGACGGCGCCGGCGGGCGCCCCCGCGCGCGCCGCATTCCGCCGCAGGAACACGGGCTTGTTCCGCGGCGCCGGGGCACCGGTGGTACCGCGCGCGTACCGCTCCGCGTACAGCGACCACGCCGCCAGCCGCCCCGCGCTGCCCACCGCGCCGCCCGAGCACACGCCCCGCTGACACACACACCGAACCAAACTTACAACACGTTACATATGAGAACGGCCGACATGGAACTTTCATCATACGATTTTCTTTATTTATTTATTTATTATTGGATTACCAACATAAGATACGGCTCTCAATTTATATAATACAAATCTGGTTATGGGTACTATCTAACTTTTCTTATAATAACAGGTAATCACAGCATGCTTAATAACATAAAGACTTGTTGTAGAGTATGGCGTTATCTTCACACCCAAATATTTTCATCTTAAAAAACTAATATCTCCGTAATCCACTACTTTAGTTTATAATTTTCGAATATACCTAAGTACAAATTATTGTTTGGTAATGGGTATAAGGAAAACCACGTACAATTTGTATACTAGTCTCACTTTAACTAGCTTATTGCAGTAATATTAACAGTTATATAACTAGACCAGTTCCCCCGTGTTGGTTCCGGGCTCCTTTGAAGAACTGCCGCTCTGCCAAGCAAGTCGTAAAAGGCGACCGATTGGCTATGCAAGTCACTACCATCGTGACTACTAGGTGGTAGAGTTCTGCATTGTCTTGCCCGAGTCTGGTACCACCGCCTTACCTAATCCTGCCGCAAAGCGTCAGTGCTTGTCACTGTCGTGTTCCGATTTTGAGGGTAAGCATGTGGCATTAGACCTCACCACAAGATAGCAACGCACCATTAACATCTTTGGTGTCTATAGGCGATGGTTGACTCTTTCCATCGGAAGACCCATCTGCTTGTTTGCTATCTTTTGATATAAAAAAAACATAGACCTGATGTAGATGACTATAATATTGTCATTCTGTCGCGAGTACACGCGCTGATGTAAAAGCGAATCACATTGTACAACGTGATAACATCATTTCCGGACCTAATAAAAATGACTATACGTCATACGTATTTTGCATTCTAGCCCTGCGAAATGGATAACGACGTACCAATAACATCTCCGGTATCTATGATTTTCTCTTTCCATCAGAAGAACACTTTATATTACCTACCTACAACAGTAGATTTAATGTAATGGAACTCGATAACTTTTCGAAAATGTATCATAAAATTTATATAGATGTCACATGATAATTTATATCATGACACCATATATATAATCATATGTTTCAAATTCTGTTATATCCGTATTTTCACACATTCACTAATTATTATATATTATTTATATACTGATAAATACATATATACGCAGTTATACCCGACATTTCAAATAAATATGACAAATTTAATTTTAAAAATTTAAATTATTGACTTTTAAATCGTGTTACTTCGACCATGTTATCAATTTACAACCTATATCTTATACTATCCCAGATATTACCCATTACAAAGTGTTTGCATCAGATTTTAATTTACATAAGGCTAACAAGAGGTACACTAATGAAATTTTTGTAAGATGTTAGTTAATTAATTAGAGCGGATTCCCAGGAACAAACTTTTTTTTGATTAACGAGCTGAATTTTTCTGAACTGCTTCGTTTTGACGAGACAACCGTCTTCTCTGTCTATAAAGTTTCTACTTTACGTGTAGGACAATGTTACCCTTGAATAATAATAATAATTAACAAGCTGTTGTGAGAAAATTAGGTTGTTATTAAGGCGAGGCATCGCGACAAATGGGAAAAAACTGGTTCGTTATATCACGTTTTTTTGTATCGATTGTTAAATAACAATTTTATAAAAATTACACGATATACCTGAAGATATTATCTGAAGAATGTGCCAACTCATTACATGATAGAATGTTTTTTACTCGATCATATAAAATTCCGAAAACAGGCTAAAAAAATCTCTAAAACAAATAATTTGTTAATAATATTTCTAATCTTCCACATGATTTTCATATGGTGATATTTAGTTGTAAATACAAAAAAGAATGTGCTAAATTTTAGTTTTCAGCTAATATCCTATATGTATTTATCCCAAAATTAACACGTTTCCCAGCGATTTCAGAACATACTGCGCCACCCATTTTCTATAGAATTGACGCGCGTCGAAATACCTCGCCTTAAATTGATTAATATTAATTTAAACATCTCATAATTCCGAAACTTTAGAGTGGAGGGCTCGCCAGAAAAACCATCGAATGCGTAGGACTAGTTTCATCGTATTTTTCGACTTTAATCAAGCGATTAAAGTCGAAAAATAATTATTGTTATTAATAAATATTTTTCCTTAACCGAATCAAAATTTTCAAAGCCCCGTTACTTTATTATCTACCCAATTTGAGATTTTTCGAAGATAGAAAAGATGGTTGTCTCGTCAAAACGAAGGCTCTTCCCAAAAATTCAGCTCGTTATTAATCAAAAAAAGTTTGTTCCTGGGATTCCGATCTAAATACCTTAAAAAAACTTCTGTAACTATTTTTATAAGAGGAGATTTGCTATCCAGCAAATATGTAGGCTACATAAATTCACTTTAATACGCTGTAAAGCGTCTATTCATTTTACTAAGCTGTTTACTAATCACTCGCACTAATCAAAGGCTGTGTACATGTGTTTTTTGCTTAATACTAAACACCTGCATTCAATTCAATCAAAGTGTAATCAGAGCTTAAGTCTTGGACGTAACATTATTAGCGACTGTGTCATTTAACACGATTGACATTGCGGGAGCGTTTCATCTCTGATATTCCACGTACAGTCACGTTCCGGTGCGTGTCTTTGACATGACGGTAGTTGGCGTGTGGTATGAGGTATCCAGTGTCCCAGTACCTGGTGCGTGGGCGATAGGCGCGCGTCAGCGGCGAGGTGCGGGGAGGCGCGGCCCTCGCCCGCCGGCTCCAGCAGCTCGAACGTCACCTTGCACTCGTCGCCGCCGTACTGCACACACACATAAACAAGTTTTATTTTCACTGCACACACTTAACGGTTACGTACAATAATTAAAAATAAAACCCAACCGCGTTTGGGGCGCGGTGTGTGGGCGTGGTACGAAGCGAGGTGCGGTGTGGGACGCGGATGTATAGGGCGCGGTGTGTGTGGTGCGTGTATAGGGCTCGGCGTGTGTGGCGCGGTATATGGGGCACTATGTGTGTGGTGGAATGAGGGGCGGTATATGGGGCGTGGTGTGTGTGGTGCGCGGAGTATAGGGCGCGGTGGTGGCGCGGTGTTTGGTGCGCATTGTGGAGCGGTATATGGGACGTGGTGTATGGGGCTTGGTGTGTGTAGCGCGGTCTGTGGGGCGCTTCGCTATGTAAGGTCGTGTGTAGGAAACGATGTGAGGGGCGTAATGTGGGGTGCGGTGTGTGGGGCCGTATCTCAGTCGGTGTGTGGTGTGTGTGGGGCACGGTGTGGGGCACACTGACCACTCTGACGAGGAAGGCGTTGTGGTCCTGCCGCAGGTACCGCGCGGCGCGCCGCACGTAGCTGAGCGGGCCGCGCATGTGTGTGGGGTGTGGTGTGTGGTGTGTGTGGGGCACGGTGTGGGGCACACTGACCACTCTGACGAGGAAGGCGTTGTGGTCCTGCCGCAGGTACCGCGCGGCGCGCCGCACGTAGCTGAGCGGGCCGCGCATGTGTGTGGGGTGTGGTGTGTGGTGTGTGTGGGGCACGGTGTGGGGCACACTGACCACTCTGACGAGGAAGGCGTTGTGGTCCTGCCGCAGGTACCGCGCGGCGCGCCGCACGTAGCTGAGCGGGCCGCGCATGTGTGTGGGGTGTGGTGTGTGGTGTGTGTGGGGCACGGTGTGGGGCACACTGACCACTCTGACGAGGAAGGCGTTGTGGTCCTGCCGCAGGTACCGCGCGGCGCGCCGCACGTAGCTGAGCGGGCCGCGCATGTGTGTGGGGTGTGGTGTGTGGTGTGTGTGGGGCACGGTGTGGGGCACACTGACCACTCTGACGAGGAAGGCGTTGTGGTCCTGCCGCAGGTACCGCGCGGCGCGCCGCACGTAGCTGAGCGGGCCGCGCATGTGTGTGGGGTGTGGTGTGTGGTGTGTGTGGGGCACGGTGTGGGGCACACTGACCACTCTGACGAGGAAGGCGTTGTGGTCCTGCCGCAGGTACCGCGCGGCGCGCCGCACGTAGCTGAGCGGGCCGCGCATGTGTGTGGGGTGTGGTGTGTGGTGTGTGTGGGGCACGGTGTGGGGCACACTGACCACTCTGACGAGGAAGGCGTTGTGGTCCTGCCGCAGGTACCGCGCGGCGCGCCGCACGTAGCTGAGCGGGCCGCGCATGTGTGTGGGGTGTGGTGTGTGGTGTGTGTGGGGCACGGTGTGGGGCACACTGACCACTCTGACGAGGAAGGCGTTGTGGTCCTGCCGCAGGTACCGCGCGGCGCGCCGCACGTAGCTGAGCGGGCCGCGCATGTGTGTGGGGTGTGGTGTGTGGTGTGTGTGGGGCACGGTGTGGGGCACACTGACCACTCTGACGAGGAAGGCGTTGTGGTCCTGCCGCAGGTACCGCGCGGCGCGCCGCACGTAGCTGAGCGGGCCGCGCATGTGTGTGGGGTGTGGTGTGTGGTGTGTGTGGGGCACGGTGTGGGGCACACTGACCACTCTGACGAGGAAGGCGTTGTGGTCCTGCCGCAGGTACCGCGCGGCGCGCCGCACGTAGCTGAGCGGGCCGCGCATGTGTGTGGGGTGTGGTGTGTGGTGTGTGTGGGGCACGGTGTGGGGCACACTGACCACTCTGACGAAGAAGGCGTTGTGGTCCTGCCGCAGGTACCGCGCGGCGCGCCGCACGTAGCTGAGCGGGCCGCGCATGTGTGTGGGGTGTGGTGTGTGGTGTGTGTGGGGCACGGTGTGGGGCACACTGACCACTCTGACGAGGAAGGCGTTGTGGTCCTGCCGCAGGTACCGCGCGGCGCGCCGCACGTAGCTGAGCGGGCCGCGCATGTGTGTGGGGTGTGGTGTGTGGTGTGTGTGGGGCACGGTGTGGGGCACACTGACCACTCTGACGAGGAAGGCGTTGTGGTCCTGCCGCAGGTACCGCGCGGCGCGCCGCACGTAGCTGAGCGGGCCGCGCATGTGTGTGGGGTGTGGTGTGTGGTGTGTGTGGGGCACGGTGTGGGGCACACTGACCACTCTGACGAGGAAGGCGTTGTGGTCCTGCCGCAGGTACCGCGCGGCGCGCCGCACGTAGCTGAGCGGGCCGCGCATGTGTGTGGGGTGTGGTGTGTGGTGTGTGTGGGGCACGGTGTGGGGCACACTGACCACTCTGACGAGGAAGGCGTTGTGGTCCTGCCGCAGGTACCGCGCGGCGCGCCGCACGTAGCTGAGCGGGCCGCGCATGTGTGTGGGGTGTGGTGTGTGGTGTGTGTGGGGCACGGTGTGGGGCACACTGACCACTCTGACGAGGAAGGCGTTGTGGTCCTGCCGCAGGTACCGCGCGGCGCGCCGCACGTAGCTGAGCGGGCCGCGCATGCCCCGCGCCGCCATCTCCGCCGCGCGCACCGACCACCGCTCCGACACGCAGTGCTGCAGCTGCACACACAAACATACACACTGTCATTCTTCTTTATATTTATTCAGTCAAATTTCTTATCGACGATAAATGTTTATCTTCAAAACAATTCCTTAACCCCTTGCACAGTATTTCGCCTAGAACATGCTAGGTGGACAAAATTCATGTTATCATTTCCAGGAAATCTTAATTGCAAAACGTAAACAACACCCCTAATCTCCAGATTCCAAGAATCGGTTGTTTGTCAAATGCTTAACTGATAAGGAATAGTGGTTAGAAGTCAGGTATTGAGTTTAATGAAATCGTTACAGTCAATCAGTTGCAGTTTAGTGACACTTTCGTACACATCCATAGTGGCTTATAGTTAATATTTTGAGTGTTTGTGATGGATATCAACACGGAGGGTAAGTCCTATTATTTAAAAAACCTTTTTTAAAATCTGAATCTGTTCAAATGAATTTTAGGTATAATTTTAACATAGCTTATATATTTTAACGTATTTTTTTTATGAAAGAATAGTTTTAAAGAGTTAATTTTGCAGACATTCACCTTTATCCGGGCTAGTTCTTTGATATATCATAGGAAATACTTTATTCTTCATAAAAATACACAAATTGTTTAGCACACTTCAGTACAACATATTCTTTTCTTTTTTTTTCAGAACGCTTATACTCTATTTCTAGGGTAGAATTTTTTGAAGAGTGGTTGAAACCCACAAAAAATGAAAAGAACTCGGGTATATATGAGTACCTTTCTTCAAAATTTCACTTTGGTAACATTACTGAATGTAGCCAAAAAGAAATAAAGTTGAAGATATCCAACTTTTCCAATAAAATTGGTGTCAAATGGTTGGCTTCAGGAAAATCGAAGGAGCGTTTTTTAATTAAAAATAAGACCTGGCTGGATGAAGAAGATATACAGTTTACTGTGAGTTCTTTTGAGCCACAACCATCAACTTCGAGTGAGGCTGTGATTTCAGCAGGAAGGCCTCGCAAAGAATTCGAAGAATCGTCGTTTAAAACCAAAAAACGTCGAGTCGTGGATCTCGTAGAATCGCGAAGTGTCAGTGAATTGGTGACAGCTGCCGAAATTGCTGCGCGTTCAGCAGGACAACGGAAAATTGCCAGCGTAATTAGAGACATTAGTGAAAGCTCAGTTATTAATGTTAAGTCTAAGGATACCAGTAATGTTAATCCTAGGCAGTTAAGTAGTGACGAAGCGTTAGCTTACTATATAGATTCTAAGTCAACAACACATGCGTACAAACAAACAAGAAAGTGGTCTATGAAGGCAGGACATAATGTGTTTCCATCATATTATAGTTTGACAAAATCTAAACAGGCCTGTTATCCTGCACAGGAGCACATTGCTGTAACAGAAACACGTGCTGAAATAAATTTGCAAGCATTATTAAACAAAACAGTGGAACGTTTAGTATTAGCACAGCATGAAGTTATCAGCAGTGTCCTCGTAACAAGTTCGTCTTTTACACTTGTAAGTAAATGGGGATGTGATGGAAGTTCTGGGCACAGCACATACAAACAGAGATTTGAGAACACTGAAGATACGGACGAATTTCTTTTCGTATTTTCTTTAGTTCCCCTTAGATTATATGATGGGGCCAAAATTGTTTGGCAAAATCCTCGGTCTTCATCAACATTGTATTGTCGCCCAATCAAATTAATATTTGCTAAAGAAACGAATGACTTCACGTTAACGGAGACAAATAGATTGTTGGAAGAAGTTAACGCTCTTCTTCCAACACGTATCGACTTTGGTGATTCTCAAATCTCTGTGAAACACGAACTTTTGCTGACAATGACAGACGGAAAGGTATGCAACGCTTTAACGGAAACTCGTTCAACTCAAAAGTGTTTCATCTGTGGCGCCACCCCCAAGACGATGAATGATGAACCCGCGAACTTCAACAGCAACCAAGATCATTTTGGCTTTGGTTTATCTACACTTCATGCTTGGATTCGTTGCTTCGAATGCCTTTTACATATCAGCTACAAGTTGAATATTAAGAAATGGCAGGCTAGAAGCAACGAAGACAAAGCAGATATCAAGGTTCGTTCCGACGAAATTAAGTTAAAATTTAAGAACGAGATGGGACTTATTGTAGATAAACCAAAGCCAGGATTTGGTTCTTCAAACGATGGAAACACGGCTCGTCGGTTTTTTAAGAATGCTGAGATGAGTGCTCAGATCACGGGATTGGATGTTGAAATCATCAAACAGTTCGATGTAATATTGAGGACTTTGTCTTCTGGATTCGAGATAAACTTAGTTGAATTTAATAAATTTTGTCTTGAAACCAGAAGACATTATCTAAGTCTCTATTCGTGGTACTGTATGCCTGCTACTGTACATAAAATATTAATTCATAGTACAGAGGTCATCAAAGCTGCATTGCTTCCAATTGGGCAGCTTTCCGAAGAGGCTCAGGAAGCACGTAATAAAGATTGCCGCAGATTTAGGGAGTACAACACCCGCAAGTGCTCGCGTGTTGCCACGAACAGAGACTTGCTGTCAATGTTGGTTATAACATCTGATCCCTTGATCAATAGCCTTCGAGAGATTCCCCAAAAAAAGCCGGAAAAAATATGTTCAGAGGTTTTAAAGTTAATTTTAAGCCCTAGTATAGTAGAATCAAGACTGGAAACGTCATCATATTATCGCACAGTTCCACAAAATGATGACGATTACACAGTAAACGATTCATCAGAAGACTCTGATGATGATTATTAGGTTACGTTATGAAATATTATCTTTGCTGCTTAGTTTTAGTTTTCATGCATATATTTTCTTTTATTGTAAATAAACCTATGATTGTTTTGTTACTATTTGTAATTTTATGTATTTAGATTTATATTGTACATACCTCTTGATACTTATTCGATCTGAACTGCATGCAATTTACAGCATTCATAGTACTCGCTAAGTTAATTGTTGCTCATATATTATTTTTGAAAATATTTTTTTGCTATCATAATTTTTTTCGTTTTTTATTACAAAAACATGACTACCCATATTTGAAATAAGTAAGAGCATCGTTATATAACATAAAATAATATTGTCCACCTAGCATGTTCCACGCGATACACTGTGCCTTGGTCCGAAAACAACGAATAATTTTATAATATTCAAGACATCAAAAATTATTATTATAGAAATGTTTTATTACTGATCCCGTGCTAACGAAGATTCAAACTTTTTTTTAACAACTAAATTTTTTTGTCAAGGCTGAGATTAAACTAGTGACCGTCTTGCATAGTCTGAAACTATGCAAAAATCACAAATAAAGAAACTCCCTTTTAATATATTATTTTCTTATAACAATTTCCTTTATAATAAAAATAACACTTTTGCCATACCCAGGAATCAAACTAGTGATCTCGAGAACAAAGCCGAATAAGCTAATCACTAGATCACGAATCTATTATTACTCTAAACAATGTTATTTCACAATAAAATGGTAATGTTTGAAACATGTGACTATTTATCGAAATTTAGTATAAAAGAGGGCCTAATAAGGACCCCTGAGGAACACCTGTTTTCAAAAATATACCATAGGATTCTTGACAATCTTAAGTTTTTAAATTAATGAAATTATTTTAACTTTTTTTAAAGTTTAATTATTTGTGTTTTTAATCTTAATTTTTCGAAAAAAAAATCGAAATCGACAATGTTAAAAGCTTTACTTAAGCCATAAAAAACAACAATAATACAATAGCGGGTGAATATTTCCACACAATATATAAAGTAATACTGAGCAAGCAGGTAGTAACCCACATAAGCCCACATAATACAGACAATAATAAATATTTAGATGAGAAAAATAGCCAGTCAATTTGCACAAGAAACAAGGTATAATGACCCAACTTGAGTCCAATGTCAATAAATTTACGCATATGGAATGCAAGCCTTATCAAGCGATTAGGGCTTTGAATTTTGATTTGGAATTTCAACATCAGTTCGTTTAGAACATGCTACGAGAGAAAACGCGGGTTTTCTCGTCATGAAGCTGTAAGCTGTGGGAAGGGGGAGGGCTGTAATTAATGGTCGCCACTACTAAATCGGTGACGTCATGAAAGAACGAGAAAAATATAGACCCCCAGGAATGCAGTGAACTATTTGGGGACCAATGTCTGTCTGAGAAGTACTGAAAGTTGTAAATAGCGTTATAACATAAATAATTTTTATAGCATGATTTAGGATTTGCTTGAACTTAATGTAATGTAACATTGACCGCTACAAAAAAAATATCTCTACTACTGTAACATGGTTATTCATCTATTGTTTAGTGACGACATGCATGTTTCGCCATATCACTACACTCCTCCCACTTCATGTTGACAATTGGTCATCTACAGCTGTTCGATACCTGTTAGCTGTACCTTATCCGTAGGATCAGTCAAACTCTGGAACAGCCCTCCTCACACGATTTTATCTACTAACCGGTATTGGGATTTTTATGAGGGTCAGCAAATTTGATAGAATCCTTAGAAGAATGTGAATGTCTATATATGGTAACTGTTTTACATCAGGAAGCCCACTCCTTATACTATACACTATACCTGCAGATCCAATAAAAATAAAAGTATTCCTTACCTGCCTGACTGCGATCGAGACTACTTTATCCAAGGTATAGGCAGGATATGCCTTGATGCCTAACATTTCTCTGGCCGCATCTTCATACGCTGATGACTCAACGTTGCCATCAAGGACTCCTTTGATTTGTTCTAACAGCGTATTGTAGTATTCTGCGGGTGATGACGCATCTGGGGGTAGGTCTGAAAAATATTTTTATTATTAGTTTTTTCCTTGTGTATAATTTAAAAAAATATGTATAAATATTATTAGTAACTATATGCTAAAAACTTTAAAAAAATGTTTCGACATGTCGTAGATTTTAATCAGTAACCTCATCTAAGGCTGGGCAACACTACTAATAGTTACATGTTGGTGATTGAAAGTGGTAACATTATGTTTTATGACGGTAGTACTGATTGCTGGACATACAAACATAGTACTGATCGCTAGATATACATCATTAATTCAGATGCATTCGTTTTCAATCACCTTGAAGTTTTCACTTGTGTCATGTAATTTCTTGATGGAAAGAGACAACAATCATCCAGACACTAACAACCGGTTTCTGAAACGCAAATGATTTTTTAACAATTATTCTTTGTTTAACAGACAACTTGCTTGTAAAAATGATGTTAAATAGAGATTAATTGCTTGTTAAAAAATTATTTGCGTCTCAGAAACCGGACGTAAAGATATTAATGGTGCGTTGCTATTCGTGTGGCGGGATGGTAATATCACATGCATAAGTTTATCGGTTACCTTACCCTCCAAATCGGAATACGATAATGACAAGCATTGATACTATTGCCGCGGAAATAGTTAAGGCGGTAGTGTTAGACCCGGGCGAGACGTTGCGTAAATCTACAAACTATTAGTCACGATTCCCCGTGTTGGTTCCAGGCTCCTTTAAAGAATAGACCAACTGCCGTACTGCCAGGCAGGTCGTAAAAGGCGACCTATTGGCTATGCGAGTCACTACCATCGTGGCTACTAGGTGGTAGAGTTCTGCATTGTCTCGTCCGGGTCTGGTACCACGGCCTTGCCTATTCTTGCCGCAATAGCGTCAGTGCTTGTCGCTGTCGTGTTCCGGTTTGGAGGGTAGGGTAGCCGGTAAACTTATGCATGTGGCATTAGACCTCGCCACAAGATAGCAACGCACCATTAACACCTTTGGTGTCTATAGGCGATGGTTGACTCTTTCCTTCAGAAGATCCATCTATTTGTTTGCTATCTTATGATATAAAAAAAAAGATTGTAGAGATTTGTTCGGCGAACAATTATCTCGTTATTTTTTACGACTGGCAGAACTAACACGTGGAGTTAGACCTTAAAGCTAAATAGGTTAAAATTGATATGTGTTGAGAATCTAAAATTCGTTTAAGAGACATCAGTAGGAAGGCAGCATGCGGTTATCAACACTGACAATCTGTTACTGCACATCGCATGAGTGTCATCATATATCTCTTTATTTGTATTTGGTAAGTTGTGTATGTGTGTCATGGGTGTCACCATATATTTCTATTTGTGTTTGGCAAGTTGAATGGAGTGTGTGTGCATGTTTTGCGCCAGCGCGGCTGTGTGTGTGTGTGTGTGTGTGTGTGTGTGTGTGTGTGTGTGCGCGTGACACTCACTGTTGGGCTTGAGGCGCAGCGCGTTGGCGACGGCGGGCGCGGGGCGCGGCGCGGCGGGCGGCGCGGCCTGCGCCAGCGCGGCTGTGTGTGTGTGTGTGTGTGTGTGTGTGTGCGCGCGTGACACTCACTGTTGGGCTTGAGGCGCAGCGCGTTGGCGACGGCGGGCGCGGGGCGCGGCGCGGCGGGCGGCGCGGCCTGCGCCAGCGCGGCTGTGTGTGTGTGTGTGTGTGTGTGTGTGTGTGCGCGTGACACTCACTGTTGGGCTTGAGGCGCAGCGCGTTGGCGACGGCGGGCGCGGGGCGCGGCGCGGCGGGCGGCGCGGCCTGCGCCAGCGCGGCTGTGTGTGTGTGTGTGTGTGTGTGTGTGTGTGTGTGTGTGCGCGCGTGACACTCACTGTTGGGCTTGAGGCGCAGCGCGTTGGCGACGGCGGGCGCGGGGCGCGGCGCGGCGGGCGGCGCGGCCTGCGCCAGCGCGGCTGTGTGTGTGTGTGTGTGTGTGTGTGTGTGTGCGCGTGACACTCACTGTTGGGCTTGAGGCGCAGCGCGTTGGCGACGGCGGGCGCGGGGCGCGGCGCGGCGGGCGGCGCGGCCTGCGCCAGCGCGGCCCGGCGCGCCGCCCCCAGCCGCGCGCACAGCACGCCGTGCAGCCGCAGGAACAGGTACCACGACGACGTGCACACGAACCGCGCCTCCTGACACACGCACCACACCACCACACACATTATTACAACTGATATCTCCTGACATAATATTACATAAATTGATCTAACCACATTATTTGTGCACGTTATGGGTGTTAGTCGACGACATTAACACGTAGAAATACGTAAAACGCAATGTTGTGAAATAAATTTTGTAGTATTTACGGAGCAACAAATATCATAAAGAGCAAAGATCTCAAAATACACCCCTGCGGAACACCTCTATTAACTTCCGATCTAAGCAAAACATAATCGATTTTTACGCTTTACACAGAGATAAAAAATTACATTACATTTATAATCAACAAGTGAGCATCAAAACCACAAAATTTCATCTTTATAAAAAAATATTAATTTAACAATGCAATCAAAGGCTTTCGAGAAATCACCAAACACACTTTTCTGCTAAAAATATTCTTCATTAAAATCCCTCTCACACTGACCACCATTGTCTACCTTTCTCTCTCTCTCTTCCTTTCCTAAAAACAATATACTCTTGTCAGTGGAGCAATCTTCCCTGCCTTTGCTTTAATTTCTTAATATGACCCAACTACTACTTTCTCTTTTACATTATTCCTGGAACTCTCTAAACTGGAACACGACACTGACAAGCACTGACTCATACTGAATGCAACAGGAATAGGTTAGGCGGTGATACCAAGCCCGGGCAAGACAATGCAGAACTCTACCACCTAGTAGCCACGATGGTAGTGACTCGTATAGCCAATCCGTCGCCTTTTACGACCTACCTGGCAGAGCGACAGTTGGCCTATTCAAAGGAGCCCGGAACAATACAGTAAGGCAATTGATCTATTTTTTTTACACTGGATCGATGTGGAAAAGAAGTTTGTCCGACAATGTTATTATATATTGATAACAGATGACTGATAAAACTCACATTAGGCGGATGATCTCTGTAATCGTCTTCAATGTCTTGAGACTCATTCTTAACATCTACTTTCATATTTACAGGGTCCTCGTTACTGCTGCTGCGTTTGATGGAATTTGCAATGTCTGGAAAACAAAACATTGTCAGGTTAGAAATATATTAAAAAAATATATATATGTTTACATTAGAAAAACGATCTTTATAATGCTTTATTCTGTAGTACAATTTTAAATGTCTTTAATACATAGAAAATATAAGTTTATTCTTGATGGATGTTCATCGATGTTATCAATTTGACATATGTAATATTGTTAGAACTGAATAATATTTGAGTATGATGATCTATTCATTTCACTCAAGTACGCTGATGTATCCGGACCACAATACGGCAACATATTTTAATTCCTTCACTGTTACTGCGATAAGATTATGGAATGATTTTCCCTCTAAGATAAATGTGTGAATCATCAACACTATCAATTTTTAAAACTGCGGTATATGATCACTTTTTAAAACGTCAGAATCCTTAATTATTGTATATGTGTGTACTTTATATTATATTTATGTAATTAAATATTATGAACGTGTATGTATTATTTACTACTGAGTATTGATGTATGTATATTTCTCTATGTAAGTAGTCAACTTACATTTATTTATAGTATTGATTGTTTGCATTATTTATACTGAGGTTCTTATGATGTTTATAGATTTTTGTAGAATATTCTTAATATTAAGGTTAGTTATGATAAATTAGTATCTAGTGTTAAGTTTTATTAATAGCTCATAATTAATTTATTATGCACTACCCAAGTTTTTTCGCTCAGCATTACGGAAGACAAACTGTGAGAAAATGCTTAATAGCATTAAGTTACGCCTTTGTACCATTATGTGCAATAAAGTATTTAAATAAATAAATAAATAAAAAATATTCAGGCGTGAAAGCAAGGGTACTATAATATTTTGAAGTAAATCCCTATCGAGGTATTGTTTTAATTTAAATCAGGTATATTTCAACTTAAGGAACATTCTATGTTTTGTGAAAATCAGTTCAATATTTTTTGAGACATAGGTACAGTCGGCAGATATTTGAAATTGGATTAATTTTTTACATTACTTTTATCAAAAATTATTCAATTTCAAAGAGTAGAATATTGAATCATATTCTCTTCAAAGATATTGAAAACGGCATATTGAAGTAAATTGCACCATTAACATCTTTGTTATCTATAGGCGACGATTGTCTCTTTTCGTCAGGAGAGGGTTCTGTTCGTTTGCTAACTTATGGTATAAAAACCCCTCATACTATAAGTCCATCGTAAGGTTCAGAGCTAACTGCAGTTTTAAGAGACATCAGTAGGAAGGCAGCATGCGGTTATCAACACTAACAATCTGTTACTGCACATCGCATGGGTGTCATCATATATCTCTTACTGTGGCTGCACAGACAAGCAGTCAAATATTTAGAATCTCAACGCTACTACAATAAAAAACCAACATAAAACTCACCTTTGCTATCTGTATTATTGTTCTTAGGTTTGTTTTCTTTGTCATTCTTGTTGTTTCTACTGCTCTTGTCCGAGGCGTTGTCAGACTCCGATGACTGGAAGAAAATGTATTATCTTTAATATCATAAACACATGTTTTAACTGAATATGAAAATATCAAGGTTGTGATCGGATTACTTAATTATGTTTTTCTTAATATTTTGCACACCGTATAGGCAGAATGTACCGTACTTACTATACATACATCTACAGTCGGCGCGCGAGCTCCGAGGAATCGGGGACTGAGGTAGGGGCGGGTGTGCTCTGTGTAATATAGACTAATTCACTGCACGTCAAGATTCCGCAAAATTCTTCGGAGCTCGCGCCCGGACTGTATATTAATATTATAAATGCAAGTTTGGATGTTTGGATGGATAGATTTTTGTTACTCAATCACGCAAAAACTACTGAACGGATTTGAATGAAATTAGGCACACATATAGATGATGACCTGGAATAGAAAATAGGCTACTTTTTATCCCGGAAAAATAAGCTGATCCCGCGGGATTCGCCAAAAACTTTTATTATGCAGTGGGCTGCACGCTGCAGCTAATATTTTATATTATATTCAAGTAATGCAAGCAATTAATAATGCTTTTATTATATCACGAGATAGCAAACAATCAGATGGCTCTCCTGATGAAAAGAGAAACCATCGCCTATAAACACTAAAGATGTTAATGGTGCGTTGCTATCTATGGAGCAGGATGGTAACAAGTTTATCCGCTGCCTTACTGGCTATCTGCCATTGAGCCAGGCAGTTCGTAAAAGGCGAATGACTGGCTATTCATGTCACTACCATCGTGCCTACTAGGTCTGGAGTGTATAGCAACACACCATTAACATCTTTGGTATCTATATGCGTTGGTTCTCTATCCATCAGGAATGGGGAAAACCATCTGCTTGTGTGCTATCTTATTATTTAACTATTATATATAAATTTTTATTTTTAGGGTTCCGTAATAAACTAAGAACCCTTATAGTTTTCTCGGTCGGTCTATCCGTCCGTCCGCATTCTAGCTCAGAGACCCTCGGTACTAGAAAGCTGTAATTTGGCATGAATGTCACGGCCACAAAGCCATCTTGAAAAAAAATTTTGTAGGGTAGATTCTTTACATAAGTAAAGTGGAGATGTTAATTTTTTCTCGTGTACCCCATAGTGTGTTGTATCGTAGGTTAGGTTGGTTTGAGTGGTGTAAAAAAAATAGTAGTAGTACATATAATAAAATTAAAAGAAAAACTTTTACAGCTTAGGATGTTTTTAAGTAATAGTCAACTAACCTATAAAATGTACTTCGAGAAGTTTCTATGTGCGGTGAATCTGCGGTGTTGATATATTTGTCATTAACGTTAAATAGGTTACATTACATAGTATGAAGCAAAGGAGCCCTCTTCTTAGTCCGCATTATTATGATGGGCAAATTCTGAACCCCACATTGCGCGTGGCCCGAAACGCATTTTACAAATTAATTAGAAAATAAAATTACCTCTTGTTTCTCCTGTTTGACAACATTTATTTTCTCATCACTATTTTGATCAGCCATGGGGCTGTCCGGACTGTTTGGTTCTTCTTTCTCTTCTGGAAAAAAAATCTCTCATTAACACATATCGTTATAGTCATTTAATTTGCCTGTTTGTATGTTTGTTATCAGAAGGAAGGCAGCATGCGTGTATCACCACGGTGAATCTGTTAAAGCACATCGCATGGTTTTCATCATTGACAAATTTATTTGTATACATACTGTTGCGAATATTCTAGAAAAGTGAACAATGAGAATATTGGAAAATCTAGAAATAAGCTATAATAAAGAGACAGCTGTTATCGATAGACAACAGCTACCGTTATAGCTACCGTTACCTAAACATCTATGCTATAATAGATCTTCTCGCATAAGGCATAAGGGTGAAAATAGCGTGTACTATGACTTGCTTACATCTAAGTTGTTTAGGAGTAATTACTAGAAATTTCGAGAATGTTGTCGAACCTAACCTTGTGTATAAATAAGGATGTGTCGGCGAGAAGTGAGTCAGTTTTGAAAAGGGATATAGGATAGTGACAATTGATAGAGCAATCTGCATTCGGAAAGTGTTTTAGTTTAAGTGATTCGGTCTAGATGGTTAGTTGTTGTGTGAATATTAGTCTTACTCAGTGTATTTACGTATTGTATTGTGGTGTACTGTACCTTTGTGTGGTAAATACATGGTTTTAATATAAGTGGTATTTTATTGCACAATACGAACTCTAAACTCGTAACAGCATGTACATACACATTACTACAATAAAAAGTATCATATATTAAAATTGTATGGCTGGGTCATGTGATACCAAAAAATCCCAAATATTTTAGGTAAATATACTTATGTAATGTAATAGAGGAAATAGTAACAATTAGTTAAATAATAATTTTGCTTGGACATACTGGCAGCATGTGATTAATAATGTCACAAATGGAGTTTTTTTGTAATTTACTTTACAACTAGTAGACATGGCCTATCACCCTAGTGAACGTTTTTTTATATATAAAAGAAAGCAGGTGACTTTCCTGATAGAAAGAGACAATCACCGCCAGACACCAAAAATATTACTGGTGGGTTGCTATCCTTGTGGCGAGGTCTTAATGTCACATGTATACGTTTACCGGCTAATCCTCCAAACAAGAACACGACAGTAACAAGCATAAACACTAGTGCGTCAGGAATAAGTAAAGTGGTTGGTGGCAAACTCAGGCGAAACAATTATTACTTACGTAAATGTGCAAAATTTTAGGTGAATATTATTTACATATATTGTAGCGAAAATAATTTCAATAATAATAATTAGGCCTACACACAGGCAGGATGTGATTACTGAAGCCATCAATGGAGAATTTGATTTTTTTGTAATTTATTTGACAACTAGTAGACACGTTAGAGTAGGCGTTATTCAATTTATATTTTACATTTTTAATCGTTTGCACTTATATCGTTCGTTGGTACAGGTAGCCCTGAAGATGCCGTAAAAAGCAAAACCGTTCGGCGTTATTAGTTAAATTTAAAGTGATTTATGAAACAGTACAAGTGTATTAACAAAATTAGTTATTCAACGAGTACAATCTGGGGATTTTCAAGAGTGAACAGGTACCTTCCAGGGAAGCGCGTTCCATCTTAGGTCACATCTTAGCTTACCATCAGGCGAGATCGTGGTCAAGTGTTTCCTTATCGATAATTAAAATATATATATATTTGCCTAACTAGCTGACACGGTAGGGTAGATGTTATTCTATGGTGGACAGGTGAGGTGTCGGGTGAGGTGTAGGTGTCAGGTGTATGTCACTGACCGTCGTCCCGCTCGTCGTCGGAGGGCGGCTGGCGGGGGTGCGCGAACAGGTCCGGCAGGAAGTGGCGCAGCAGCTGCTTGATGCGCCGCTTCTCCGCCTTGTGTATGGCGGTGAGGTGACAGGTGTCAGGTGTATGTCACTCACCGTCGTCCCGCTCGTCGTCGGAGGGCGGCTGGCGGGGGTGCGCGAACAGGTCCGGCAGGAAGTGGCGCAGCAGCTGCTTGATGCGCCGCTTCTCCGCCTTGTGTATGGCGGTGAGGTGACAGGTGTCAGGTGTATGTCACTCACCGTCGTCCCGCTCGTCGTCGGAGGGCGGCTGGCGGGGGTGCGCGAACAGGTCCGGCAGGAAGTGGCGCAGCAGCTGCTTGATGCGCCGCTTCTCCGCCTTGTGTATGGCGGTGAGGTGACAGGTGTCAGGTGTATGTCACTCACCGTCGTCCCGCTCGTCGTCGGAGGGCGGCTGGCGGGGGTGCGCGAACAGGTCCGGCAGGAAGTGGCGCAGCAGCTGCTTGATGCGCCGCTTCTCCGCCTTGTGTATGGCGGTGAGGTGACAGGTGTCAGGTGTATGTCACTCACCGTCGTCCCGCTCGTCGTCGGAGGGCGGCTGGCGGGGGTGCGCGAACAGGTCCGGCAGGAAGTGGCGCAGCAGCTGCTTGATGCGCCGCTTCTCCGCCTTGTGTATGGCGGTGAGGTGACAGGTGTCAGGTGTATGTCACTCACCGTCGTCCCGCTCGTCGTCGGAGGGCGGCTGGCGGGGGTGCGCGAACAGGTCCGGCAGGAAGTGGCGCAGCAGCTGCTTGATGCGCCGCTTCTCCGCCTTGTGTATGGCGGTGAGGTGACAGGTGTCAGGTGTATGTCACTCACCGTCGTCCCGCTCGTCGTCGGAGGGCGGCTGGCGGGGGTGCGCGAACAGGTCCGGCAGGAAGTGGCGCAGCAGCTGCTTGATGCGCCGCTTCTCCGCCTTGTGTATGGCGGTGAGGTGACAGGTGTCAGGTGTATGTCACTCACCGTCGTCCCGCTCGTCGTCGGAGGGCGGCTGGCGGGGGTGCGCGAACAGGTCCGGCAGGAAGTGGCGCAGCAGCTGCTTGATGCGCCGCTTCTCCGCCTTGTGTATGGCGGTGAGGTGACAGGTGTCAGGTGTATGTCACTCACCGTCGTCCCGCTCGTCGTCGGAGGGCGGCTGGCGGGGGTGCGCGAACAGGTCCGGCAGGAAGTGGCGCAGCAGCTGCTTGATGCGCCGCTTCTCCGCCTTCTGGATGGCGGTCTGCCGCCGCGCGTGGTGGATCAGCAGCTCCGCCGCGTCCCGCACGATCTTGATGGCTGTACACGTACACACACATCAATCACATATATTATCACCATGTTACCAGATACAACCACATATATTATCACCATGTTACCAGATCATCTATATACTAATCCGCACTTAGATAAGTTGTTTAAATAGATATCACCCCAGTACCATTCAGTTACGTAGATTAAAGAACAGTATTTTAGGGAAAAAGCTACGATCATTAATTGCAGTTAATTTGATAAGGGTCCATCCATAAATTACATCACATGTTAAGAATGGAGGAGTCAACAAAATATGAAATTGCACAATAAGGGGTGGGAGAGGGGGTGGAGGGGAGGACAATGGCTTCCTGATGTGACATGTTAAAATCCAACAACAGCTACAGTACTGGGGTGATGAAAGGTGCGAACATTTGTTTTATTTTGCCAATATCAAAAAAAGTTCTCTTGTTGGTAAATATAGCCAAAGTAAGCAAATTATTTGCTTGTGTTATGAGTGTTAATTAACGATACAAATACATAGAAATACATATATAAATACTAGAATATATTTAATAAACACCCAAACCCGGAAATACAAACATTTTTGCTCATCACACAAATGCTTGTCCCCTTCGGGGATCGAATCCGCGCCCGTCGATTGCGTAGTCAGGGTCGCTAACCACTCGACCAACGGGGCAGTCAAATAAGTTTTTAAATCGTAGAGCATTCTGTAATGCTTCGTATAATGAGCCGCACAATAAGACAAAGCCCATTTTGATTTTGAGCTATCTTGCCTTATTTAGATATTGAATACTGCAAACAATACATAATTTTTTTTTTTATATCATAAGATAGCAAACAAGCAGATGGTTCTCCTGATGAAAAGAGTCAACCATCGCCTAAAGACACCAAAGGTGTTAATGGTGCGTTGCTATCTTGTGGCGAGGTCTAATGCCACATGCATAAGTTTACCGGCTACCCTACCCTCCAAACCGGAACACGACAGCGACAAGCACTGACGCTATTGCGGCTGGAATAGGTAAGGCGGTGGTACCAGACCCGGGCGAGACAATGCAGAACTCTACCACCTAGTAGCCACGATGGTAGTGACTCGATAGCCAATCGGTCGCCTTTTACGCCCTGCCTGGCAGAACGGCAGTTGGCCTATTCTACAAAGGAGGCCGGGACCAACACGGCGGAAATAAAGTCATACGTGCAAACAAAAAATTACAGCCTTATTCTCTTAATTCCTATCTGAACAGGTACATACCTTCAGCTCGAGTCCTCAATCCGTAATCAGCCACCAGATGCGGAGGTGGTCTTCGGGCCGCATAGGCGCTCTCTAGCTCATTGAATAATGACTTTGACCGAAGGGCCTTTAGATCGTTCTGCTTGAAATTAATGCCCTGGTGGTCTAGAGACTTCAGGTAGTATTTCTCGTTTTGTTCCCGCCATTGTTTGTTGAAACCCTATAGAGATGAATTCATATTAGAATTGTATAGTTAACAGTTTTCGGAATGAGTTTTCATAAATTCAATTTTTTTATATAGGATAGCAAACAAGCAGATGGTTCTCCTGATGGAAAAAGATAACTATCGCCTATAAACACCTGAGATGTTTAAAGGTGGGTTGTCAACTTAGTAGCGGAGTTGGAATGCCACTGGAGCACCACAGCAACTGGAATGGAATTGCGGCAGGAATAGGTAAGGCCACAGACTACATAAATACTAATAGACACGCTATTAGAGAGGAAACGTGTCACCACGCATATGAGCCAATGCTCCTGTCACTGTCAAAAATTATATTTTATAGTTTATATTGTTAAAAAATAGAAATAAGCCATGTTTTGTCGTACTGTATAAGATGACAAGGTACAAATAAAATCACTTCAAGGGTAATTTATAAAAATTACCCTTGAAGTGATTTTATTTCATCGGTAAGTATTAAAACTCTGTATTGTTGTGTGCAATTGCAAGCTACATTAAAAATATTATCAATACTGAGTATTGCTTACGCTCGCGAAGAGTGAAGTAGTATTCGTTTCTTCTGTGGATGCTTTGTGCGTTGAGTACGTACATAAATTGTATGCTTTTGTGCTTGGTGACGTCGTGGGATGTGGGTGTAAAATTGTGGTGGATGTGGGTGGATAATTGTGCCGCTGGGTTCTTCTTTTTTTATGGACCATTGGTGAGTCTTATCCATTTATTAAACCAACGTCTTTCTTTTTGGTGCCATCGTGAATAACACATAGAATAGTTCGCAGATCATAGCAAATTTAATTAATTTCATCTTTTTAATTATGGACTTTCGCAAAGTAACGCCTGAATCATAAGCAAGCTACACTGACAATCTAAAAAATTGTATCCATTTAATCCGTGGGTAAGGCTAACCTAGTTGAGATGTTGATAATTTTATGATGATGAGATGGGATGGCGCAGCAATGATTCATATCAGAAAGTACTAATACAGTAAATTTATGAGTCTGATTACTTGAATTAAAATTTTATTATTATTAATATGGTACGATGGTAGGAACCATCCCTCGCCTTTCAGGGGATTCCAAACAAATATGGTAATTCATCTATTCTTCGAAAAGGAATCAACATGAGTCTTAAAAATTATAATGATTCCTACCTTTTGTGCCTCTCTCCATTCTTCCTCCTTGGCTTTTAACCTTCTCAGCACCACTGGAACGGCCACCACTGGGTTCTTCTTTAGACCGGCAATTATGTCCACCGCCTGAAACGACACGTTCATAAACATACGGACTATCTGATTATTATTAAAGATTTACATGCAACAAAAAGATCTATATAAATACTTATTAAGTAGGTGTTCATATAAACGTAATACATTTACTTTTTAATTATAATAAGTGTAAACTTACGGTTTATTTGTTTTATATCTATATTATATTATACATATAATAAAATAGTAGGAAAATCAAAACTGTAGATTGAATATTTTTTAAGAGAATACTTGGGGCGTGATCTACAATGGATATCGAAGCCAAAAATATAGTTTTTAGAATTTTTGTCTGTCTGTATGTATGTCCAGGGTAAACTCAAAAATTACTGCATGGATTTACTTCAAATTTTGCATGAATACTATAACATATAGGTCGGGTCAACATATAGGCTACATATTATCACGCTATCACCTACGGGGGAGGAGCTGTGCGGAGTAAACTTAGTCCGCGCGGAAGAAGTTGGATTTATAAATTCCAACTTGTTTCTTTGTTGTAAAATGAAATTGTAGTGGAGACAACTCGGAACACCTTTACCCAAAGGCACACAAATAAAAGCGTATAATTATGATTACCATACTTAATATTAGTTTATATAAAATATTTCTCTGAATAAGGGCTATTATTATTAATATGGATGGACCCTTATAGAAGATAGTTTTCATTCTGATAAGCCATATGTTTGATTGCTATCACGTTTGGGTAATTGTTATGGGTGTTATGTGTAGACCTTATACAATCTAGCTTGTAATTTTTATGTTTGTGTACGAGTATATTTATGAAAATCTAAAACTACAGCTAACTACAACAAATGAACTACGTTCGGCATGCGTTATGTCTGTTATGTCATGTCAGTTATGTCTCGATTATATGATTGTCTTTCAATTCGTCAAGTCGGGCGCCTGGTTAAAATTATAGTGCGCGCGGAACTAGTTGGCCGCGCCATACGTAATACGTAATACGTAAGGCGCGGCCAACTAGTTCCGCGCGCACTATAGTTGAACGTTTTTCTTGTGTGGGTTTCATGTTTGTAAGTTCAGATAAATCTAGTTAGCAATACGGAGCTGGTGCGTGGTGTAAGTGTCAGTATGTGTCGCGTCAGTAAGGGTGAGTCCCCGCTGCATGCGGACAGCGTGCGCCCGTACCACCTTCTCGCCGTAGATGCGGCGCTGGTGCGCGGTGTCAGTGTCAGTATGTGTCGCGTCAGTAAGGGTGAGTCCCCGCTGCATGCGGACAGCGTGCGCCCGTACCACCTTCTTGCCGTAGATGCGGCGCTGGTGCGCGGTGTCAGTGTCAGTATGTGTCGCGTCAGTAAGGGTGAGTCCCCGCTGCATGCGGACAGCGTGCGCCCGTACCACCTTCTCGCCGTAGATGCGGCGCTGGTGCGCGGTGTCAGTGTCAGTATGTGTCGCGTCAGTAAGGGTGAGTCCCCGCTGCATGCGGACAGCGTGCGCCCGTACCACCTTCTCGCCGTAGATGCGGCGCTGGTGCGCGGTGTCAGTGTCAGTATGTGTCGCGTCAGTAAGGGTGAGTCCCCGCTGCATGCGGACAGCGTGCGCCCGTACCACCTTCTCGCCGTAGATGCGGCGCAGCGCGCGCTGGTGCACGGTGGCGGAAGAGCCCCCCAGACACTCGTCTAGCCGGTACTTGGCCGCGTCCTCGGGGCTCATGCGGGACAGCTTCTTCTGCACACCCTCAAGAACGCGGATTGTCGCGGCATTCGTCTCTATTACCACGTCCAACTGAAAATATCGCCTTTGTTAAAAAAAAATTATAACCAAGAAATAATTATTTTTTATAATTAATTAATTTTAACTGGTTAATTTATTTTAATGTAAACTATTTTCCGTACAAATTTTGAGGCAATTTCTGGAAATGGTAACAAAGTAAGTCCTTATTTGTGCTGTTACACACACACACAATGAATTTATTATGATAGCAAAGTATCTTTGTGGTCACTATAGGTGATGATTGCCTCTTTCTGTCAGGACAGATCTGCTCATTCGCTAACTTAAGATATAAAAAATCCCTCATACTACAGGTTCATTGTACGGTCTCAGTTCAAAGTTAACTAGAGTTTTAAGAGACATCAGTAGGAAGGCAGCATGCGGTTATCAACACTGACAATCTGTAACTGCACATCGCATGAGTGTCATCATATATCTCTCTTTTTTTAGCATTCAATGAATCAAATATAATCATTTTTTAAGTGAAATTTCTTTTGGGACAGTGTAATTTGGAATTTATGAAATGCAGAGACAGCTAAATGGATTGATATGATGCTTTTAACAAACCTATTTGAGCATGCTTTTGATTAGCTTAATCAACTGTAATGTAGCAATATGTAAAGCTGCATCCCCACTTTAACAATTTACCGTACCGATTAATGTGGACGTATTTTGTTACGCGTACAATTGTCACGACCTGCAGTACGGTTCAATCCAATCTGAACACTGAAAGAAACGGCAGAACAATGTACGGAGTTACGATCTACTAGCCGGGCCCAGTGTGGATGCTGGTCTGTGTACTGTCATGCATCTAAGCCACGTGTTACGAGCCGATCCATTGAAAGTCAGTTTATTTCAAAGGATTTTCGCTGTTGTTCGCGGACCAGGAGACTCCCACACTTATATTTATGACACGCTTCGAAGTACATCCGATGACACAGACAATGGGTTAGAGTGTACGCTATAAACATCGTTGTACACGTTATTTACTTTTGTACTGCGGCCTTAGATCAAACATACTATAGATTGTGGGTGGGTTCAAATGTGCAGGTATAATAAATGTAATTAAAACAATAATGTTGGTTAATATAGTTCTGTGTTTACATACCCGAATTGATATTGCGTCTCCACTACATTTTTGTTCTCGTTACCGAATATCTAAAAAAATAGCTCTTCAAAATTTTGAGCAAAAAATAGGAGCTTCACCTTAAAGCACGTTTTAACAAAATTTAATTTTGTGTCATATAAAATATTTATTAGAGCTAAGGTTGATTTTGCAATACAGTTTTTTTAATATGGTGTTTTGTTATATTGTCCATAAAATCATTTGTCCGAACAAAAATACGCTCATAGATATATGCGCTAGTGTTAACACGGTGCCACGTTTTGTGTTAACATTTGTATGGAACACTACATCTATAGTATATTTGATTTAAGACTGCGCCGTGTAGCCACGTGTAGCGATGCGATGTGACCTTGTGGCTTGTGACCTTGTCAGTGCAACTTATACCGTCCACATTTAGCGTAACATGTCTGTAGCGATGCCACGCTGTCCGGTCCGTTATAATGTTACAAGTGGGGACGCAGCTTAAGAATGAACGAGACAGAATAAACACTGACTTAAGCATACAACTAAACTTGTTTATTCATAAACCTAATATGGTTTAGGCTGTAAGAGAATGAGATGAAACGTGTTTCTATATAGCTTCCCAATCCTTTGTCTATAAAAATATATTTTTATATTGAATTGAATAATTCCTATCTTTACCAAAATGTTACTTTAAGTGTTTCATTTCTACTTCTCTCTTAACCATGTCCATGGCGTGTTCATCTCATTTTATAAATGGCATTGCTCCATCTTAATATTCTTTATCTGAGCAATTTAGGATGAAAAGCAGAAAACTGTACCATAAAATTATTTGTCTTACCTCAAACCGTTCATCTTCACACCGATAGATGTATTCCTCGTACTGTGTCTTCCGAGATGTTACAAATGTGGATTCTTCACTCCAGGTTGGGAATGACACCCATGTGTCATTCAGCACCTGATCAAAATCCAGATAGTAATGAGCAACAAAATATGACTGACAACACACGAGTAAAATTTAAGCTGTCAAGAAATCTTCAATGCTAAAATTTACAAAAACCAATGACACTATTAATTTAATAAAATTAAATTAATTGTTTTTACTTAAAATAAAAATAAAAAAACAAACTAACTAATTTGTTATTACATCTAAACAAGTATTGCAAATATAAATTTATTATATTTGCGATACTTATTTACTAGCGTTATGTCACTCAAGCGACATTATCATTAATGATAACATAGTAGAGGTGCGTAGTA